>JAJOZX010001495.1:430000-947500 GCA_023014485.1 Bathynomus jamesi
CCACACCATAACCCATGAAATTATGTTGCACGTGAGTCGCTTCCATCCAATGTGAGTTGTCGTTGGTCCAATAGCGTCTATTATGTCTATTGATATTTCTGTTGAGGTGAAATATCGCCTCGTCACTGAACACGATCCAACGGATGAGGTTGGGTTGTTGTAAGAACCATTCGCAAAACTCCTTTCTACAGTCTGTATCATCACCATGCAGGTCCTCAACAAGTTGGAATTTGTAGGGATGTAATTGATGTTTCTTTAGAATTTGCTGAATGGATCTCCTGTCGACTCTTGTCTCCTGAGAAAGCTTTTTCGTCGACTTGTTTGGACTTTGTAAGAGATGACCTAATACCATTGTTGTTGTTGTTGCTTCGTCGGTTGAAGTTGTTTGCCCACCGCGACGCGGGCGATCATGAACACTTCCCATTTCTTTAAACCGATTAATTACTCTTTCAACGGTTGCCTGATTATTTGAAGGTTTCTCCGGGTGTTTTCTATTAAATTCTGTAGCGATCGATCGATTTGTAGTAACTGATATTCCATACATTAAAACCAAACTCACTCTCTCTTCTCTCGTTAATTTCGCAGCCATCCCCAACCTAAGAGAAAAAAGTAATATATTATAGTCAACACTGAAAATTCCTATGGTGTGCGACTTTTGCGCCACCCTATATATATATATATATATATATATATATAATTATATATATATATATATATATATATATATATATATACAGGGTGTCCCATAAGTCCGGCATCATAGGAAAATAATAAAAAAAGGCAAAACAAAAGCTTTTATTTACAGAACGTGCTTAATATGTCCCCATTGTTTTCAGTACACAAATTCAGACGTGATACCCAGTCAGCAAGCATACGGTGAATGATGTCAGGAGTAATGGTGTTACATGCCCCAATAATGCGCTGCCGCAAATGTTCAACACTCCTAATTTTCTCTGCGTATACCAGCGCTTTCAAGTGGCCCCAGAGATAAAAATCTAGTGGCGTGAGATCCGGGCTTCTAGCTGGCCATTCCACAGGCCCTCGACGTCCTATCCAATGACCAGGGAATTGTTGGTACAGGTATTCCCTTACTTGGGTGCTGTAATGTGCGGGAGCGCCGTCTTGCTGGAACCATGTTGGGAAATTTCCTTCGTTCAAGACACTGGGAAATGCTTCTTCCTTGAGCATACGTGGGTAGGTGCCTCCAGTGACACGTTCATCGAAAAAGAGGGGGGCCTATGATGCGATCCTTCCAAATGCCACACCATACCATCACCCGAGATGCACCTTGTTCCTTTGAAGAGGTATACCAGTGAGGGTTGTTTTGAGACCAGTAGCGGGTGTTCTGTCGATTTACCTCACCATTTCCATAAATAACAGCCTCGTCACTGAACAGAATGGTGGACGGGAAATTGGCATATCGAGCATAATGTTCCGTAGCCCATTCACAAAATTCCATCCGCCGGTCGGGCTCATCTTCGCTTAATTTCTGTAGGATCTGTAGTTTATATGGATGCTATTTGTGAGCCTGAAGAATGCGATGGATGCTACTTTTCGACACTCCTCCTGTCTCGGCGGACAATCGCCGAAAAGACTTATTGGGACTTCTGTTAAAATGAGCTAGAATAGCAGTCGCTGTATCATCGTCAGTGGACCTCCTTGAAGGTCCACTGCGTGGTTTATCTTCTATGGATCCTGTTTCCTTAAACTTTGCAACAAGTCTAGTAACAAAACTCTGTGTATTGGCTCGCGGTCTGGATGCAGTCTGTTAAATTCAGCAGCGGCCTCTCTTTGACTCCGATTTCCTATGAGTAGAATTCTCTGGATTCGTTCTTCCTTGCTCACAGGCATTATGGCCTGTAGAAAGAGAAAAAATGAATTATGGTTTGTAGAAATAGAAAAATATGAATTTCTCCTATGATGCCGGACTTATGGGACACCCTGTGTGTATATATATATATATATATATATATATATATATATATATATATATATATATATATATATATATAAACAAACATACTTATAATATAACTTTTGATTTAAACTTTGTTACTCTCATCATTAATGTTAAATTATCAACGCTTTAAAATGTGTTTTCTTCAATCATAAATCGGAGTCACAAATTGAAGAATTAATTTTTTCTGTTTTCATCTTAATAATAATAATAATAATAATGTGACTCTTTATTCAACTTTTCTATGTTGAGAACATACATCAGGTGCAACAAGAAATATACATACATACATACATACACACACATACATACATATATATATATATATATATATATATATATATATATATATATAATTTAGTGGTGGACCGATGTCAATTTTTCAACATCTGCGGATGCGGATGCGGATCTTTAATTCCAATATCCGCGGATGCGGATGCGGATATTTAATTAATCTATCAATATAATATAGAATTATGAATATATGACATAATTTTTCAAATTTCGTGATATTACTATTATGACAGGCAATGCATAATAATTAAAATTAATATTAATGTTTTCATTATGATAAAAATAATAACTTTCTCAGGAGTTTCAGCCACAGAAAATTCAATGAAACAAATTTCATTCAATTTTCTGTGTTACCAGGTATTTATATTTTAAGGTTTATATATTTGTTTGTTCATTAATAATTAATACTTTACGTGAAATGTGCATGACTGGGCCTTATAAGCTACTCTATAAGCTAATTTAATTGTAAATTGCATAATTTATTAGAGGTAATAGCCACATAACATCCGCAGTCAGAAGTGCGGATGCGGATATCCGGTCCACCACTATATATATATATATATATATATATATATATAATGTTTCAGACCAACAAAGACCCTAGGATCCACTCATGGCTGGTCTACCTAACTGCGATTGTAGTTGTGTATTACGCATGTCCTCCGTGATGGCGGAGGGGACCTACAATTTTACGTGGGTTCTGAACCACAAAAACCTTAGTTTTACTACCATAAACTATATTCAGTCTGTCAACATATGCGTCAAATCGATTTTTAAACATGTTTATAGACGTGCTACTAATTACTTCTACCGGCAAACTATTCCAGCTATTTACTATTCTATACGTAAAAAAGTTTTTGGCAACTGCTGTCGCGAACCTTCTACTTGTCAACTTACACCCGTTATTTCTAGTCCTATTATATTGAAATATTTCGAAAAAGCTATCTCTATCTACGTTATCGAACCCATTCATAATTTTGAAAACATGGATTAGATCACCCCTTAGCCTCCTAGTCTCGAGTGTAGTCAATTTTAACTCCTTAAGCCTATCCTCGTACGACTTCGACCTAAGCGACGGAATCATCTTGGTTGCTCGTCTTTGAACTCTTTCGATTTTGTCTATATCTTTGCGCATATGTGGATTCCAAAATTGGATCGCGTACTCCAAATGGGGTCTAACTAATGATTTATAAAGAGAAACAATAATATCGCGCGATTTGAACTCAAAATTCCTGGCTATAAAACCTAGCACTTTGTTCGCCTTATTGACCCCTGCTGTACTTTGTTTCGCCACTTTTAAATCACCAGTGACGATAACTCCTAAATCTTTTTCCTGTTCTACGCTTGCCAACTCCTTCCCTGACATACTATACGCAAAATTACCATTACGCGAACCCAGTGGCGAAACTAGGTTGTTGTGGGCCCTGGTGCAAAATATTCACATGGGCCCCCCTAAAAAAACCACGTCACAATGCGTGTTGATAAATATTTATAAAACTTTAGACACAATATATCTACTCACCGTTTATTTAAAGTCAACTTTTCTGGTTTTCATTTCAGCAAAAGTGGTCACCATTTCCTCTAAATTTAATTCTCTTGCAATTTTACTTTCAATTGAAACTATCGAAAGGCCACTTAATCTGTCTTGCAACATTGTGCTTCTCAAATAATTTTTGATCAACTTCAGCTTTGAGAAAGAACGTTCAGCACAGCTTTATAAGTACAATTTTTATATATTAAACAAATCTATGATGGGCCCCCAAAGCTGTGGGCTCCGGTGCATTGCACCGCCTGCACCCTCGGTAGTTTCGCCATTGCGAGAACCTATATGTAAAATTTTGCACTTATCGACGTTAAATCTCATTTGACATGTGACTGACCAATCTGCGATTTTGTTCAGATCTTCATGGATTTTACCTCTATCTTCATCATTAATTGCCCTACCACCTAACTTCGTGTCATCCGCAAACTTTGAACCTGTACTGACTAGGCCGACATCTAAATCGTTAATATATATAAGAAAAAAGCAAGGGGCCCAATATAGAACCCTGAGGAACACCGCTCGTTACATTAGCCCAAGATGACTCTGCTCCATCAACGACCACCCTCTGTTTCCTACCTCGCAACCATTCTTCTATCCAATTTATTACTACACCCCTGATTTCATGAGCCTTATTTTTTTAATGAGTCTTTTGTGCGGTACGGTATCAAACGCTTTTTGAAAATCTGAATATACTACCTCTACTGCCTGATGAATATCGTAAACTTCAACCACACTTCGAAAATTTTTTAAAAGATTAGTTAAGCAAGATTTGTTTCGCCTAAAACCGTGCTGCGTATTTCTAATCAAGTTATGCAATTCCAAGTGTTCGACTATACGATCCCTAATTATTGATTCCAGTAGCTTACCTACAACAGACGTTAAACTGATTGGCCTATAATTTCACGCAGCACCTTTATCGCCTTTCTTAAAAATAGGTGTTACATTTGATAACTTGAAATTGTCTAGTACGCACCCCTCAGAAATAGACGCATTAAAAATCTTTGTTAGCGGCACAACAATGATTTCTTTTAATTCTTTTAGTTATATGGGATTGTAGTGACTACTTTTAAGAATTTAAGTCAACATTTGTGCTTTTTAAAGGAAAATCCTATGCTTATTTATGTTAAACCAATGAAAATTTTGTTAAATAACTAAAAATTTACACTCAATAGACATACCGTAATAACGGTTAATCTCCGAACAATATTTTACGATAGGCCTACAAGAAATTCTTCTTAAGTACGATACAATAGCCATCTTACCAAATATGTCGGAATTGTCGTGAAATGAATCGAAAGAAACAGAGGAAAAAAAATAGATAACCAGCTTACCTACCAAATTGTATATAATTAATGAGTATAAAAAAATATCCAAAACAACTTTTATAGAAAATTTCACAACACAATTTCTCTAGTTCCATTAAACCAACTTATCTTATTTTTGAAATTTAACACAATCCTATACGGCCCAATCTGACAATTTTTAATATCTAAGATTACCTTTCGACTGTCAATTAACTGTAACTTAACCTATATAGCGCGAAGCAAAAAGCCCGTAAATCTATATCAACAAAATAATCCTATTATTATATACAGGCAATCGAAATATAATCAAAAATCTGCTAATGAAACCCAGAAAATTTCTCTAAAATTTTCGCTAAAACATTTTGAAAGGACCATATGAAATGTGTATCATACTGTATTTAAACTAACAATTCACTTACGTACAAATCATTATTCTTATTATTATGATTATTACAATTATCACTAATTCCAAAAGTTTTAAACAAAAAATAAAAAGGTAAGCTGAAAGGCATACAGTGGAAGAGACGAAAAGAAAAGAAAATTGAGTCTTCAGGCAGCACGATAATTTTCAACTATAATATCCTCTCCGACCGAACAAACGAACGAAATTTAACGTAATAATGACTCGCGATATGGAGTCAGACAAACTTTTCTACCGAGTCTGTACCGCGACTAAGAATTTTGAGTCACTAGACTGTGAACGTAACGGAACAAACAATGAATTTCAGAATCCAACGAACTCTCACGAAATTAAATTTTTGAGGCGTGAAGTTTTTCAGGGACGCTATCAGGATGCGAAGCGCCATTTTTAAATTTTATGTACAATGAAATTTTAAGGCATGAAAATCGAAATTAGCCTGCAAACGGGGTAAAATTTGCATTTAGATATTTTAATAATCGAAATAAAATATTCATTAACGCTATTTGTTATTATACCGGGTTTTAAGAATTTTAATCGAAATACTAACACGTGGGTAAGCCTCACAAAATATGATGTAAGACCACCACTAGCCACCAGATGTAGTGATACTTTTATTATTATTATTATTTATTTATTTTTTTTTTTTTTAACACTTATTACGTTTTATTAATTTCGAAATTGGTTTAGTTAATTAGGGGATATGCGAGCATGAAATATTACTAAATATATTTAGGTCGGAGAGGAACACAAAACAATTTGACTTTAAGATCACATGGTTCTAAATCTAACGCGTATCGCGTCCACCTCAAGACTGAAAACCGTTATAGGGTAGTCCACTCTCAAAGCCTATTCAGTATTACCAACCCTACCCATTTTAAACAATTAGTTTCATAATTATTAGTAAATGATTTACATTAAACATTATCTTATTTAATTAAACAAAATTTAATATTCTTAACTAAGCATTACTACAGGGATATATGGAATCCGGCCCCGGTGATTTACGCATTTTCATTTTATCAATATAGCGCATTACCTCCCCTTCACTAACCACAATATTATCTAAAGTATTACCATTGTCAAAAAGTATTATGTCTATGACTGATATTCGTTACATCTTCTATTGTAAAAAGTGACGAAAAAATTCGTTTAGCAAGGTGGCCATTTGCTTATTTTCAGAAACGAGCTTTCTGTCAGAATTTTTCAATGGACCCAAGACACTCTTTACTGGATTCCTATTATTCACGTATGGAAAAAATCGCTTGGGGTTTTCTTTGCCGTCACGAGCTATGGAGATTTCAAAATCACGCTTCGACTTTTTTATTACGCTTTTCGCTTCACGTCTTAGAGATATGTAATTGTTTCGTAACCGCAAATTGTCTTTATCGCACTTATGTAGCCTATAAGCCCTATCTCTACTCTTTATAATATCCCCTACTCTGAAGTAAACCACAAAGGCTTGTTATTTACTTTCGCACGCTTAATCTTGTACGGTACACATTCCTCATTTATAGTCCTAAATACTGTTTCAAACGATTCCCACATTATTTTTGCTTTGGAGATCCCCATTACGTTTTCCCAATTGATGAGTGACAAATCATTTCTAAATTTACAAAAGTTTGCGTGCTGGAAGTTAGGAATTTTAATCGAGTTAGCTGGTTTCGAGTGACTTACTGAGAGAACAAACTCTACCATATTGTGATCGCTATTGCTTAACGGTTCTATTACTTGAAGATCAGTGATTAGCCTATCGTCCTTAGTTATTACTAAATCTAAAATACTGTCCAACCTCGTAGGTTCCCCAACCTTTTGAATAAGAACGCTATCCTCTAGAAAATTAACTAAACGATTACCTTCCACGTCTCCCTGCATTGTATCGTAATCCACGTTGGCGCAATTAAAGTCATCCATAACTAAGGCCTGCTCACTACCTCACGATATAACGCTTCGTCTGTATCAGCTGTTTGATTAGGGGGCCTATATATAACCGCAACAACAAGTTTGAAATCGTTCAATTTAAGTTCTGCTATAGTCGAATCTATCGGTTCTGAAATTCTGTGCTTTACTTCTATAACATTCGCAATATTATCTTTGATATACAGCATAACACCTCCTCCTCGCCTACCTATTCTGTTTTTAACAAAAAGTCTATAACCTCTAATTTGATACTCCCCTACAAAGTCACGTGTTTCAGTGCTAAGCCACGATTCATTTATCGCAAGTACAAGCAATGTAAAGAAAAAAAATCGTTTATTTTATTTCGTAGGCTACGAACATTTAAGGATAGAGCCTTCAAATTGTTCGTAACCGCGATACCTTGGCGCGCGCAAGGGAATTTTAAGGAAATTACGCCGGGACTGTTCGAGAGAGTATTATGAAATAGTCTTCTTTTTTAAGCGCGCAGCTCCAACGTCATTAAGATGAAGTCCATCTCCGAGGAACACACACACACCTATGGCATCTAGGTGGTATAGTGGTTAGCATCGCTGACTACGACTCCACCGACCCCGGATCCGATACCCGGTGACGGTAGTCGGTGTGCAGCAAACCCAGTTGTTTATCTTTCCATACAATAAAATTGCTTGGTAGATAAATGGGTAGCCTAGTGGTTAAGACGCTGGGCCGCTGATCAAGAGGTCGCAAGATGGAGTCCGGGTGAGGAATTTGTAATTTCTGACCAACTGTGGTTGGTCGTGGTTAGGAAGCGGAAGCGGAAGCAAAACCAAGGTTTATGATATAAGGTAATAATATAATATAAGGTTTATAATATTACATATAAATGCCTACCTATAACTACAATGGCGCTCATAATAATCGTACAGAGAAACATTTCAGTTATATCCGTTATTATCCTTTGTACCTTGCATACGATAGTTATGAAAAGTTTGAAAAATTTTAACAAATAAAAAAATTAATTGAACTCCACTATATACAATAAAACATCAAAGAATTTGAGGAAAATAAAAAAAAGTTAAAATGCAAAAGTTTTTGTACATTTACTTACAAAATTATTTAACACTTTGTGTGTCCACCATAGGATTGAAGAATTTAACATTTTTATCAGTAGTTGGCTGTTTACTGATTAGAGACTGTTGGCAGTTGTGAATTCTAGGATTTTCTCTGTGAATCTTCATGAAAGACAGATGACTGTACAAACCATTAGTAAGCAATGGGTTTGTGATAATGAGCTGTCTACAGATATTACTGTCTAGAAGATAGGAGAACTTCGAATTCCATTTACGACGGTTGCTGCACTTATAAAGAAAGAGAAAGGATTTAGAACAATCAAAACTCTACGAAGGTGTAGACGACCTTGCAAGATTTCAGAACGTAGAGTTAGAGGGATTGAAAGAATGGCTGCTGCGAATCCACGAGTGACTGCAGGTGACATTTGCCAAACATTAAGACTGTCTAAGATCGATGTCCATCCCTCTACTGTACGTCGTACATTCAGAAAGAATAGTTTGCATGGAAATGTTGCACGAGGAAAATCTCTGCTACGAAAAGAACACAAAGAAGCTAGTTTAAATTACGTAAATGATCATCAAAATGAGAGAATTGCATTCATGGAGAAAGTTTTTTGAAGAGACGAGATCAAAACTGAATTATTCTGGAAGAACGAACAACAGTATGTTTGATAGAAATCAAATACTGCATTCGAGAAAAAAGCATCCAACGTTCGGTTAAACATGGTGGTGGTAGTTTGCTTCTTTGGGGATGCTTTAGTGCTTCTGGTCAAGGAAAACTTGTTGTCATCAATGGAATCTTGAATTCGGAGAAATATCAGGAAATTTTATTGTCTTCAGTTCGGGAGTTGCGAATGTGTCGCATTTGGGTATTATAAAGAGATAATAATCCAAAACATAAAAGTAAGAGCACCATGAAATGGCTTCAACTAAAGAATTTCAAGCTTCTCGAGTGGCCCAGTCAAAGCCCAGGTCTCAGTTTAATCGAGAATTTATGTTTGATTTAGAAAAAGCTGTCTGCAAGAGAAACCACCCTTCGAATCTGAATGAAATGCAATAATTTTCTTTAGAAGAATGGTCTAAAATTTCTACTGAGAGATGTCAAAACCTCGTATAAAAGTATCCAAAACGAATCACTGAAGTCATTCAAGCAAAAGGTGGACACACAAAGTATTAAATAGTTTTGTAAATAAATGCACGAAAAATTTGCATTTTAACTTTTTTATTTTCCTTAAATTCTTTGATGTTTTACATTATATGTTGGAGTTGAAATAATTTTTTTATTTGTTAAACTTTTTCAAACGAACGGTAAACTTTTCATAACTATTTTATGCATGGTACGAAAGGTAAGGACAAATATAATTGAAATAGTTCTCTGTACGAATACTTCTGAGCGCCACTGTACATAGTGTAGAACTGTTATTCACAAACAGATTTTGTACTTTATTAACAGAGTGGGGTCATTTGACAAATCTTATTAGAAAATGCAAAGAAATGAGATTATTTACATTAATTTGAAAGACAGAGAAATTAATTATCTGTAGTAAGTTTCAGGCATAAATATATATAATCATCGATGCAGTCATAGTTTAAGTGGAAGTATGAATTTCCCTTGAAGCGCTTCTGCCTCAAGAGTGCGCTGCTCCCACGAAGTCCGCTCAACGCCACCTGATGCGGGGCCACGACGTATTCGCCACCCTTCTTTTCTTATGCTCATGCCATAGGATTTGATAGCTGGTCTGGCAGAGGAATATCCTAGCACTGTGGGTTGGTCGGGTATGTTGGCTAAAATCATGTCCAGATGTTTTATAAAAGTATCCAGAGTTAAACACCTTTTTACAGTGAGAACCATTCCGCCCATACACCCATTTCAGGGTACAAGCAGCTCATAGCAGCACTGCCAAACAAAGAGTGGGTCAAAGTACTGACGAAGATTTCATCACCACTTAAAACAACAGTGCTCTATGTTGGCGACAACACGAGGAACCCTTGGAGACTGGATTCTACGAGTATCTTTCGCTTCCCTGTGCGTAACAGGATTGTATACTAGGCTGGGGTTCCACCTCTGGAAAAACACTTCCCACGTACGATGCTAAGTTCCCGGGACTTGATACATGAGTAGCATAAACATATAAAGAATTATAATTGTTAAAGATAAATGACTTGTACTCTACATTTATGTTTAAAAGAGTGAAAGTAGCAGTGATTATAGCATAGGCGCAGTGTGACGATAGATATGTAGAGAGAAGGATGAAATAATCACCTCCCAGTCATCAAAGATCACTCAAATAAAGGTGTTTTTAAGGTTTTCCGTAAGGACACCAGACTTCTGTAGGTTATAATGGACATAGTCTCTGGATTGTTTTTACGAGCTTTAAAATTTGCAGCTCACAGTTTCTGGATGAAGAATTAAAATGTGTTGAAAACGCTTTTCTAAAGCTTGGATACCGAATTAATTTAATCCATAAAACATTTCAAACAACAAAAACAAATATTATAAACCTTCCCATCAAAATGGTCACTAAATAATATTCTAGTACTGCCTTATGTTGTTAAGGGCTCCAGGGAGCTCAGTGGTTTCGGTGTCGGACTCTGAGCGCGAGACTCTGGATTCACTCCCAGCTACTGGCACCTGGGTTGGGTTGGGTTCAGCCAGCTACTCATCCTGTTAATGTTCCGGCTGAGGTTGGTTACACTCGAGGCACACTCACCCCGATAATGTAGAGGAATGAGTCCCGGATGTTGCCTGTTTTTACTTGCTTTATGTTCCGAATCAGGATTTAAAATCTTTTCTTCCCAAAGCATTAGATATACTTTCCAGCGCCCCGCATACAGTTCATAGAAGGCTGTTTCGGAAACAGAACACAGACATCTATGCAGTTACCTGTCTCGAATGTCATAAAGCATATATGGGTCAATGGGTGAAACTGCTGACATAAAAAGTTGAAGATTTCGGTGGGATGAGGTGTGGCGTCATGAAACGAGGTGCTGTCCTCATTTGGTGGAAGCTATGTGTCGATAAACAATGAAGGCCTTGCTTGAGGCAGGAGAAAACAGCTTCGATGGGACAAAGAACTGCTTGTGAACGCATGCGAACGAGTGAATGTCTGTACATGTCGCTGAAGAAGTCCCTCAAGCATATTAATATATATACACACACACACACACACACACACACACACACACACACATATATATATATATAAACAGATGAGAGTGGAGAGGACTTTGACAGATGCATATTAGTAAGTAAAGATATGGCGATAGATAGACGTGATACAAACGCTGTTGGCGGGATGAGTGGAGTTTGTCAGACCATATGATTGTATTATATAAAGTTAAATTAGTTGGTGTTTATGTACAGGAGACACAAATTCAGCTTTACATGCTTATACATGCTTATACTCCTCTTAAGGAGGAGATTGTAGACACCAATCGACCAGGTAAGTACTTCGGTGGAAGGTTAAGCAGGGGACAGGTAGTGCTGGAACTCCCGTTTCTCCTGTCACTGTCTTCCTTAGCTGATCTTTTTGCGCGTATCAGCTACTCTGTGAGCAGTCCAGCATGCTCTCAAACACGCTTCTCTCCATATTCTTCACTGCATATACATGCATCTTACACATTACACAATCTTTTCAAAATTAAAAAACCAAAAACAAAAATGGCATTGACCTCAAGTGTCTCAGAGCCCCCCTGGGGAAGGGACCATAACTTTTCCCATTTCTGGCTCCCCCACTGCCGATTCAGACCCAGGCAGCGGGGCTGGTTCTGCTGCTGCTCATTCGAGATATTCTTGGCCTCTGCCTAATTCACTTTCATAAACTTCTGTAACATTCGTGGCCTCTCCTCAAATTTTCGATTTGTTGAACACTTCCTCTCCTCTAAACCTCACCTTTTCCTCCTTACTGAAACTCAGGTGTCTGGGACGACTGATAACAACCCCTTTTCTGTACCCTCCTACTTTATATTCAATTTCACTCCAAAGGTGGATATTGCGTATGTGTAAGCAATGACCTAACTTGTTCTTGTATTCCCGAACTCGGATCTTCCGAATTCTATACCCTCTGGCTACGGCTTACAAACCAATCTGAAACTAAATACATCTGCGCTGTTTACCTTTCTCCTAATTCTACTGACTATCCAAAATTCTTATAAAATACAATTAATATTAAATAATTTGATTAATAATAATTTTATTAATAATCTGTTAAAATTAACAACATATAATAAACGACTAAAAAATGTTATCGGCTGTTACCAGAAAGAGATGATCCTCCTTAATAGCACAATCTAGGTCAGTGTTTCTGAACTGGGGTTCCGCCAGATTTTAGCAAACATACAAAAACAACTCATTCAAAATTCAAAACTTACTCAACAGCTGCAAATTTCGAATGAAGTAAAAACATTTAAAGTTTTATATAGGCTCAGTTTCAAGTTATGTGGTGCTGAGGGATGAACTGGATGTTGAACAGTGGGAGATGGAAAACTTCAAGGGTGGGGTGTGAAAGAAGACACAAAATCCTCAGGGGTGCCGCAGTAGTACAACCGCAAAATGGACGAGCGCAGAAATGTTACGTAATATTGCAAAAGTGCCAACCCCCACCCCCTTTGTTGCCAACCCCACCCCACCCCTTTGCTGCAAGGCACCCCCCCCCTTTGCTGCAAGGCACCTCCCCCTTTGTTGCCAACCCAAAAATGGGGCTGCAAGAGGTATGCAACTTGGAGTTAACCCCCAAGCTGATCCCCCCAAAGGGGAGTGCCAACCTTTGTTGCCAACCCCAAAATGGGGTTGCAAGGGTATGCAACTTGGAGTTATCCCCCAAGCTGAACCCCCCAAAGGGGCATACCTAACCTAAGGGAGCCTCTTTGGAGGAGAAGGTGGGCTGGCCTCAGCCCCCAAAGGGGCAGAAAGAGACAGCAAGAGAGGAAGGAAGGTGGAGAGACCCAGAGGTGGAAACCCAGAGAATGGGTGTTCGCTTGCTCATATGACTCCGTCGTCCGTCCCCCGCCCTCTTATAGGGCACTAATCAGCCAGTTGGCTGAGTTGCCAGATAGCGTTAAATATTAATTTAATTCAAATATTAATCAGTCAGCAAGCACCACAGCCAGTTGGCTGCTGAGTTGCCAGATAGCAATATTTATTTAATTATTCCTCATGTTATTCAGCCACTTGGCTGCTAAATACCAAGCAGATGAATTTTCTCCTTAAAGAGAGCTAATTATTTTAAAAGACAAAACATAGTAGTATCAAACATTAGTATATATTGCCGTGATGTGCCTTTTATTATTTATTATAATTTATTTAAATTTATTATTTATTTTTCTTTCCTCTTTCATAATTTACCGTAATTTGAAGTTCTCTAGGAAAACTTATTAATATTGTTTATCAAATTTATTTGTTTATTCATAAGATAAACTAAGTTTAACACAAATACAAATTTTCATCATAATACACAATTTTATCATCAAACTATAACGTGAAATGCGTTAATATGATTTTTAAATCAAATTAGAAAATAATTCGGGCTATCTTTACCTTATTGCGCCCCCCGTGCATCTAAAGATGTCGTAAAACACCTCAATTCAAAAATAAATGAACACTTCGTGCGTGGATAATTTCAATTCAAAAAGAAAACTTATCACATAAAATTTAACCGTATTTACTGGAATTTATCTCCAGAAATTTTTAATTAACTTTCGTCAACGGTTACAACAAACAAAATTAGAAAATTTTTATTAAAACAATGCAAATATATCTCTATTTCAATTAACGGTGCTCTTCCAATATGTGCTCTACCTTAAAATTTACATTCCAATACGTGATCTACCTTAGATTATTCGGATTAGCAGCAGGTACGTTAGTTAGCCTTATAAGGCTAACTAACGAAAATATCACGACTTAACCTAACCAATCGTCAAGGGGGTATAGTTGACCTAACGATTGGTTAGGTTAAGTCATGATATTTTCGTTAGTTAGCCTTATAAGGCTAGTTTCACGGTAGAGCACGTATTGGAATATGGTAGATCACAGTTTCGCGGTAGAGCACATATTGGAAGAGCACCCAATTAACATGTACACTGAATTTTCAAGAAATCTCTACTATATATATTTATATATTATACCTACATATTTTTATTACCTGGAAGCGCGTTTCAGTTTTACGTTCAAACTTTTTTTTAAACTTTACTGTATAAAAAATACATGTCAGAATCTCTACACAACTAAAATAATTCATTTACATTATTATTATTTTATTACTTAATTCCTATTTTTATTATTATTAATATCACATTTTTCGCTAAATCAGAAAATCTAAACACAAAAAAAGCTAAACACAGACAACGTCGGTTAAACTTTGCTAATATTACACTATTACAGGGAAACGAGGTAGGGCACATTTACGCTTAAACTTCGCTAATATTACGGGAAACGAGGTAGGGCACATTTAAATGTCAATCGTACAGGAAAAAATATATGCAGTTATATTATATTATATATATATATATATATATATATATATATATATATATATATATACACACGATACGTATATTCATATTAGTACAGGAAATATATACACACACACACACACACACACACACACAACAATTTAAATATATTGTCTTTATGTTCCACGAGGCAAAACCCTAAACTCACATGTGCATCACGCATTGCGCGTTAAACGGCTGCCGGCAATCCTAGGCATTACCCCGTCCGATTGCTAGGGGCCCTGATTCATTATGTATATATATACTTAAACGTATTTAAGAATATTTGTTTTAATTCTATCCTGCGGTATTCTTGCAATTAAAGGATAAATTTAAAAATTCTAAAAAAAAGATATACGAATGTTTTGGACGTCTACAGACTTTACATTCCAGGAGAAGCTGCTTATGATCGGAGTAGAAACGAAACATATATATATCTATCTAGAAATCTATAAGTTTAGAAATTTACAAGAAAAAAAGACAATTTACTTTTATTGACCAATTTATTTTAAATCCTCCTCCTCACATTACGGTCAGCATAAAGGAAAATATAAGTATAAAAATATTTATTGTAAATTAGTTTTCAATGCAAAATAAACAAAAGTGAGAAATTTTAGTTATTGAGGAGTAACGCGCGCGGCAGCGTTAATCGGAACCGGGTCGACCCGCCTCCCATTCTACATTGTAATCGCTGCCAATAAAGGCGTTTTGAGAAATATTTTTATTCACTGCTACCTACGGAATGTTTGAGTGTGTATATATATATATATATATATATATATATATATATATATTATTAAAACTATTAAATAAACAAAGGCAAATTTCTGACATGGGGATACTATTGTATACCATGGGTATTTCAGCTGACCTCTGTACACCTTTCTGGTCAAATCTCACTCAATATCTGCCCCCTTATTCTCTTTGCGCTGTTTCACTGCTATCTTATTTTGTGTCTCAAATCTCGCATCGTCTCTAATTTACGTGTTTCTGCCACTAATATATATATATATATATATATATATATACACACCCCACCCCGAGCTTCAGCTATATCGTAGATCCAAGGTAGGGGTACTCGTACGAAAAAGGTCCATCCAAAATTCGTGTAAGCTCTCCCCACGGAAAAAAGTTCATCTAAAAGGTGTATAAACCCTCCCCCACAGAAAAAAGTTCACCTAAAATTCGTGTAAGCCCTCTCGAGAAAAAATGTTACTATTAACATCCACCCAACGAAATCAAAGAACAAAGGAAAAAAGTGCAAATAGCAATAGGAATAATAGGTCTAAGGCGTGGTAAGCGGATCTTAAAATACAAATATGTTTCATTGTATCCGCAGAACGAAGTTAGTAGTGCGAAATGGAGTTTTCCCTATAGATATCCTCCAAAAACCATACGCTATTGTTTTTGTTTCCCAAGGGTATACGTTATGAGAACTTCGGGACATAAAACGCCGTTTTGCTTCACAAACAATACAATCCTCTAAACATTGATAAGTTCATCACGAAATCTGTTCTATCTCTCTCGTACAATTTCATACAAATGTGTATATATACAAACTAAAAACTGGCAGATTTAATTAATTCACCGATCAAATCGTACGGAAAAAACAAATTAATAACTTTGAACAAATCAGACGGGGAGAAAAATGCCAGGTCTACTTAGCGCTATATATCTCAAACCCAAAGGAAAAATAAATAAATGTGCAGATAAGGCTTCGTACAAGAGAGTCGCCTGAACGTTGTAAGTACAGATGTTCGACCTTCCCCACAAATGTGGCCATATAAATATTTATTATCAACATTCCACACAATATCGGCAAGTCTATACATGAGATGTATGTCTGCCATTTCTCTGTTTGAATAAGCCTCCATCTTCACCTCAAATGCACACTATAACTGAATAGCACAAAAACTTTTAAGGTTTTTTTTTTCACTGGACTGCACTTATTCACGGTAAGAAGTTACGAATACAAACTGTGAAACACCGCGATGCACCTCTGACTGACTGATGGCTCTACACTCAACGATATTGAAACATGTCACAGAGTGTACGAAACATTACAATCGGCAAGGCCATACATGACATAAGTCTCGTACACACTCACAAACATTGTCGGCAAGCAGTGTTTGTAAACAGTTTGCGGAAAGAATTGCTGGAACACAAAACGTGCTGTAACTCCGAAACAAAGCGATTTCGGTATATGTTTATATAAACTTTTTTCATTGTTTTCAGGTCCTGAATCCATCCTGAAAGTGCGTCCCACATGATATGAAACACCCTGTGTATATATACTCGCAAAAGCACCCCCCCCCCACACACACACACACCCTAGAGGAAGAAGAGAGCCAAATTCAAGGTCCTGGTTTTTCGAGATGCCTGGACAATCTACGTTTGAAAAATTGGAGAGCATAGACAGGGGGATAAATGGATCGAGGAAGATTGTTTCAGAGTTCACCGGTTGAGTAGATAAAAGATTGAAAAACCGATTAACCCTTGCGTTAGAGAGTTGGACAGTAGCTATAGATCGGCCAGAAAGGAAATCAGACATGAAGGCATTAAAAGAATGACAGAAACCGAAGGAGAACATTTGGAAATTAAGGATTTGTGCCGAACGCTGGACATATCAAAATCTCGGTAATGGAGGCATGTAGTTAGGGAGTTCATAAGAGCAGTGTCCGTTATAATAGCAATAGTAAAGAGAGAGTGAGGCATCATTGCCGGGAAGAGAGAGGGAGTGAAGACAGTCAGTAAGAGGCGGGGAATTGATGAGACGAAAAGCCTTTCATTACACTCGGGCATGTATAGCTGTGTGGGTTGAGACACCCCACACAAGAGAAGTGTACTCCATACATGGGAGGACAAGACCCCTGTACAGAGACAGCAACTGAGAGAGGGTGAAGAAACAGTGGAGGCAGTACAGCACATCTAACCTCTAAGAAGCTGTTTTGGAAACAGAGTATATGTGATCTTTCCAGGAAAGTTCACGATTAAAGGAAACACCAAAAATGTTAAGAGAAGAGGAAGGATTGAGTTGTGTATTGCTGAAGGTGAGGGGATAGTCGTGTGGAAGATTGTGACTGACAAGTAGATAGATGGAGGAACTGAGTTTTTGAGGCATTGAAAGCCACAAGGTTTTCTCTGCCCCAATCAAAACAGTAGAAAGATCAGAGGTTGGGTGCACCATAGCCATCCTACGCGAAGCATGGAGTGACTATTGAGAGGGACGCTTTGTAAAGCGGGTGGAGTAGTGAAGCGTGGAATCATCGGCACAGGAGTGGATAGGGCAAGAAGTGCGAATTAACAGATCATTGATAAATAAAAGGAAAAGTGTAGGAGACAGGATAGAATCCTGTGGAACACCACAATTAATAGATTTAGGAGAACAGTGGCATCTATAACTGTAGCTACAGATCGGCCAGAAAGGAAATAAGACATGAAGGCATTAAAAGAATGACAGAAACCGAAGGAGAGCATTTGGAATTTAAGGATTTGTGCCGAACGTTGGACATATCAAAATCTTTTGATATGTCTAGCGTTATCGTAAGGGTTCCACTGAAATCCCGAAAGGAAGATGACCAAGAGTCACGGAGATATGCAAGATGATTGTCAGTAGAGTGTCCTTTGAGGAACCCATGCTGACGATCTGAAAGAAGATCGTGAGAAGAGAGGTGTTCAAAAATCTTCCTGTTATGGATAGATTCAGAAACTTTTAAAAGTTAAGAAATCAGAGCAATTTAATCATAGTTGGAGGATTGAGAATGGTCATCCTTCTTTGGGACAGGCTGAATGAAAGCGAACTTCCAATCAGGAAAGAAAAATGCCAGATGAAAGACAAAGACGAAAGAGTTTGCCTAGATAAGGTGTCAGCACAGAAACACTGTTCTTGAGAACAACAGAAAGGACACCATCAAGACCGTATGCCTTCCTAGAGTTGAGCCCAGATAGGGCAGAAAAAACATATTTGGAAGAGATTCTAATTTCAGACATCATAAAGTCAGAGGGAGGAGGAGATAGGAGAAGAGCACTGGAATCATCCAGGGTTGAGTTGGAGGCAAAAGTTTGAGCGAAGAGTTCAGCTTTATCAGGAGAAGGGACGGCAACTGAGCCGTCGGAATGGAAAAGAGGAGGGAAAGAAGAAGTAAAGTTGTTGGAGATGTTTTTGGCTAGATGCTAGAAAGAGCGAGAAGAATTAGAATTGGATAGATTTTCACATTTTTGTATGATGAGCGAATTTTTAGCGAGTCAAGAACAGATTTTGTATGATTCCGTGCAGAAATATAAACTAAGTAAGAATCAGGTGTATATATATATATATATATATATATATATATATAATATTCGCTTGTTGAGTGTAGGTCCTATAATATTAATGTAAATGAATAATTAAAAATTATTTGCTTTGTTTGAGGGCTAACCATTTGATCTTTCAATCAAAACAAATAAATGTCATCAGTAAAGGAGATTAATAAGCCTCATGGTTTTTAGTTTAATTTACAACACAAACAATGTTATAAAGTTTGAACTTAAATGGGCAATTCCATATACTGACTGAATTATCGAGATTAAATTTGAATTATATTGAAAAACAAATGCACCGGATATAATGGCACTTGAATAATGTCATGACGTGAAAGATTTTAGAGTCATTAGCGTTGAAAATGCCGTGGAGAGGGTTGTTGGATTAGATGCTGCGTCTTGTGTGGTGCCATCTTAACTGAGAGAACTTGCGTGAGTTTATGGTTTCGGTGGGAAGAAGTGTGGTGTCATGAAACGAGGTGCTGTCCTCAACTAGTGGAAGCTACATACAAGGGCGGATCTAGGCATTTCAGTAAGGGGGGTTCAGAGAAAAAAGGGCACCCCATAAAATAAAAAGGGCACAGTACAATTTTTTTTTCTTAAAACAGACCTTCAATCAATTGTATTGTTTTATTAGGTCAGTCTCATTCAAATATGATACAAAATAAAAATCTTAATTTGGGTACAACAGTTATCACAGAAAATTTTTCAAACAATTACAAATGTTTTGCCAATTAAAAGAACTATCAGAATAAGGTGAAGATAAAAATAGTGACATGGTTGCACCATTACTAAGGGCACCTATGAAAACCATTACAACCAAGGGTGTGCTGCCAATTTCTTCACAACCGGTTCTGATACAGATAGGGGTGTAAATCGGCGAGCGCCAATGGCGCGAATCATTAAGCTAAGGGGTCTGGAGTGAGCGGTAGCTTCCCCAGCGGTGTCCGGGGTGGAGCCCCGGAAACCAACGCAGTTTAGCTTTTCAAAACAGCATTTTGTAACATTTTGGCAGAAATTATTTAACCTATTCTTTATACTCACTAATGACATAATTATCTAAAAATAAACTAATTTTTCATCAAAAAATAAATAAATATTGAAACGACCACTGCTTGTGATACTACCTATATTTTTCTGTAAAATCCTGAAAAAATGAAAAACAATTTAGATATAAATTTACCTTCTCAATCATGCTGTCTCATTCAAGAAGTTTCCATGTAGCCAGTTCGTTCTGCGATGGTTGAGTGTCAATTTTCTCACGAACTCGTGTCATCAGCTTGACGATGACTTCTTAGCCAAGTCTTGACATATGGCATAGCATCCCAGTCTGCTAAAGGCTTTCTTAGTAACTCTATTGTCATCAGACTGGAAATAAGATTAACAGAAAGTTTGCTTCTTTCCGCTTTCGCAATATCGTTCATAACACTAAAGCCTCGTTCGGCTTCCGCGCTGGTAATAGCAATTGTGCTCATTATTTTCTTAGCTTTAGCAATGGTAGGTGGAAGAGGAATATTCTTTGATTCCACATTTGAATCAACAAAATCCCGAAAGTCATTGATGTCAATTTCAAATTTTATGAGTTCATTCAACTGCCTTATCTTTTTTTCCACCTTCCAGCCATGGTGATAAGATTTCATCATATTTCATCATGAGCATTCGTAAAATTCATCAAGACTGACTGACAAATTGCAAATTTCAAGATAAATTTCTACTGATTGTTAAATATTTGTTAAAAACAAACAAACGGTTCGGTGATCCAATCAAAATTTAACAACCGGTTCGGGCGAACCGGGCCGAACCGGTCCCAGCACACCCCTGATTACAACTACAAATTTCGAAGTACTGTACAATGTATACGGATAAAGACTCAAAATAGAATTTGAATAAAATAAAATAACCATGATCTATTTACAAAAATAAAATTTGTTTTCAGAGGCATACACACCATTCAAAAGGGCACTTGCAAGAAATTGATGGGGAGGGGCAGACGTCGCCGACCCCCTCCCTAGATCCGCCTATGTACATGTATGTGTCGATAAACAAAGAAGTCAAAGTTTTCTCCACTCTCATGTCACATGTCTCATGTCACAAAAGTAACACGTAAATAATATTTATGATGAAAATAACCACGAAGGAAAAAGAAAACGCGGAATGGTGCTCAAGCGCTTTCGTCTAATGACATCCTCAAGAACACCGAAATTAATAACAAGTTCGAGACTATATATAGGTCACGAAGAAAAAAAAAAAAAACGATGTGATTGGTGCACAAAATAAATGTAGGTTGCGCATACAAATTTATATGGAAAGTTACCAGAGTTTTAGCATCTTGTCCTTCTTGTCTAAAGCCATTCTGAAAGAATTCAAAACAACAGGAAAAAAGACCCTGGATAATGTTGAAATTGTTTGCAAGTTAAATATTTCTATTAACAATGTTGCTTGAGTGAAACAAAACTGAAGCATTAGTCCAGTCCATTATTCCAGTCCTGTTTTATTGTTGAAAAACCTGCTTTACAAATCTGTTATAGTCTTGCTTGTTTTGAAAAAAACCAGCGTAATCTCCCTCATTCTTTGGTTAACAATTAAAGGTCTTGTCTATAGTGCTGCGAATAGCACTTACGAAGAAAACTTTCCTAAACGTTTTTGCAATAGCCTCTTACAATTAAAAAAAGTTGGTGAGCTTCGTATTACTAAAGTAGACAAGTCTAATACCATAGTTACTATGGACAAAGCGGAATACATTAGAAAGATGAACGAGCTTTTCCAGGACCCAGGCACATACAGAAAGCTTAGGAACAACCCTCAGGATGACGTTATCAAATCATTCACTAGTGCCTTGAAATGTATTCTCAAAAATCATAAGGACTTAATTCCGCTTTTCATGTCCACTTCGCCTTCTCTTTCGTACTTTTACAGTCTTACTAAAACCTACAAACCTGGCAGCCCTATGCGCCCTATTATTAGCTCTTTGGGTTCTATTACCTATAAACTCTCCCAAATGGCTGTCAAAGTTTTGTCCCCCATTCTCGGAACTATCTCTGATTCACATGTTAAAGATTCCATGGACCTTACTGAAAAAATGAATAATATACGCACTGAAACGAACGATAGATTGATTAGTTTCGACGTTTGTTCATTGTTCACAAAAGTGTCAATTGACGATATGCTTGACTTTCTCTCACGAGAATTACATGAGTATAACCTGCCACTACCTGCACGCATTGTTTTGGAACTCATTAAACTTTGCATCAAAGACTGCAAATTCACTTCCAATAACGAATATTATCAACAGGTTTTTGGGATGGTCATGGATAATCCCCTGTCGCCCCTCCCCTCCAATATTTATATGGAGGTTTTTCGAAATAACTTACATTCCGAGAATCCTGGGAGTTGGCATCCTATGGTTGCGGTACGTCGACGATATTTTGTGTATCTGGCCCATGAAGCGTGGCCTGGATGACTTCCTCCTTCAGTTAAATAATCAAATCCTTCCATTAAGTTTACTTTGGAAGTGGAACAAAACAGCTCAATCCCGTGTTTGGATGTGCGTGTACATGGGGAAACCCAGGTTTTAAGTTTAGTATGTATCGAAAAAACAAACAATTTGTCCGACGTACACCTTTACTCCGGACATGACACCCCCATCAAGAAAGCCATATTTTCTTCAATGTTTTTCCGCGCTCTCAGGATCGCCAAGTCAGAAAAAATCAACAGTATTGGAATTGATTTTGGAATCTTGTCTTAACAAGGCAAAACGAACTTTCTATTGTGTGAATAATAACCCTCGCACTTTGTCGAAGAATATTTTAGTCCTTCCATTTTCCCCAGGCTTTTTAGACATTGCTAATTATTAATTTCTTTTGGTCATCACACTCTGAGTTCAACAGTTTGGAAGTTAAACAAAATTGTGCTTAGGTACAGTGCGTATTTTTGGCTTTATTGTGCGTCAGTCAATATTTAAGGAAGATTCTTGCAATAAATCCTATAAAGGAAATCTATTTCCTGAAAGGCATTTTTTGTGAAATCTAAAGGTTGCCAAGACCATTGAAGATATTGTTTATATAAACATACAGTACAGGTATCATTACTTTTCGTCATGTATTTCAAGGAAATGTGATGTTGTGTTTAGAATTGAAGTACTTCAGAAAAAGTTGCTCGCAATCACGTGATTGAAAGAGAAGAAAAGTTGGGAAAATTCTGGCGATAAAAAACGGCTTTAAATTGAGATGGGAAATCTTCAAGCCATTTTTTTCCAATATTATAAAACAGAGGTTAACTCCAATGGGGCTTCATGGACTCTCCCTCCATACTCAAACTATATCTTGTTCCAAATATTGATTTCCACTGAACAGAAACATGTAGTCTATAACTGCAATTTCTAGTTCAGGCTTTTCACAATTGTTTCACAAATGAGAAGGAATATTTTCTTGAGTAAGATCTTTGATCAGTAAAAAGACGTATGGAAAAACACACATATATATAATATATATATATATATATATATATATATATATATATATATATATATATATATATATATATATATATATACAGGGTGTTTCATAACATGTAGGACGCACTTTCAGGATGGATTCAGGACCTGAAAACAATGAAAAAAGTTTATATAAACATATGCCCGAAATCGCTTTGTTTCCGAGTTACAGCCCGTTATGTGTTCCAGCAAGTATCCACCTTACCTTTAAAGGAAGTGCTCAAAATGACCGCCTTGCGCTTGAATACACGCCTGAACACGCATCGTCATAGCCTGCCTGACGCGTTCAAACATTTCAGGTATTGCTCGGATTTTCTGGCAGCCTTGTTCTACACATTGGCGAAGCATTTCAACGTTGTCAATGGGTGTCATGTAAACGATCGATTTCAGATGACTCCACAGGCAAAAATCGAATGGATTCAGGTCCGGGGAGCGAGCAGGCCACGCAATGGGTCCTCCACGACCTGTCCTTTATCAGGGAAATGGTCATCCAAATAGTCTTTAGCTATTCGACTAAAATGAGGCGGAGCACCGTCATACATAAACCACATACGACATCGGACACCAAGAAGAACTTCATCTAGTAAATCGCTTAAATCATTCCCTAAAAAATTGGAATAGGATTCTCCTGTTAATCTTCCAGGCTAAACAAAAGGACCGATTAAGTTGTCGGCAATAAATCCTGCCCATACATTGATACTAAATTGTTATTGGTGCCGTGACTGGATGATGGCATGCGGGTTCTCTTCGGTCCAGTGATGAGTGTTGTGAAAATTGATCACGCCATTTCTTGTGAAGGCAGCCTCATCAGAAAACGACACGAAGGATAAAAAAAGAGGATCGCGAGCACACTGCTGAATGAACCAAGTACAAAAAGCCTCTCGTGGTGGGAAATCAGCTTCAGTAAGGCCTTGTATTCTCTGAATGTGATATGGGTAAAACTGTTGTTCCCGTAAAATTCTCCACACAGTTGTGTATCTTACACCCTTTGCTGCTGCTATCCTTCGGGTGCTGACACCAGGATGTTCCTCCACGCGATTCAGGAACCACTCCTCTAACTCAACAGTTCTGGCGCTGATTGGTCTACCAGCATCTGAAACTCGCTTGTTGAATGATCCTGTATCACCAAGCCGCTCGTCTATTTTCTGAAAGGTCTTATCTGGCAGACGGCGATTCGGACACCGCATTACACTGGGCAAGTCTATACATGAGATGCATGTCTGCCATTTCTCTGTTTGAATAAACCTCCATTCTCACTTCAAATGCACACTATCACTGAATAGCACAAAAACTTTTAAGGGTTTTTTTTCACTGGACTGCACTTATTCACGGTAAGAAGTTACGAATATGAACAGTGAAACACCGCGATGCACCTTTGACTGACTGATGGCTCTACACTCACCGATATTGAAACATGTCATAGAGTGTACGAAACATTACAATCGGCAAGACCATTCATGAAATAAGTCTCGTACACACTCACAAACATTGTTGGCAAGCAGGGTTTGTAAACAGTTTGCGGAAAGAATTGCTGGGACACAAAAACGGGCTGTATCTCCGAAACAAAGCGATTTCGGGCATGTTTATATAAACTTTTTTCATTGTTTTCAGGTCCTGAATCCATCCTGAAAGTGCGTCCCACATGATATGAAACACCTTATATATATATTGGTTTCTGCCCTATGTGGGAGAATTTCGATTTGTGATTAATTGAGGTCCGTAGCATAATGGTAGCGCGTCCAACCGGCAATTGGAAGGCCCTGGGTTCGATTCCCGGGCGGTTCGCCTCATTTTTCATTTATTCGTTATCTCTCCTCCTCGTGTGCAGAAACGTTCCTTAATACTTATGTCGTTTCTACTCATTTATATACTGCGCGGTCATTGCAGTTATATATATATATATATATATATATATATATATATTTAACTGCAAACAACACACAGTATAATTAATGTAAAGAATGACGCTTGTGTAGAAGAGCGTTCCGCACAAGATGAGGAGAAAGAACGAACAAATGAAAAATGAGGCACCTCCCAGGAATCGAACCCGGGATCATCCAATTGCCGGTCGGACATGCTATCCACTACACCAAGGTCCTCGATCAATCAGATGTCGTAATTCTCCTACATACGAGCGGAATCGAATGCCCTGAGGGGGCACCTTCTCATACCGTACATATATACATTTTAACTGCAAACAACAGGCAGTATAATTCCGCTCGTATGTAGGACATCTGATTGATCGAGGACCTTGGTGTAGTGGATAGCATGTCCGACCGGCAATTGGATAATCCCGGGTTCGATTCGTGGGAGGTGCCTCATTTTTCATTTGTTCGTTCTTTCTCCTCTTCTTGTGCGGACGCTCTTCTACACAAGCGTCGTTCTTTACATTAATTATACTGCGTGTCGTTTGCAGTAAAAAAAAAAATATATATATATATGACCTAGTTACATGTAGTGTTTATACTAAAAACGGACAATTACCAATTCAGTGTAATAACATTCCCTTTTAAGGATACTTAACTTACAAACACAAACGCACCAAGTTTTTTACTCCCAAATAGTCAGATACGCGAGGAAATACTGTAAATATGAAGATTTTGAACAAAGGAGTAAAATACATAATGAATTATTGTGTGCGATATGCGATTCCATAAAAAATAAACTCATTCACAAATTAAAAAGCTAACATGGGATATGCCAAATGTATCAAACAAATTCAACTACCGCGACAACAAAACTGGTGAATTCTTTAATAATTTGGATATAAGTCATGCATACATAGTACGAATGCAAGTGTGTCACACACATATATTATATATATATATATATATATAGATATATATATATTATATATATATATAATATATATATATATATATATATATATACTGTATGTGTGTGTGTGTGTGTGTGTGTGTGTGTATACAAAGAGTATATGGAGAGATGTATGCAAAATGAATATGGGAACCATACAGGAGTGTAAACATAAGAGAAATAAATTGATTTTTTACGACAATGAAAGTGCTTAGGATATAAAAGTCTTTAGTCAGTATACTACAAAAGAAAATAATTTCAGCCAATAACCACAATTAAGGAATACGAGATGAAGGGGATAATTCAAAACAGATAGGCGAGCAAGGGTATAAGACTACGTATATAATAATACTGTTTCTGTTGTTGTTGTTGTTGACGTTATAAGAGGTGAAATTAGAGTAGTAGGAGTGATAACAGAAAGTGGGGAAATGGGAAATATAGATGAGTTTCTGGGCACAGCACACAGTTATATAGTGGGATGCGTAAGTGCGAGCGTGGGAGGAGGTGGATGGAGAAATGGTAGAACGATGAAATTTCGGAAGTGGGTGGACGGTGAGTGGGATTGAAACAGTCGAGGGAGGATGAAAGTTGGTCAGTTTGAAGGCGAAATTGAGTGGGAGGGACGGAACTGTTCCGTCTAGAATTAATAATAAAAAGAATAATAGCTCTATTAATATTAATATTCTATCCACTACATTGGTGATATAGAAGGAAAAAAAAAGATATTTAAGGACGAAGGGACTCAAGTAGATTACAAAGATTTGTATTTAAAACGCAACTTCTAAACAAAGAAAAGGTAACAAAGAAAAGGTAACGTATATAAAAAAAAATTATTCCAAGCGTAATACAGGCCTGTATACGGACAGTTTGCAATTGCGGATACTTGTGGTTTTTGGTCTAGTTTGTGAAGAGCAAGCCTAAGGTAGTACGAGTGTGACTATGATTAATGCGGGTAAATTTGTGCTGCCTTAAGGAGGAAACACAAACTTGCCGTGCATCTTGCTTCTGGAGTATCATGCACCAGGACTGATAATAACTGGGGGTGTCTGCAATACAAACTAACGAAAACGGCGATAAATTGAATATGATTACGGATGTTCTTGGGACTAGACTAACACGGAGCATTGCTGCTTTCAGTGGTGATGAACCACGTACGAAAGCTTCGTCAATACTTTGACCCCCCTATTTGCTTGGCAATGGTCCTGCGAGCTGCTCGTACCCTGAAATTGGCGTGTGGGCGGAATGGGACTCTGTGTAAAAAGATGTTTGACTCGTCATACTTCCACTTAAACTGTAAATGCATAGATGCTTATATATATATATATATACACATTATATATATGCGCCTCGGTGGTGTAGTGGTTAGCGTCGCTGACTACGAATCCATCGGTCCCGGGATCGAGGCCCGGTGACGGCAGGCGGCGCGCAGCAAAACCCAGCTGTTCATCCTTCCACACAATAAAGAAAGTGGTTGGTCGATAAATGGGTACCCTGGGTAGCTTAGTGGTTAAGACGCTGGGCTGTTGGTGGGGCATGGTTCAGATTCCCCGTTAAACTGTAGATCTAAGGTGGAGTGAAAAGCTTGACCTTGAATTGTTCAGAATGAACAATTCGGGCGGAAGCAAACTAAAGGTTTTATATATATATATATATATATATATAGTATGTATTGTATGTGTGTGTGTGTATACACTGCAGTGATTCTTGGAAGATAAAGCTTAATTATAGTAATGGATTTCGACTGAAACTTTACTTATAAACAAAGAGAGAATACAGAATGACGTTTTTCATTATTACAACACGTTCAGTGAAGCCAATCGTAAACTGCCTTTAGCGAGTGGACGCGTTTTACAAGCTGAAATCTATTATTTCGTATAATTATACAGGATGGGCCGTAAGTTTCCATACATAGGAAAAATAAACATTTTTTTATGGACAACCATTTTTATTTATATAATATGCTCTACATGGTTGCCATTGTTTTGAAAACACATTTCAATACGTGTTCCCCACTGTTGATGAACACGCATTAGCACAGTTGACGTTATGCTTGTAATGGCGTTGGTGATACGTTCCTTTAGATGATTTATGTCTCGTATCTTTTCCTGATACACCATGGCCTTCAAGTGCCCCCAAAGATAGAAATCAAGGGGGGTGAGATCTGGGGATCTGGGAGGCCACTCCACAGGACCACGCCGACCAATCCAAGCATCCGGAAACTGCTGATCCAAATACCGACGCACGTGAAGACCATAATGAGGTGGAGCTCCATCTTGCTGGAAGTAAACTGGGAAGTTACCTTCCTCGTTTAGCAGGGATGGGAAAATCTCTTCTTGCAACATGTTAAGATACCTTTCGGCATTAAGATTTCCACTGACAAAAATTGGTCCAATAATTCTGTCACCCCATATCCCGGCCCACACCATCACTTTACCGGCACCTTGCATCTTCGTCGGACTCAGCCAGTTAGGGTTAGCATTACTCCAATAACGTATGTTTTGCCGATTAACCTCTCCATTGACGTAAAAATTTGCTTCAATTCGTTGCTCTTTCGTCAAACGCATATTCTTAGGGTATCTGAAACATAAAAACAAACGTTTAAATTTTCCTATGTATGGAAACTTACGGCCCACCCTGTATACTTTTTATTAAAGACTTAAAGACTAAACAGAACTTACAGACTAAGACAGTAATTTTACGTATTAAATTTTAATACTTGAACTTGGAAAGCTTTTTAATTTTAGTAATTTTAATGGTATATTAAAACACTCAATTAATTAATGTGTTTTTAGGCTTAAATATGGCATTTCATCATTTCTATATTGGCGCCATTATTGCAATTATAATAAATCTGTCTATCTATCTGCGTGACGCCTATAATGTACCACTGTTAAAATGTAGCTATGTGACGTATGTTTATACTACTTTTAAAACAAGGACATAAATGCAAAAGTTAACTCTTATACATACATATAAGAGTTAACTTACGTACATACATACATACAAATGTACGTGCATACATACATACTGTACATACCTACATACATACTGTACGCAAAATTTCAAACGAATAATGGAAACTAAGAAATTTGAAACCAATTATTTGCATTTTTCAGGAGGTTGAGAGTGCGAGCAGTATTTGGGAAAGAAACATTAATTTTTTATATTTTTATTGTTTCAGTAACTTTAGAATTCATTAAACATTCATTGTTTTAAGAATGTCACAACTTTTGTCGTGACATTCTGAATTTGATTCCGAGGTTGAGTTGTTAATAACCCCCTTTAAGACCCCGTTACCCATTTCCATCCCCTCCATTTTTTTTAAAGCATCTAAGATTATTATAAACTGAGACCAAGATGGGACAGACTGGACACCGCGTTATTTACTATGTTCGATAGGTCAGAATTTGCAGACATTTCATGAAAGTCGATAGAGTTTAGAAATTGACTGTTTGTATGAAGAAAAATAAGTGAAAGCAGACATTTTTAGATATTTTCATGTAAAATGAAAATATAATTGCTTTTTAGTGTAAATTTTAGTATTTTCAATGTATTGTCCGTATATTAAATATGTCAACTTTGGGAAAACGGTTTATCTCTATTTCTTTACCTCTCTCCTCTGTATCTCTCTCTAAATACGTAATAAAGATTAAAGTCTTTAATTTGCAGTATTTGCAATATTAGAGGCTCTCTCTATAGGGTCCCTACGGCAAAGAATTGCCCCATACGGTACCTCAATTTGCTTTATATGAACAAAATAGAATTTCATAATGACGACCTTCAACCTTACGCACTATTTGGATTTCAGATTTTAAACTACATTTCAGATTTTCAATGAAAATAACTAACCTAACCTAAACAGATTAACATAACCTAATCTAGCGTAACCTAAGCAGGCATAATGTAACCTATCCTACCTAACTTAACCTACCCTGACCTAATTTAAAATGAACTTTTAGTATCGACATTATGCATGTCGACTTTTCCTCTATCCGCCTAATTTCGTAAAATAATTTTTAAAAATCTTTTCATTATTTTTTTTTATCCTAAACATTTATTAAACTACAAATTACAGATGAAACAATAATTAATAATAATTAATAATAATAATTAATAATAATTAATGTTTTAAATTTAAATGGTATGATTACGTTATACATATAAAGTTTTGAATAAATTCTAAAATACGAGTCTTGAAATCTCACAGCAAGTTTGTCCCATATACGACCGTGATTATAAATCCTCATGTAATAATATTTTAACCAATAAATATATTTTTCCTTTATAAAAGTTTAATCATCCATTAAAAAGGAGGAGTAGAAGTTAGTATTTTTATTTTAATGGTAAATGCAACAAATTTACTTCATTTACGAAATCTTCGTCGCTTTATAGAGAACAAACATCTCATCCCACGTCCACGTGTCTTTAATTCACCTGGAAAAGGAATTTGTTGGAGTGGAAGGAGTTAACAAACATTAGTTTAAATATAATTTATGAAAAATATAAGGATTATTAAAATATTGTATTCTATTATGAGACTCGCCTTTACCGATTAGGTGTTAGTACTCTCCTCGGATCACCTGAAGATCAGTGCCCACAGCCTTCTTTAGTTACCTTACCTTAAATTTACCTTAAAGCGCTTCTGCCTCAAGGGTGCGCTGCTCCCACGAAGTCCGCTCAGCGCCTCCTGAGGCGGGGCCACGACTGGGTCGCCACCCTTCTTTTCTCTTGCTCCTGCCATACGATTTGGTCCCCTATTGAATTTGTGGGGGCTGGTCTGGCAGAGGAATACCCTGACACTGTGGGTTGGTCGGGTATGTTGGCTAAAAACATGTCCAAGTGTTTTTTAAAAGTATCTACTGGGACTGCACTTATATCTCTAAGGTACTGAGGCAAGGAGTTAAACAGGCGAGAACCCTGCCTAGAGATACTATTATATTGAAGGGTTTGAATCCTTCTCAGACCGTTTGGTGGGAGGTGATATTTTTTACACATTCTGCCAGTTGTTGTTAAGGTGGGCACAATTGGTTCAGTATTGGGGGCAACTAGAAGCCCTTCTAGAATTTTCCAGGTGTGGATTAGGATGTATCTCTCAAACCTTCTCTCTATGGAATAAAGGTTGAGGCCTCTGAGCCTATCCCAGTAGTTTAATTTGTTTTTACTCACCTGTTGCCCATCAGGTTGTTTAATATACGAGGTAAAGGTTCTTTGTAGGCCCTCAATTTTTTGCAATTCATTCTGTTTGTGGGGAAACCATAATTGAGAGCAGTAGTCAATGCGTGGAAGGACAAGTGATTTCCACAGGGTAAGCATGGTCATACTTTCCCTAGTTCTGAATATCCTCAGTATATATCCTATTAGTTGTTTGCATGATGAGGTTACTTTGTCAATGTGCCTGTTGAATGTTGCATCTTCAGATAATATAATCCCTAGATCCCTGACATGATCAGTTTGTACAATATCTTTTCCTGTGGGTCCAGTGTAGTTGAATTGTTCTTTCAGGTATTTATTTGGTCCATACTTAATTAGTTCAAATTTGTCTTCATTGAAGGCCATATTGTTTGCATCTGCCCATGCATATATAGTTTGTAGATCTTTTTGTAGCTCTACACTCTTCTTTTTCTGTAATTGGTTTAGTATTCTGGTATCATCTGCGAATGACAGGAGAGAGCTTCCTAGGTTACAGTTTATATTGTTTAGCATTATAATGAATAGAATTGGTCCTAGTACTGTGCCTTGCGACAATCCACTAATCACTTCTTTTTCTATAGATCTTGCTCCATTTACAATTGTTATTTGTTTTCTGTCAGAGAGAAAGGCATGGATCCATTTTCCTATTTTTCACAAATACCAAGTTCTTTTAGTTTATGGAATAATATACCATGGTCAACCTTGTCAAAAGCTTTTGCAAAGTCTAGATAGATGACATCAACATTGTGGTTTTCTCCCAAATATTGTAGGATTGTATTGCAATGGTCTATAAGTTCAGTAAGGCAGGATCTCTTGTGTCTGAAGCCATGTTGAAAGTCTTCTAAGAGATGTTCATTTTCTATAAAACTGACAATGTGCCTTTTCAGGACTTTCTCAAATATTTTAATAATATGGGAAGTCAAAGATATGGGTCTATAGTTCTTGGCTTCCTTTCTTTTGCCTCCTTTGTAGATTGGGGTAATATTTGCGTGTTTCATGATTGGTGGTTAGCCTTATAAGGCTAACTAAAGGAAATATTGCGACCTAACCTAACCAATCGTTAGGTCAACTGTACACCCTTGATGATTGGTTAGGTTAGGTCGTGATATTTTCGTTAGTTACCCTTCTAACTTCTTTACCCTAACTAAAGAAGGCTGGGGGCCCTGATCTTCAGGTGATCCGTTCCCTCCTTTTCATCATGGACTTATATATTGTAGTTTTTTTCAGTACGAGATGTTTGGCGAATGTATATAAATTTAATTGAACCCGCGGGTGCATAGACTGCAAGTCCGAATTCCTTTGACATCTAAGCAGACTAACTGTATTTCTGTATTAACATCCCAAAAGAACTATAGACTAACTATAATAAAAAAGGAAAAGTATATAAAGAGGCTAAGTAGGCTTATCACACCCTTAAACCTAGTTTGTTTTTGTTGATACAAAGGCCTCAGTCAAGTGCTACAAGCGCCGCAAGTTATTTGTTATTATATCTGGTATGTATGGTACTGTACCATCGGTTATAAAAGTTGGGATACAGTGGGTGTGTTCACAGGTGTGTCCACAGGTAACGAGCCACGTCTGCTTTCCCGGTATTACCAATCATTTGGGCATAGACATAGGCGCAAATCGCTATAAAAAAATGGGGGATACATTTGGATATCGAAAAATGGTTTTTAGTACATGTATTTAAAATATCGTGACAAAAATGAAATGATAATCACATGAGCACTACCTATGAGAACAAACAAAACTAATAACAAGCAATATTACAGCTTGTTATTAGTTTCTTGGGACTCGCTTGGGACATCCATTCTCATGATTGGTATCCATAACCACGCAGAAATTTAAATAGTCGTCGCGGAAATCGTCTCGAAAATAAACACCGAATACTGGTCATCGCTCTCAATGGGATAGAATATCATAATAATAATAATAAATAATAATATTTATTCACGTATTTAGTTCCAAAATAGTGTGGGGTGGGGGGTGGGGGGTATAATTGATACTTTGTCCCCGGCCTTCAAAATAATGGGAGGTACGATTGATACTTTGTCCCGGCTTTCAAAAAGTTGAGGGGGTACATATACCCCTTGTCCCATAGGGATTTGCGCCCATGGGCACAAAACCTGTGTAGAACCTGTGATTCTCTAGTCCCTTAGAAAAGAGACGATTAAACATATAAAACTGAAGAAAGAAACAGAGAAACGATGAATAATAAAGAAAAAGTAATGAAAATAAATATAATGGGAGAGAATATATGATGAGTAAATGAGAGGAAGTTAATTAATACATTGAGTGGAGAGAGAGAGAGAGAGAGAGAGAGAGAGAGAGAGAGAGAGAGAGAGAGAGAGAGAGAGAGAGAATATTAGTGAATTTTATCTTTACCTTTAAGAGAGTAAATGATGAACTGGATGTGCGAGTTGTATCATAGAACAAATGGATGTGAGTGAGAGTGGAATATGTATCAGGATTGTCTGATTAGGAATTCAAGGAATGTGTGTGGAGTTGCAAAAACAGGTGCGAAGAAGAGGGCAACATCGTGGCGGGATGCTGAGGTTGCATCAGCGGTTCATAATAAAAGGAGGGAATGGATATTGTGTGTGCGTAGGGTAACTGTGACAAAAGAAGAAAATGGTGGAAGTGTGAAGAGACAAGTGTGGCAGAAGAAACAGAGTAAATAATAAGTCTGGAAGGAAGATAAATGAAAATTTGTAGAGAATAAAAAGTTGTTCTGGGAGGAAGTGCATGAATGAAACTAAGAGAGAAAGTTTGAGAGTAAGGGATGAAAATGGAAGAATGCTCACAGCGGATGAGGATCTACGGAATAGATGGAAGGAATATTTCGAGGGGTTGTTAGGTGGATGAGAGGAACGCAAATATAAATATGGTGGGATTTGGCGGGTTGAGGAAGACATATGACAAAATGTCTGGGAACATAACCATGGAGGAAGTGAAAGCGGCGGTTCTCAAACTGAAAAATGGAAAAGTGACAGGTGTAGATGGAATATATTGGGAAATGACTAAGTATGGGGAACTGAAAGGGCTAGAATGGTTGTGGTGGATAAGTCAGAGAGCATGGATAAATGGAAATGTGCCTGAAGGCTGGGAGAAAGCAATAATTGTTCCAGTGAACAAAATGAAAGGTGGAAAGTGTGAATGTAAGAATTATTTCTAGAAGTATAAATCTGTTGAGTGTTAGGGGGGTAGGAAGGTGTATAGGAGGATAGTAACAGGGAGAGTTCGTAGTATTAAAGAATGCTTGGTGAGTAATGAGCAAGGAAATTCCCGAGATGGAATAGGCGATATGGATCAAGTATTCGGAGTGAGACAAGTGATTGAGAAAGGATGTGAAGGAGATTTCAAGGTATACATGGCTTTCAGGGATCTCGCGAAAACGCATGATAGAATTAATAGAGAAGCATTGTGGCGGATCTTGAGTATATATGGGTAAACTTATGAATGCAATAAAGATTTTCTATGACGGAAGTAATGCATGTGTGAGAGCAAATAAAGAACCGAGTGAATAATTTGATATAAAGTGTTGGTATGCGTCAAGAATGTGAGATATCTCCGTGGCTGTTCAATTTGGTTTATGGATAAATTGATGAGAGAGGTGAAAGTACGAATGACAGAAAGAGGATTGAATCTGGTGTGTAATGGGAATAGATGAGTTCTGCCAAATCTGTTGTCTACGGATGATGCTGCGCTATTTGCGAGGAGTGCACATGCAAGAAATTGAGAGGTAGGGGGGGGGGGGGGTCCAGACGTCACCGAACCCATTCTCTAGATCCGCCTGTGATATATAACCTTTGATTAGCTTTCGCCCGAATTCTTCATTCTGACGAAGGTCAAGCTTTTCACTCCACCTTAGACCTACAGTTTAACGTGGAATCCGAACCACGCCCCATCAGCAGCCCAGCGTCTTAACCACTAGGCCACCTAGGGTACCCATTTATCTACCAACCACTTTCTTTTACTGTGTGGAAGGATGAACAGCTGGGTTTTGCTGCGCGCCGGCTGCCGTCGGGTCTCGAACCCGGGGCCGATGGATTCGTAGTCAGCGACGCTAACCACTACACCACCGAGGCGCATATATATATATATACACACACACTGTATATTATCCATTCTCTCCTTTATCACCTGTCATTCTCTCGGAAGGTCGGTTCTCATTAGGAAAGACAAAGTAGTTCCCAATTTCTTATATTAACACTGTACTGTACTGTAATTAGCGAAATACGATTGCATTTGTTAACATTATAACATTTATAATTTGTCGATTAACAAACTATAACGTTTCAATAATGGTTGAGTAACATGAATGCTATTGTATATATATTGTCACATTTGTGTTACATAATCTCACAATTCCACATTATTATACGAGTGGCGCAGTGGAAGAAGGGGGTAAGCGACAAAATCGGAGAAATGCGTTTTGTGTTTGAAAAGACAGCTTATTCTTCCCTCTATCACCTCCAATTGGCAGATATTCCATTTTGTGAGTGGAAACAGTGTTTTCACTCACAAAATGGGATACCTGCCAATTGGAGGTGATAGAGGGAAGAATAAGCTGTCTTTTCAAACAAAAAACGCATTTTTGCCGATTTCGTCGCTTATTCCCTTCTCTTGCTGCGCTACTTATATATTATTACATCATAATCCTGCCATAAATTCATTATATTCCGGTCATTCATTATATTCTTGAGAAGTGTTATCAGTCCTGCGAGACAAGAATGTTGTAAGATATATTATAGAACGTAACCAATTGCATTTCAATGAAACTCGTGTATAAAGACGTTCTTCTTAAATTATCTATTTATTTCTATCTTCTATCTCCAGGGGCTCCTCCAGGAGGGGGTGACTAGCCACCCCAACTTGCCTTAGTAAATTTACTTTTTTCACAATGGAAATTTTCACGTAAAAGAGAACATTTTTATGTACATTATCATTTGTTCTTTGAAAGCATGGCAAAATGTGTAGCTCATCAATGAGCGAAATAGACATACCACTTTTGTCACCCCTATCACCCAAATCGTGGAGGAGCCCGTGCTATCTCTTTCATCCATTTTTATTTATCTATCGTTTATAAATTACCCATTTATTTAATTATTGAAGTTATTTGTTACCTGTTTTCTACGTATTATAATTAATAGTTATAATTTGTAATTAAATTATTATAGAGTCTACAATTAGGGTTGCCAGATTTTTCAAATGCCCATTCAAGACAAATTTTTTTTGTTTTTTTTCCCCCAAGACCAAATTTTTTTCAAATTGAAACTAGATTTTTTCAATGGTTAAAACGAACAAAATTGGAAAAATTTTATTAAAATAATATTTAACAATTAAACATCGTGAATAATATTGAAATTATTATACATAATATTGAAATATCGTAAATAATATTGAAATTATCATAGCATATTAAATATTGTAGTATACGTCGCTTTACTAATTATATTATGACATATGTCAATATTTTTCTGAACTTTTAATTTTCGAAATTTTAGCTCCATCTTCTGACTTCAAGTATAACTGAAATTCCTTGCGAGTCATAGAAAATTTTTCTTTAATCATGAGTTCTGGTTCCACAATTTCTTCAAATTTTGGGACTTTCTTCAAATCTAAGCAGCTTATCGCTTGAAGTTTTCTATCCTGGAAGTCGAACCATTTCTCCAAATTATTGATTGCTACAGCGAGGAAACTTTGACAATCAATCTCGAATCGTTTAACTGCTGAGTCATTATCGCATTTCTGTATCAATTGCCAAGCCAAGAATCCATAAAATTTTTCAGCCTTTTTCTCAAGTAACATTTGTAGAATATTACTCATGATTGTGTATAACCCAACAATTATCACTTTATTTGTTTCAAGTTTTTTCAATGCTGGCTGAAAATCCTAGATAGGCTTCTTGAAGCTCCTCATCAAAAAACATTTTTAAAGTGGGTGGCACACTCTGTCGGCTTAAAAAATGAGCTTTAACGGGCTCAAAAGAAGACGACAATCTTTTCATTGCTGGCAATAAAGAGAACCATCGGGTGGGCACATGGCGCAAAAATTCAGACCAATCGGTCTCCAACCAGTTGAAAAATTCCTTTAGTTCGGCGGTATTTTTAGTGGAAGAGCTGAACTCGTTGTAAATTCTATATCATATTTTAGACCAGTGGTCGGCAACCTCTGACCCGCGGGTCAATTGTAGTATATAGTTATATATAAAATAATAAATATTATTACATGAAGAGTTTTTTATTTTAAAATGTCCCCAAAATAGTGTATTTTGATTTAAATTTTGAACACTGACCCATTATCAAATTACCAAGAAATCAAATTGACCCACTTTCAAAAAAGGTTGCCTACCACTGCTTTAGATAGTTACACGCTGTTTTAATAACATTGTCTATTTTGTGCAAGTTACAACCAGCTTTGACGAGGTGTTGATTATGGATCTGCAATGCTGTGAAGACACTATTTTTACTCCCATAGTTTACGCTGGCATTATCTGCTCCATAAACCACCACTTGCTTGAGCGACAATCCATTTGTTTCTAACCTTTGCCGAACTGCTGCAAAAATTGTTGCTGAGTCCTCGGAATCCAAAGAAAAGAACGATAATAAGGACGTCCTGATTCCCTGTGAAGTATCAAAATATCGTAGAACTAACGGGAAGGATTTTGTTTCCTTTGTTGGAAGCATCAGTACAAAGAGAAAATACATGATTACCACTCAAGGAATTAAGTACAAGCTCTTTAGGAGTGTGGAGCCAAAACGTTTATGATAATCGATGACAGCTTTGTCCGTCCACAGGAAATTTAACAGCAATTTTGGAATATCTAAACATACCTTTAAACAAACTGCTCCCGCATCCAGCTGAGTTGTAACTATGTGAATGATAAGCGGCGTGGTAGCAGTAAGATGTTTCAGAGAGAGCCACTTCATTTTCGTCTTGGGAATCCTTTTTCACAAAAAAATCACTGAGTGTTCGTGAGCTTGCCGATCGATGCCTTCACATTTTCAATATGTGCTTTGGACTTCGCGTGTCGCATTATATCATTTTCACCACTATGACTTATTGTAAAGGGGTGATTGTTGCATATCTTGCATCTTGCAGTGAACTGATCTCTACCAGGCTGAATCCAATCGAAAGTTTTTGTCCAATCCTTGTTGAAAGTCAATAGACGTTTTTGTTTTTTAGGGGTCTCTGAACTAGCCATTTTGCTAAGGGAAAAATTGTAAATAATAATATTATTATTATTATAATAATAAGTAAAAAAAACAAGATTGATAAACAAAATCAAATGTGTGTGTATGTATGTTCCTCTTTCACGCAAAAATTTTCACTCAAATGCAGCAATTTACATCTGAACGATTTCTTATAAAAAGTAGACATACTTACAGATTTTATTTGAATTACACAATCTCAAGTTGTATGGTTAAGCAATCGCAGGATTCACACTAATTCAAAGCTTACAATATAACTACAGCCGAAAAACTGCGGGCTTGAAACAGTGGCCTGAAATGTGGCCAAACAGTGGCCTGAAATGGGCTTGAAATGTGGCCAAACACATTTTATAAGGGTTATGTAATTTCTAGGATGTTCTAGAACATTCAACATTACTCTGCAGAATTCTACAGGATCCTACATAATTCTAGAAAATTTTAAATCAATTCATCCCGAAAATATTTGCTTAAAAAATATTTTTTGCGGAACATTTTGAATACAAAAAAACGGAGAAGATCCGCGGGATTTTTTGATCAAATGTGGGACTAGAATGCGGAACGTCTGGCAACCCTCTCTACAATACACATTGTTTCCATATGCTGTAATTTCATGCGTACATATAACTTAATATAAAATTATATAATTTGGTATACAATATATTATCACGGCTATAATGAATTTAATACTTTATTATTGCTAAATTATTAATACTTAATACGTTACTATTTTCTATCAATATTTATTAGATAAACTATTTACTTAATAATTCTTGTAAATCATTCGGATTGGAGCTCATCCGTCAGTGCGCCTAAATATTTTTAAGTTTTACTTAGGCTGAAACCACACTGAGCAGACAAGAAAGACTGCTCGGACAAGACACGACAAAACGTCTTGACTAGCGCTTGCACCCACACTGAACAAACAGGGCAACATAGAACTTGGCCAGTCACAGTGGAAAAATGTAAAAGGATTAACACTTTTGTACAGTAATGTGTATAATATATATATAAAACCTTGGTTTTTCTTCCGCCTGAATTGTTCATTCTGACGAAGGTCAAGCTTGTCAACTATATTTGAATGTTAAATGTGAGGTATTATCTACAGTACTACACTATTGAATATTAGTCGGTCATGTACACTGTACAGTTTGCTTTGAATTGCCGTGTTAACAACATTTTCAAGAGTCTTTTCAATGGGAATTAAAGTATGATATATATATATATATTCTCTATAAATATTTGATTTTCATATTTTATATTCATTGATTTCCATTCCATTAAAGGTGTATTGGAATTGAATTTCTTTCGAAATTTCCTCCTTTAGTTTATCCAGAATTCCTATATTACTGTGCTCCTTCATTGAGAAATCGTAAATCGACCGCCTCTCTTCCACAAGTGAAATTAATTTTTTCTCATCGCATTTCACCATCTGTAGATAGCTCTTTACCACCACGACCCATTGCTTACTAATGGCTTGTACAGTCATCTGTCTTCCATGAAGTTTCAAAGAGAAAATTTTAGAATTCATAATTGCCAACAGTCTCTAATCAGTAAACAGCCAACTACTGACAAAAATTTCAAAATCTTGAAGCTTAAGGTGGACACACAAACTATTAAAATTTTCTTAAATAAGTGTACGAAAACTTTTGCATTTTAACTTTTTTTATTTTCCTCAAATTCTTTGATGTTTTATATTATATTTTGGAGTTCAACTAATTTTTTTTTATCTCTTTAATTTTTCCAAATGAATCGTAAACTTTTCACAACTATCGTATGCATGGTACAAAAACTAAGGACGAATATAACTGAAATATTTTTCTGTACGAATACTTATCTGCGCCACTGTGTGTGTATATATATATATATTATATATATATTAGATATATATATAATTATATATATATTATATTAATATAATATAATAACCAATATTCACATACAATTTTCCATCTAGATGTCGCCTCCATTTCTGTTCAGAATAAGAAAAACTTCATATACCGTATTATACAACGAGTATATATTATTTTAAATTTGAGATCCTTTGATTCCATCAGTAACTAAACATTACCTCAAACGAATTCTACCTCAATCCAATATGCTCTTTTTCTCCCCTAAACTCAAACTTTTAAGAATTCAACTTCATATCATTTCTTCATTCTTGTCTGGCACTCTGTGCCATATACAAACCTTCCTGCCTAAACCCTCCTTGCCTTGGTATTCTTGCCAGATCATTCGTAAGTCCTATCCGAGTTCCCGCTTATCTTAAATCTTCAAAGAACCATATTTATTTGAACTTCGGGTGCTTCGCTCTTAGACTTACAATACATTGCCTTCCAAATTTATTTTGAAGTCTATCGTGATTTTTTTTTATCTTTAGCACTAAAATACGAAGAAACGGATTAGGGTCAACAAAAACCTCTGCAGTCTTTCTATTTAACCTCTGACATTTTGATTAAAGTTGGTATTCACTAATTTAGAACGGCAAACGGATCTACAGAGCGGCTACAAAGTCCTTTTGCAGTGAAATTACAGCATATCTATATGTTGCCCTTGTACTCGGGTCAGGGCCGCCGAGAGCTGCCCCAGGCCCCGGGGATGGATTGGTATATGGGCCCCCCTGTTTACTCAGTATTTTATTATGGATGTTTTTTGTGTACATAAGCAAACTGATTATATGTCCAAGTCACTATTCAAAACATACAGTATGAATAAACAACTCGGAAGAAAATGACCATTTTATTTTTCAAATCAATAATATTAATTATATCACCATACAATTTACAAATGCAGTACCAGTCCATGCAGGCAAGACAATCGTTTACTGCAAGATTTTCATAATTAGAAGTGTACTTTCTTTGCCTTCTCTCTAGCAAAGTGGTAAATGATTCTGATGAAATTTAAAGTACGGGCTAACTGGCTTTCAATTACAATGGTTTCCAGATCTGTCAGTCGGTCTTGGGCATTGGTGGACCGCAGATAATATTTTATCTGTTTCAGTTTGACTTTGATAATCTCTCTAAAATGTATGTTCATTAATTATATTTCCTCTTGGTTATTTAATCAATTGCTTTATTAATATTTTAGATTTTATAGATTTTATCCCCCCTCTTTCCGGGCCCAGGATATTTTTCCACGGTATCCCCACCCTCTCGGTGGGCCTGCACACACACACACACACACACACACACACACACATGATCTTTGTATAGAATTTTGTCGGAAGAATTTCCGGCAGAGGCCTCTCCCAAAGTGAAATTTTGGGGAGGATTTCTGTTCGCTGGGAAAGAGTGGGGGGAGGGGGGAGATGAGGTGAATGGATCTCGCATTGTATAATTATAAAATAACTTATTCTCAAATTTATTTATTGTGTAGAAAAATATTTTCTACAATTATCGATTATTTATCGATTAATAATATCTATCACACTTTTGCTCTGCGTACCTATTTTTAGCGTTCCATTTAATTCAATTAACTGCTTTTCCCGGGCCCCGGAGATTTATCCCGGCTTCTCCGCTCTCTCGGCGGCCCTGACTCGGGTACATCTTTCAAGGCAAGAGAACCATAAATTGAAACTAAATTGATTAAGAGTCCTTGTGAACATCTAACATCCAGGCATCTCGAAAACCCTGGACCTTGATTTTGGTTCTCTTCTTCTATGTAGTGGGGTGGGAGGCGTTTTTGAGGGCATTCACCTTTGGCCTCTGATCCCTGCATAAAAAAATCATTACTTTCATTTATTCATTAGCAAAACTTCAAGTCCCAAAAACTGGGGAGGAAGACAAAAAGAGATCGGATGTCTGAGGCTATGGTTGCCCTACATGGGAGAAGGAAGGAGAAAGGATGGGTCTCAGTGTCATGTATTGAATTTTAATGCAAATTTATAATGATTTAAGCATTATTTTAAAATGGAATTGCTTGTAATGTGTCGAGTGTTAATATAAAATTTCATAAAGAATTATTTTAAAATGGGACCACAATTATAATCATTACTGTTGTCAAGAAGACAGCCGCCAATTGTGGGTCTGAGATATTAAAATGCTCTGTTTGAGGCATTCTCGTTACAAGTTTCTTAAAAGATGAACTTGTTTTGCGTAAAAATGTAAATTGTAATCAGAATCGGTTAGTGTTGGCGTAGGTTTCATTTCCGCCATTATTATTACTGAGCAAATTGAAATAAAGCAGTAAATATAGTGAAAATCGTCGTTATTTCACATTTCCTCCCTTCGTTCAAAGTGTTCAGTGTCGACTGCAGGTTCCCTGTCTCAATTGAGAGCCAGCCACGTCTACACGTTTATCAGTGACAAACTCCACACGTGAGATATTTTCTACCATTTGATGCAAGTTACTTCAGAAAAAACTTGCCCCTACACAACGTCTGCCTACACTAACGTTAAGTAAAGACCAAATGTACAATCTGTAACAATATTATTACCTAAAAATTTTTTTTTAGATAAATTTATTTAAACTTTCAGTTTCACAGTCTATTTCAACGATTCTTCATCAAAGATCGCCTTACCTTCGAAAATACATATCGTCGCTTATATCTTGAAAGGCCCTAGCTCGCAAAAAGGTCAGTTGTTCAGGAAAACAAGAAAAACTGTTTTGTTGCTCCGAAGGTCGTCCCACTTGTCGCGCTTGATTCTACAAGGTGCACAAGCTTTGTGATTGGAGGAGAGCTAGGCCTTTTTGAGACAAGGTGCAGAACACAAAACGAACCAATCTTTCGATAAAAACGTTTTTTTTTTTTTTTCATATTTTCGAGTTAGGGCTTTCAAGATATAGGCTAAGCGACGATATATATACATATATATAGCTATACAGTTACTATGAGGGCAACAGTAGAAAGAACAATACAATGTTTATAAAACACTGACCAAAGCGCACATAGTATAACACCCACGCACACCCACAAAAACAACAACTTCTTGGCGATATTTGAACATTTTCATTTATAGCTTTACGAAATGTTAATCAGTGTATGAATTTCTGAACGCTCAGTTAGCATTCTGCTGCCTTTATGTCTGTCGAAAGCCGACAACGGAAAAGTTTTAAATTTTCAATCGTAGCTACTCTTACTCACTTTACTAGAATGCAAAGGGTTGCATCATCATACAACAAGTCAGCACGCGTTGAGGTTCTCTCTCTCTCTCTCTCTCTCTCTCCTCTCTCTCTCTCCTCTCTCTCTCTATCTCTCTTTCTCTCTAAAAATGGCGAAAAATGTGTCGTTCGGTTCAAAGAGGATGAAGGGGATGGAGATATATTGAAAGTGGAACCACGTATCGGAATTGGATGGATTTGCAATTATAGAAGCTGACGAAGAAACTCGCTAATCTCATCAAACTTTTTTTCGGTGAGCGCTGCTCCTCTGCTCATCCAGCTGAAAGGCTCCCTACATAGTATTAGCCAACCAACCACTTGGCTATAGTCGGTTTCACGACCAATCTATTTTGTGTTTGTATAGAGAGTAAAGCCTTAAACACTCGTTCAAACTCTACCAAGTAGTACGCACATTGAGCCAAGTATCAAAACAGTCTACCCACATCCTATAAAGGAAGAAGAGAGCCAAAATCAAGGTTCAAGGTTTTCGAGATGCCTGAACACGCCACGTTTGAAAGATTGGAGGTCACAGACAGGGAGAAAGATGGATTGAGGAGGGTTGTTCCAGAGTTGACCGGTTAAGTAGATGAATGATGAAGCATACCGATTAACACTTGCATTAGAGAGTTGGACAGAAAAGGAATGAGAATTTGTCGAAAGTCTGGTACTGCGTGCTCTCCTTAAAGGAGGGGTATACAGTTAGAGAGTTCAGAAGAGCAGTGTCCGTCATAATAGCGGTAGTAAAGAGAGAGTGAGGCAACATTGTGGCGAAGAGAGATGGATTGAAGACAGTCAGTAAGAAGCGGGGAATTGATGAGATGAAAAGCCTTGATTCCACCCGGTCAAATAGAGCTGTGGGTTGAAGATTTGCATTAAAATTCATGAAAAAAAAAATCCAGTTTACCTATAAAATATAAATGAAGAAAGAAACAAAATTTAACGAAAAATTACTCGATATAATAAAATTTTGAAGATAATTTACAGGTAAAAAAAATCCTTTCCAAACGGTTAAATCACAAGAATTAGTCGATGCCACTTACAAACATTTATATACTGTATAGGGTGGCCACAAAGTCCCTTTGCATGAAAAACAAGGGCAACGTACAGGTATGCTGTAATTTCACTGCAAAGGGACTTTGTGGTGTGCTAAGAATTTAAAATTAAAATACACGAAGCGATTTTCATCCCTTGAATTTATATTTGAATAAACAGAATACATTTTCAACCACGCTAAATATGCTTCATTTAAACCAAATTGTTCACCAAATAATGTTATTTAATTAGGGCTAATTTTATACAGTAATAGTACTAACTAAACAGAAGGATCTATTATAAAAATTGATTTAAAATAAGCAATTGGAAACGAATTGGTCTATAATCTGTTGGTAATACTACAAAGCTAACGAGAGGAACTAGTTACTCTAAAGAATTTAACAAGAAAATACCGTACGGCATAAAGTTATGCAAACAATGTTATTTCTGGCATCGAAACAACCAAAATTCGACTTCGTATTACGATACATGGTAATTTTATACGTTTTAAAATAATCTGGTTTTGTTAATACAAATTAACAATTCACCTAATTATGTAATTCGTTTATATAGGCTATTTACTAGCTAAAACCAATCTAATGCGCAAAAGCATTTAAAACAGGCCAACACCTTAAATCTAACCTATCAAAATGGAGGAAGGAAATAATTTCTATAAAAAAATGTTCTAAAGTACACAGATACATTTCTATTGTTCAACACTTCGTCAACAGGCTTATTTATTTTAATTTCTACAGGGTGTCCCATAAATCTGGAACCATAGGGTAAAATAAGTAATTCATGTTTTTCCGTTTATGCAAGTGCCCATGATGTCTTTGAGTAGGGAAGAACGCATCCAGGTAATTCTGCTCGTAGGAAATCGGAGTCAGAGGGAGGTCGTTGAGGAATTTAACAGATTGCATCCGGACCGCGCGCCGATAACACACAGCTGTGTCGGCAAACTTGTAGAAAAGTTCAGGGAAACGGGATCCAAGAGATAAACCACGCAGTGGACCTCCGAGGACATCCACCGACGATGACACAGCCGCTACCATCCTCGCTCATTTCACAAACAGTCCCCAAAAGTCTCTTCGGCGTTTTTATTGCCGTTTTTATCATTTTGCCCTATGGTTCCAGACTTAGGGAACACCCTGTACATAACTATATTTCAAAAATACTTTAGAAACATATCGTATTTCTTTTATAAAATATTGTAAGCTTTATAATAACACTGGTCGACAAAATCGAACTTTTTTTTCTCATCAAAGATGTATGCACACTTTTCTAGACCAGTTTTGTACGCTAATTCCAAATCTGTTTTCAGTTTTCCTCAAGCCTATCTAATTATCGAAATATGACTGGTGTTATTTTCAGCACAATTTATCGTAAAAGTACAACTTTATTCATAAAAAGAAATGTACACCATACGAGTGACACACTCGGACGTTCTTCTCGAGTAGGTGGAGTCTCGAGGAGAGAAGTTCTGATTTCTCTTTGGAGAGGGCTAGGTCTCTAATAAGGTCATTCAACTCGTTTTGGGCAAGCCTCTCCGGCTCCGATCGCTCTTTGTCAGGTGTGTAGTCAAGATCGGCCGAAGGTCCCGCATCTACGCCAATCGCACCTTCGTCGGATTCCTTTTCGTCTTCTAAAGAATCGAGTCCATGCTGTGGAGGTACCGGAATCGGCATCGTGTCATCGTCAGGGATCGGTCTGATCGCGGAGTCTACATTCGGATAAACGATGTTATGCTTGTTCTTCACGGAGAATCCACTTATGTTAACATTGCAAAAGTAGTAATCGCCATGATGGTCTCTCGGCTCCCTCCATATCATGGGTATAGCGAACGGCATCGTTTTTTTCTTTTGGTTCAACCAGTCACGTAATCCATTCGAACAAGCGGTACAAATAACATGTGGCGGCCACGTCTTATCTTGGTCGCCTAGTGGACAGCCGAAGTATAACCGGTAAGTTTTCCGAAGATCCATCGTGATTGCACGCCGTTGTGATTTAGTCGCGAAAGAGCCGCACACGTAACAGAAATTGTCGGGGTGATTTTTACACTTTCGAGGCATGATACTCGATGAGTGGGTTGATGTAAATCACCTAAAAAAATAAAATCCGTAAGTGGGCGACACAAAACAAAACACAACACACAACTAGACATGTGACTGTTACGCCAAAGAATAAAAGGGTGTACATGTGCAACGTTTGCAAATTTGTGGCCAGCAACTGCTCTCACCTAAAATATCACAAGACAACGTGCGGAAAGCCTAAGTTGAAATGACAAAATGCCATACATGAGGGTACAGAAACGGTAAAGCAAACACCTACACCTAAACTGCAACGACAAAATACTCCGCTACATGTATAAAGGACGCATATTATATATTGTATATATAGTATTATATATTATATTATATATAGTTATATGTATATTATATATATTATTATTATATAATATATGCATATTATATATATTATTATATTATATAAAGGACGCATATTATATATTATATACTGTGCAGGGGTTCCCAAACTTTTACCACCAAGGACCCCTAAATATTAATTCCGTACGGACATAGACCCCCCACAAAAAAAATGATGAATTCAGTTACAAACTATAGTATATTTCATAAACATAGATAGCTTTTAAATTAATGTAAAATTAAACATTCTACGCTCATCTCATTAAACCAGTTTAATAAACACTTACCGAATGTCTAGTGTGAAATGGAAATTTATTTTAATATAGTTAATGTTACTATTTTTACAAAAGCTTAGAGAACCCCTGGAAGCAAACCATACCGAATTAAAAAAAAAAATTCATTTTGTGGTTACCATAAATTTTTATCTAATTTAAAGCACATACATAATATATTTAAGTAGGTTGCTTTGGTAAAAATAAGGGAGAGGGGGAAAAAAAAAGAGACTCTTTCTGGCTTTTTAAAATAAATTTTTACATAAATTTTTTATTTCTCTCGCCTCTTCTTCCGAAACAGTAAATAGGTCTCCTGACTTGAGTTGCTATGGAAACAAAAATGACTCAGTTGTAACTAAAATTTTGTTGGGAGACCTGACTCACAAAACGCGAGTCCAGTCATACTCTAATACTCTAATTACTAATATAATTTATTAGGTCTCGTCTCATTCATGAGCTGTCATACTGAAATGAATACTGTTTTTGGTACTTACGTATTATCGGGACTACCAACTGTTTATTATGTATTTTTGCTCTCGTCATTTTCGTTTAAACTAACGAAAATATCACAACTTAACCTAACCAATCATCAAGGGCGTACAGTTGACCTAACCGGGCATTCAATTAACCTAACCGGGCATTCAGTTGACCTAGCCGGGCATTTTCCGTTTTATTTTGTTTTTCGTAGCTAACCTCACCTAACCTAAAATCTTTCCTTTTTTTCAGATCATTAGAAATTTTCAACCATGAAATTAATTGAATGCCCAGTTAGGTCAATTGAATGCCCAGTTAGGTCATCTGAATGCCCGGTTAGGTCATCTGAATGCCCGGTTAGGTCAACTGTACGCCCTTGATGATGGTTAGGTTAAGTTGTGATATTTTCGTTAGTTTAAACGAAAATGACGAGAGCAAATATGCATAATAAACAGTTTGGTAGTCCCGATAATACGTAAGTACCTTCTATTTTTTACTCTATTCTGTATGTTATCACAACCGTAAGTAGCGCGACACGTAAAGAATCCTGGCCCTAGTCGTGCATCCTTCCATCTTGACCTCATACTTTATACTAGTGAATGAGTCAATTTTTGGATGAATGTTTATCAATGAAATTACCTTTCATGATAGGACTTGGTAAATTATACTTGACTATGGTCCAATATGTTAGAAGAAAACGCAACGCTGCGATCGAATTTGCTTCGTGATCATTTTGAATTTCGAACCACTTTTAAATTATTTAATTTGGAAATTCAAAATTATAAGAATGGGTCCCTGCAGTGATTCCCCTCGTTCACAATTCATTATTTAATTTACTTTATTCAATTTTATTATCGTTACTTTTTCTTCTCTACACTCTCTTCATTGTGCTTTGTAAACACGGGCAGAAGACGGGTAGACGCGGCCGGTGAGCCGCCATCAAACTTTCGGACAAAGCAAAGAGACCGGGGATAATTATACGCTTATTTTCTATTTGTTGACTTTTTATTTATGCCGAAATACTTTAGACCAGTGGTTCCCAACCTGGGGTCCCCGGACCCCTGGGGGTCCGCGAAGGTAGTACTGGGGGTCCGTGAGCTTTCAATATTTCGAGAGGCTCCAATGGAAATCGTACATTTACCCACGATAAGGGCGCTCAGGCTAACATTTCAAGTTTCCTTGCTCTTAGCTGGAATTATTAATACTTTTTTTAATACGCTGTATTTTAATTGCATACTCGCTTATATGTCCTTTATTTGATAGTGAAAAATGAGAACATGAGTTAATTATTAGTTAATAAAAACAGTTTGTTTGGTAGACGGAATCTTTCAAAAACATGGGGTCCGTGGGAAAAAAATAAAAATAAAAGGGGTCCTTTGTGGTGAAAAGGTTGGGAACCACTGCTTTAGAGAAATGGGGTAATGCGAAGGCGAAATTAGCGTTAACATTTAATCGCGGAGAGAGACACAATTAAATATTTTAAATAAACAATAACATACTAATATGAAAAACACTCAATCGGGGCAAACCCCTGCCCGAGACTGAATTGCCAAAATTGGGCATTTTACTCAGCCTCCAGCTTGGGCACATTTCAGATGTTGCCAATTTGTATTTTTATAACCTTTGGTTAGCTTTCGCCCGAATTGTTCATTCTGACGAAGGTCAAGCTTTTCACTCCACCTTAGACCTACAGTTTAACGTGGAATCCGAACCACACCCCATCAGCAGCCCAGCGTCTTAACCACTAGGCCACCTAGGGTACACATTTATCTATCAGGTCATCCCATAAGTAATGTCGTTTTTTAGATCGGAATTTGAAGGACAAAAGAAAAAACGGAGCTATTGAAGAATAGGGACCCCAGCCTTCTTTAGTTAGACTTTAAGGCTAACTAACGAAAATATCACGACCTAACCTAACCAATCGTTAGGCTAACTGTACGCCCTTGAGGATTGGTTAGGTTAGGTCATGATATTTTCGTTAGTTAGCCTTATAAAGCTAACTAAAGAAGGCTGGGGTCCCTATTCTTCAATAGCTCCAAAAAAACTCAACTGAAACTTTTTAAGCTACAGTAGTATATATTTTCCATCGGAATCAATGACACTCTGCCAACGTCCTACAAGCTTTTCAATGCCATGTTTATAAAATTCAGGCGGTTTTGAGGCAAAAAACGTACAAAGACTGGTGTGCAGGTCATCTAAAGAAGTATACTGTTTCTCGTCAAGATAGTTTTGCAGACTCTTGAAGAGATGATAATCTGAAGGCGCAAGGTCTGGAGAATATGGAGGATGTGGAAGTTTTTCCTACCCAAGCTCCTCAGTTTTTGCAGAAGTGATCCGAACGGTATGAGGACGTGCGTTGTCGTGGTGGAACACGATTCCTTTCCGATTAACCAAAGAAGGTCTCTTTTCTTTTAGTGCAGTGTTCAATCGATCCAGTTGTTGACAGTAGACTTGGGCGGTGATTGTTTGGTTGTGTGGTAAGGTTTCAAAGTGTATTACACCACCTTTATCCCACCAAACACTAAGCAACACCTTCCGAGGGTGAAGATTTGGTTTTGGCTGTGGTGTCGCGGGTTCTCCGGCACAAACCCACTGTCGACGGCGCTTAACATTCTGGTACAGTATCCACTTTTCATCACCAGTCACTAAACGGTGCAAAAACGGATCTTGGAGTTCACGGGAATGAAGAGCTGTGCTAATGTTTACCCGCACCCTCAGATTGTCGACCGACAATTCATGTGGCACCCATTTTCCTAGCTTAGGCACTTTCCCGAGTTGTTGCAAATGTCGATGGATGGTGGACGGGGATGAATTGAGTTTCTGGGCCAATTGTTCGACAGTTATTGAACAGTCTTCTTCAAGTGCGGCTAACAGCAGGTCATCATCAAACTCAGCAGGGCGTCCAGAGCGTGCTGCATCTGTCAAACAGCAGTCACCATTTCTAAACTTTTGAAACCATCTTTAACATTTCCTCACATGCAGAATATCGTTGCCATAAACTTCCTGAATGTTTCGCGTTGCTTCAGTAGCACTATTCCCTTTTTTGAACTCGTAAAGCATTATATGTCTGATATGCTCTTCTGATACCGCCATGTTATGAGGGGTTCACATAAAGCAAAACACGTCTTCACTGGTCAAGGTCTGTAAAGTATGTAGCGAAACACGATAGTCTCCTCTTAGATATAACCTTCGGAAAATTTATGCTTAAACCGAGTAGGACTAGTTTAAACTTAATCTATCGTAAAAAACGACATTACTTATGGGATGACCTGATACCAACCACTTTCTTTATTGTGTGGAAGGATGAACAGCTGGGTTTTGCTGCGCGCCGGCTGCCGTCGGGTCTCGAACCCGGGGCCGATGGATTCGTAGTCAGCGACGCTAACCACTACACCACCGAGGCGCATTTCAAACAAAACACTATCAATTTCTTATTTACATACAAACTATAATTAAGTTTCTTATTTAACATTATTTTCTTCTTTATTAAACAAAACAAATTAAATTCTTATTAGACATCATTATCTTTATTAAAAAAAACCAATGCACTACACTCGCATTACCCCTTTGAAAATAAGTTTTCACTTGGAAAACTTATTTCATTTATTTTTTTTAACAAATTTATTTATTTACTCAACAATTTATTTATTTTTCAGTTTTTTCCTTTAACAAGTTCAAAGTTAGAACAGACAAGAAATCATTTCAGTGACAAATTCTACACATTAGATATTTTGTATCATTTTATAAAATCGAAAGAAAAATTTATAATTTTCACAACATTTGCATAAAATAACATTTCACACTAATAATCAAATGTACGACCTGTAACAAAGTTGTTACGTGTAAAATGTAGGATAATTTTCTCAACTGGTTACAACAAATTTCAAGTTCACAATCTACTTCAGTGATTTTTCATGAAAGATCGCTTTTCATTCGAAACAAATATTCCTATAGTTACATAGTTACTATCAGGGCAACATAGAAAGAACAAGAAAATGTTTATAAAAAAATACTGACCAGAGCGCACATACTATTACACGAAACGCAAAACAAATTTGGGCAATAATCACACCCTTTCACTTATAATTTCATTACATAATAATCAGTGTACATTAATTTCTGGACGTTGTTTAGATAACAATCCGTAAAGCTAACAGCGGACTTCTTAACTTTTCAATCGCAGCTCTCCTGCTCACTTCACTAAAATGCAAGGGGTTGCATCACCATGCAACAGATCAGCACGCTTGAGGTTCCGCTCTCTCTCTCCAAAGAATGGCGAAAAACAAGAGTCGTCCAATTCAAAGAGGATCAGGGGATGGAGATATACTGAAAGTGGAAACACGCACCGGAATTGGACGGAATTTGCAATTCTAGAAGTCAACGAAGAAACTCGCCTCTCTCATCTCAACTTTTGTCGGTGAACACTGCTCCTCCTACGTCCAGCTGAAAGACTCCCAACATGGCATTAATCAAACGATCCCTTCGCCGTAGGTGGTTTCACAACGAACCTACTGTATGCTTGTATGGACAGTAAAGCCTTAAACACATTCAAACGCTCGTGGTTTGCCTACCGAGTATTAAAACTCATATTCAGCAAAGCTTCGAGCAGCAGGACCAGGACTGCCCGAAATACCAGTAGACCAACTTCGATCGAAATTGTCCTGTACTAAGTCGCTGCGCATTCGGTTTCGTTTCTCTCGCTCTCTCTTCTCAAGATTCTCTCTCTCATCATCTCTCATCGGTGATCGATTACCTAATTCGGTTCAACTAAACTCAATGGGTGGAATTCGTATTCAACTTAGTTGCTTCCAAATCAAGCCTCTCGAAATTTAAAAAAAGAAAAATATCTAAACGTTTGTACTCATATTGATTATCACTTTTCACATTTAATTTACAAAATTTTCTCGACACTTCACTTCGAAACAATAACTGTAATTTGCTCTGGCCAAATTTACGGAAAAATATGACAAATTTTACAGAATTTCGCAAAAATTTTAATCACAGCCTAGCTACCAATAAGGTCACTTATGGCAGTTACATCGAAGAAGATAAAAAAAATAACCAAACGCAACGAAACAATAGTGCACAGTATAAATATAAACGCGCCCATACACAGTAACCGTTATAATTTAAAAAATAATATTCAAACTACCGTCAGAAATCACATCGATACATTTAAATACAAAAGACAAAAATGAAAACCAGAAACTTCATGTCATCAATTCCAGATAACAATGAACCATCTTACACTTTGTGGGGAGCGGACATAGATATCACAAAAACGTTATTGGCAATCTAAAAATGCTCCATTTCCGGTCAGCAATCAATCTAGAGTTCCAATTGCACGAGTAAACACAAATGAAGTTTAAAAAATAACAGTTTCCAAAACAGAATCATTAAATAAAAATTTTAATATTAATCCCGAAAATTAATTTCCAACCTGCAACGTTAAATTTCACAGGAAGAAAACTCGTAATTCACAAAATGACATCTGAGAGACGACTCTCTCCTTCAACACGAAACCCAGCATGGTTTGTAAACCACAGGAATTCCAGTAATTTATCGTTTCCAAGTGAAACTAAATATACATTTTCACCGTTATTATAAATAAGAAAAGATAATATAAACCCCAAAATACAGCGCAACTTACTACGTAAACAAAAATTAAAATAATTCACTGTATTATGAAGCGAGTGTTCACTTGTTTGTAAGCGAAGCTCTATAAAAATATCCCTAACCGGATCAAACTGAATTACATCATGAAATAATTTTGTAATATTTTCTGTGCAAACGCGCGAACGTAAAAAAACATTTTACATTATCTCTACCCAAATTAAAATGTTAAGCAAAAACACTCATAATAAAATCTAATTTCAGAATAACAAAAAATTTAATCAGCCTATCCATACAAAATATCACTTGGAATTTTCATTAACACTCATGAAAGAATGAAAACATAGACAACAAAAATCAGCCCCCTATATAATAAAAATGAAGGTAAATCTCTAGGAGCGCTCCATTTTTCAATATTAAACATACACTCATAAAACATATACCATTTGAAAGCTCACATTTTTCTGAGTCTAAAAATGTAGTAATCCAAAAGTATCAATAACAAATAAAAAGTAACTAGGTTTAAATATAAAACCCTATACCGATCAATTTGTGATGCGTGATCTTTACGGGGGCGGTACCCCCGAGACCTAAATTATACAAATGATAATGTAATAACATATTCATTAGGGTGACAACTTCTTATAGGGATAAAATTTGAAATTCAAAACAATTTGCCGGCCATTTGTCCAATGCTGCCACCCTATGAGGAAACATCGTAGACGAAATCTCATGGAATTCGGAAAGCATTTAGGGGTGCCTCGAGTCACATGAATGAAACTGTCGCGCGGAAGAAATTTCAAGAATGAACGAGTTTCGACAACGCTTCAAAAACAAAAATGTTTCGAGAATGCAAGTGTATTATATAATTTAATAGAATTGTTTCCTTTATTTCATACTATAGATTATGCAAATCGATTAATTTATTTCATTAAATTAAAATTTTCATAAATAAATCGTTAAATAATATGATGTGTATCAATCTTTGGATGATCAGCTTTTGGTGCTTCAAGTTCATTTTGCATACGACTGCCTGACTGAAAACAACGCTTAGAAGTTCTCTCCCGATTCTTTTAAGATATCTAAGGTAATATTTTTTTTTTGATACATTGATTATATTATTATTGAAATTGTTCTAGAAAAGTTTCATTAATTGTTGGCATAGTTTGATGTTTAAATTATATAAATTTGGAACTGAATTTGATTTCCTATGATAATATATATACGAGTATATATACAGGGCCGTCGAGAGGGGGGGTCAGGGGGGGCCGCCGACTCTTATACCTTGCATGTCGCCATCACATCCTAGAACTTGTCGTTGAGAAGGCGTACATGGAATGCATGGGACCATCATCTGGTCCAGATATCCTCCTATTCTCCCGCTTCAAAGAGACGTGGAATACAATTTGCCAAGATAAGTACAAGACCCTGTCAGACCTTCCATCGAGTCTGAATGAGAATCGAGAAGAACTGATCGCTTGCTGGAATCTATATCTGACAAAACATCAGCCGAGGGATGATTACCGTGAATTCTTGGAGTTGTCGATTACAATCCTTGGAGGTAATTTACCTAACTTTAGGTTTCGGCGACGTGGAGCACTTCACCGAGCACGTTGGATGGCAAAAGTAATTTATTCATTAAAAATCCTGCTGCTTTCCCATTTCAGACTTACAACTCGTGAAATGTCTGGCTTAAAACGATTTGTATTTTTTGCCCTGGAGTTATATGTCAGTGCGTGGTTCACGGCCAGCAGTCCTTCATCTGCTCCCGCGAACGATTTGAAGCTTCTTCAAGACTTAGCAAAGTACCTTAGTGTCCTCGGTCGTCACTTATGGTACCTCAGCGAGTACTTGATTGGTCTCGCACTCTTTGATAAAGGTATCAATGCAACGACGAAAAAGAATATCGCTCGATCAATCCTCGAAAAAGAAGCTGCTGAAGATCCTCCAAAGCGAGCCCCAATATCTGCTGTTTCTTCCATTTCAACAAAGCAGCTCTCGGACTTTGCCTCGAAAGGATCAAAGCTTCTCTTTGAACTTCTAAAAATTAATGATGGTTTCTTGTCCAAGGAACCAGAGACCTGGCCGGACGACGAAGATTTCAAGATTGGTTTGACTATAGTTGAAGGACTAAAAGTCGTCAATGACATGGCAGAGAGGGAATTGCCTGATCCAGGCCTTCAATACAAAGATTACGAAGATGAAGAACAGCGCCAACATCTCTTGCAGGTTGTTGAGGATCATAGGAAGTCTCAGCCTGGTACATTGAAAAAGGGGTATGGCTTGAGAAAAAGCAAGAATTAATGGGTGGTCTACAATTGAATGAAAGACACCCTGGAATATATTTAGTAATATATTATTTACTTATTACGATTGGAGTACGCCTGCACTTAAACCTTATGAACTAAAACTAACGTTTATTTACATTAATTAAAAAAATATTAATTTATTTTTACTAGGTAATGAATAATAATTTTGTTATAAGGAGAATTATTTACCTCACTTGAGACACCCTTAAATATTATCTGAATGACCTAATATTTACAGTACATTGTTTTCTCATGTAGTAGCAGCATTGAACAAATGGCCAATAAAAAACTCCAACTTTCGATTTTTATTGTCACCCTAATATTCATGTTAGGTTAGGTTAGCGTAACAATTACCAAAAATACCATCTTACAACACAGACTGAAGATTTATAACTTAGCCAACCTTTATAATGTAGTTAATGACGTCACGCGTCAAACAATTAATTAAATCTAGTTACTTTTTATTTGCTATTGGTACTTTTGGATTACTACATTTTTAGACTCAGAAAAATGTGAGCTTTCAAATGGTATATGTTTTATGAGTGTATGTTTAATATTGAAAAATGGAGCGCTCCTAGAGATTATCCGAAATTATTATTTTAGAAGTAAAAGAACTGAACTTAACCATGATGGACATTCAATCGAGGAGAGAGACATAATTAATATTTTAAATAAACAATAACATTCTAATACGTAAAACAATCCAACCAGGACACATCCCGCCCAAAAACTGAATTGCCAAAAATTGGGTATTCTGCGCTGAGGCACATTTCGTGTATTGCCAATTCGTATTTTTATATTTTGAATTTCAAACAAAACATTATTAATTCTTTATTTACGTACAAACCATAATTCAATTTCTTATTAAACATTATTTTCTTCTTTATTAAACAAAACATTATTAAATTTATATAAACAAACCATTTAATTCTTATTAGACATTTTTATCTTATCTTTATTAAAAAACCAATACATTACACTCCCCAAAAGGGTCCCCCCAAAAGAGGGTGCTTACCGTTGTGAAAAAAAAATGTGAAACGTATAATATTATTTAATTTTCTTAAATGTACATTATTTGCACTCTTTCTACTAGTTTACTATGATGTCTGTACAGTATTTTATGTCTCAACTGAGACAGGGAACCCGCAGTTGGACATTTTGAGCGAAGGGAGGAAATGTGAAATAACGACGATTTTCACTATATTTACTGCTTTATTTCAATTTGCTCAGTAATAATAATGGCGGAAAAGCGAGTGTGAATGCATAGTTTGACAATATATCATGGAAATGAAACCTACGCCAACACTAAACCGATTTTGATTACAATTTACATTTTTACGCAAAACACGTTCATCTTTTAAGGAACTTTTAACGAGAATGCCTCAAACAGAGAATTTTAATATCTCAGACTCACAATTGGCGGCTTCTTCTTGACAACAATAACGATTATAAGTGTGGTTCCATTTTAAAAAATTCTTCATAAAATTTTATATTAACACTCGACACCTAACAAGCCATTCCATTTTAAAATAATGCTTAAATCATTATCAATTTCGTATTAAAATTCAATACATGGCATCTGCCCAGTCCTTTCCCTTCCTTGTATTGCAGCTGTGGAGCTAGCTGCACTTTATGGTGGGCGGTGGGGTCGGCCATCCCTACTCCGTAATTCATTACATTAACAAAAACTTTGACTGCCTAAAAATGAAATAAAACTTTCTTGCGATGGATATTTTCCGCTAACATCAACTAAACATTTGTTCTATGATTTTATGTATTATATTAAACTGTCGAAAGTTTATCATGGAAGCTTCGAAAAGTTCGATCGAATAAATACACTTCCATCAAACCTAACCTATTATTCCCTTTTAGCGGTGAGGAATAGACAAAGCTTCATTTCTGACAATTTGGAGAGAGAATCAATGGAAAATGGGTAATTTTGAAATATAGAAACCAATGATGTAAGGCAAACACGCGAGTGTTCATGGCGGATGCAGATACGAGTGAGATGGAACTCGTAAACCGTTCGCAATCAAGACCGCTTTTCAACGTTATTTATTCATTTAAGTTTATTTTAAAAGATATTCACGCTGATTTCATCCTTTTCTTTATGAGCTGGTATGAAATCTATTTAGGTTGTACTTTGCCTATACTGTACCGGGACTTCATACATATATATATATATATATATATATATATATATATATATATATATATAATATTATATACAAGCAGACCGTGCATGGAACAAGGAACTTTTCTGGGAAAATTAAATCCACTATAGTCCGAATAAGTAATGACTAATGATAAATGAAATGACAAACACTATAGTTTTTTCTTTTTCATGATTTTGGTCTGACGTGGGCAACGGGTCACTCGCAAAGCTGGATCATATCTGCTTTGCAGATAGCTGGTGAGGGAAACTATATTTTTGCGGCCTCTTTGCGAGTGACCTGTTGCCCACGTCGGGCTAGCATCATGAAAAAGAAAAGAACTATTATAGTGTTTGTCATTTATCATTACTTATTCGGACTATAGTGGAATTAATTTTCCCAGGAGAGTTCCTTGTTCTATGCAGTCTATGTGTATCATGAAAAAACCTCAGTGGACCATTCTGAGTTCAATCCCATATATATATATATATATATATATATATATACATTTAGGATAAAAACGAAGACGTAGAGCAAGAAAGTCATTATATTTGGCTGCAGCCGACGTTTCGGGCAACTCTACCCATTTTCAAGGCCTAATAAATAAAAAGCTAAAATTAATGCATGACAAAAAAATAAAAAATATACGAATGTCAAAAACAAACTAATTCATAGCACAAAATAAAACCACTTAAAGAATACAAATTAAAAAGCGTAAAACAAGCATAAGCCAAAAACAAAAATTAAAAATTATATACATGACAAATAACACATGATAAAAGTAAAACTTTAAAACTAAAAACATTCAAACAAATTAGTTAAAAACTTCACTAATAAAAAGTTAAACTTTTTATTAGTGAAGTTTTTAACTAATTTGTTTGAATGTTTTTAGTTTTAAAGTTTTACTTTTATCATGTGTTTTTGTCATGTATATAATTTTTAATTTTTGTTTTTGGCTTATGCTTGTTTTACGCTTTTTAATTTGTATTCTTTAAGTGGTTTTATTTTGTGCTATGAATTAGTTTGTTTTTGACATTCGTATATTTTTTATTTTTTTGTCATGCATTAATTTTAGCTTTTTATTTATTAGGCCTTGAAAATGGGTAGAGTTGCCCGAAACGTCGGCTGCAGCCAAATATAATGACTTTCTTGCTCTACGTCTTCGTTTTTATCCTAAATGTAAAATTACGTCTCCTTAGGAGGGATCCTATTTCATATGTATATATATATATATATATAAACGGGTGTGCCATAAAAAAAGGGTACATTTTAAAAAGTCCATAAAATCAACATTTTTAATTTAATTTTAATAAACCTTCTATACGATAAAACATACGTATTTATCTATATGCAAACAAGTTTTCAGACTAAAATATCAAATAATTCAAATTCTATCAACATTTAACGAAATAGTATGATTTTTCTACGTATCATGAAATCTGTGAAGCCTCTAGAAAAGAGAATGTTTTGGATTTAATTTTGACAAATAAAAAGGTAACGCCCACAAATTTCTCTAACCATAACCTAATCGATATACAATTGAAGTACCACACTACAGGGAGGTACGAAAGCAGTCTCAGCTGAAGAAATACCCCTTGCAAAAGAGAGATATACCAGATACACGCCGAAGAAAAAAACAAACAAAAAAACACTGAGTAGGGAAGAAGTGGTGGCGGAGCAGAAGAAGGAAATTGAATCACACAAGACTCGAAGGGAATTTAAACGATGGGCCATATACGAATATTATAAAACAGGTTCGCGAAAATATGGTTCAAATTGCATGTACAACCACCTGCAAAAATGCTTCTATATGATGAGGAATGGAAAATGCAGGTACGGACCAAACTGAAACTTTTTCCACCCTCATATGTGCAGACAGTCAATTACGGAGAAAAAATGCCTAAACATAGAGTGCACGTATTTTCACATAAAGGATACTACGCAAAGAAGAGAACGGGAAAGAACAAATCATATCCGAAATAGAAGTAATAACAAGAGCAATGAAACATTTTTTAGAGGAAATGAGGATAAGAAAAGCACAGCTTGCGCTTCTAACAAGAAAAGACAACGCCGTAAATATATGCACCACAACATTACATACATCACCCAGTCACCCTTCTATTCAACACCACCCACCAATAATACAACAACAACAGTGGTATTAAGGGCCGTAACCCCAATACTCCCAAATGCAGCGGCCCAACCAATAACACCAGAGAGGAACCGACATCGACCAGGAAACGACCAGTATACTATATGTCCCACAAAAAAGTACACCCAACTTTAGATTCTACTAACTCCTCCAAAAATTGAGATATTTTGGATCTGTTTGTTTGATTTAATATAGCAAATTATTCTTTGTTAACGTTCAAAATTTATTCATGTTTAAACGATTTAGTGTTTAAGCATCTGCTTTTAACTGAAGGGTACAGCAAAATGGGTTGCGCGGAATGATCATTTCTCCCAGCCAGATAGCTCCTCTTGCTTTAACCAATGTGCTACTTTTTACGTCGAAGGATATTGCAAATATTTTTTTTAAATACTTCGAACTTTTGTATCTAAGATACGAGTCATACATATAAATGAAGAATCTGAATTACTAAATTTATAAATAACTTTGAAACCCTTATCATGCAGTTTACACGAAGGCAGCGCGTTCTCATGGTCACAACTTATCTGCAAACTAAAAGCTTAAAACAAGTTCAGAATACCTTCGAACTGCAATTTCCCGATAGAGCTCCTCCAACTAAACATACAATTTTGAAGAATGTTCGGAAATACAAAGAAGGAAACGGTCCTCAATTTGAACAAAGGACGTTCAGGCCATCCGAAGACGGCAAGAACAGACGAGAACATTCAGCATGTTCGGCATTTATTAGAGAGACATCCAAAAGTGTCCACCAGGCGAAATGGTACAGAACTCTCACGCATGTCATTTCATCGAATAGTTCGTGAGGATTTGAATTTGTACCCATACAGAATGGAAATTCGACATCAACTCATTGAAGGAGATCTACCTCGCCGCCTAAGATTTGCCCAGTGGTTTCTTGAAAAACCAGAAGATTCACGGAACAATTAGTGGTTGGAGATGAGGCGGCCTTTTTTATGAATGGTCTAGTGAACACGACAAATCTGCCGTCAGTATGCACCAAAAATCATCCACCTGACAATCATATCTACGAAAGAATAACTCTAGACAAAAACTGTCTCTCTGGGTAGGACTGTGCGGTAATGGAGTGGTAATTGGCCCGGTCTTTTACGATGGTAATCTAAATGGTGAAGCTTACCTAGAAATGATAGACCGAGAAATCCTTCCACAAATACGTATTACTTATGGAAACCGATTTAATCGTATTTGGTGGGTGCAAGACGGAGCTCCTGCTCACAGGAGAGTTATTGTGAAGGAACGCTTGCAGGAAGTCTTCCACCAAAGAGTAATTGCTACAGGCCATGACATTGAATGGCCTCCCAGAAGCCCTGACTTGACCCCGTGTGATTACCTTTTATGGGGTCATTTGAAAAATAGAGTATTTGCATCACAACCTATCAATTTAGATGATTTGAGGACTCGCATCACAGCTGAAATCAACTTGTTAAAAGACAATCCAGATCTTATCAAAAGAGTGATGGGGAAGATGAGAGCTCGACTCCAGATTTGTATCGATAGGAATGGCGGTCATGTTGAAAGAAAACGAAACTAAGCATAACTTTTGCAATAAGGAATAAAGAAAAATCTGCTTTGTATCTTATTAAAATTATGTTAAAGTATCTATTATTATGTATTTGTCTTTTCATTACATCGATAGCACACATTATTTTTTCATTGACCAATTTTGCGCAATCCATTTTGTTGTACCCTTTAGTTAAAAGCAGATGCTTAAAAACTAAATCGTTTAAACATGAATAAATTTGAACGTTAACAAAGAATAATTTGCTATATTAAATCAAACAAACAGATCCAAAATATCTCAATTTTTGGAGGAGTGTTAGTACAATCTAAAGTTGGGTGTACTTTTTTGTGGGACATATGGTATAAGAAAACCGAACACGGAGATGAGAAACGTTGTAAAGGTTGCAAGAAACCTTGCAAATATACAAGGCCTCTATACTGACCATGTAGGCTGCAAATTACAGTACTTACAAAATATAGCTACGGAAACCAGGCTGTGAAAACTGCATCGAGAATACTGAAATAGCACTGCTGGACTACAACATATACAGAGCAGATAGAGTGGCTAGACGAGGGAGAGGGTGTTATATCTACTTGAAAAACACATATACATGTGAGGTGAAGGTAAGAAAATCAAACAGCACAGTCGAAATTATTATTTTAGAAGTAAAACTAAACCTAACCATTATGGACGTCTACAGACCACCAAACACCACAAAAATGAATTCCAATCTGCCACAAATGAAATAGAAAAATGTTAAAATTACTTGAAACTCCAGCAACAAATATTCTAATTTGCGGAGATTTTAATTTCCCATTCATAACATTGAAGAAAAATGACGAAGTCATATATGTTGAGAAGTTTCATGGCAACATTACAAAAGATAATAGAACCCAAGTAATAATGCTATTAGATATGATAGAACATTACGCCCTTACCCAGGAAATCTGTGAAGCCACTAGAAAAGAGAATGTTTTGGATTTAATTTTGACAAATAACAATGAGATAATAATAAATAAAAAGGTAACGCACACAAATTTCTCCAACCATAACCTAATCGATATACAATTGAAGTTAGCACCCAGAGGTCTGAAAACGCATCCCAGAGAGGCAGAAGAAATATTTGACGGCTTAAACATAAATTCAAAGAAAGTTGATTGGGAAAGTGTAAATAAAGATTTAAAGGAAGTAAATTGGGAATTGCTACTTCAAGAGAAGACTCCAGAACAAATACTATGTATAATGGAGACTGAAACCAAACTTATATTACGGAAGCATGTTCCAGAGAGACAAAAAGAAAACGTAGCAAACTCGAGAGGAAAATCAGGACACTATTTAGACAACGGAAGCAACTGTAAACATCTCCATAGATGCAGAACTGGTGCAAGGAGACTCAAGCTAGAGAGGAATATAGGCGAAATAGAAATGAAAAGAAACATTCATACACGAGACAAACGAGGAGGAAAACAAGGTAGCAGAAAGCATAAAGAATAACCTAAAATACTTCTACACGTTTGCGAAAAGGAAATTGCAGTGTAAAGAGAGTATTGCCAAGCAGCTATATTTACTATGGAGGAAATCACTTGACACAGGACAAATTCCACTTCCATTAAAGAACGCGAACATTGCCCTCTTATTTAAAGGCGGTAACAGAACAATGCCCAAGAATTATCGGCCGGTAGCTCTCACCTCCCACTTTATAAAATGCTTTGAACGTATAATTAGAGGCAAAACTACCTACTACCTACAAGAAAAGAACTTATACAGGCCAAATCAACATGGATTCGGGGCTGGAAGATCATGCCTATCACAGCTATTAGACCACCAGGAGAAAATATTGGAAACATTGTGTCAAGGACAAAACATAGATGTAATATATACTGACTTTGCTAAAGCCTTCGATAAATGTGACCATGGAAATGTGACCATGGAACGGTCCTCAATTTGAACAAAGGACGTTCAGGCCATCCGAAGACGGCAAGAACAGACGAGAACATTCAGCATGTTCGGCATTTATTAGAGAGACATCCAAAAGTGTCCACCAGGCGAAATGGTACAGAACTCTCACGCATGTCATTTCATCGAATAGTTCGTGAGGATTTGAATTTGTACCCATACAGAATGGAAATTCGACATCAACTCATTGAAGGAGATCTACCTCGCCGCCTAAGATTTGCCCAGTGGTTTCTTGAAAAACCAGAAAGATTCACGGAACAATTAGTGGTTGGAGATGAGGCGGCCTTTTTATGAATGGTCTAGTGAACAGACAAATCTGCCGTCAGTATGCACCAAAAAATCATCCACCTGACAATCATATCTACGAAAAGAATAACTCTAGACAAAAACTGTCTCTCTGGGTAGGACTGTGCGGTAATGGAGTGGTAATTGGCCCGGTCTTTTACGATGGTAATCTAAATGGTGAAGCTTACCTAGAAATGATAGACCGAGAAATCCTTCCACAAATACTATTACTTATGGAAACCGATTTAATCGTATTTGGTGGGTGCAAGACGGAGCTCCTGCTCACAGGAGAGTTATTGTGAAGGAACGCTTGCAGGAAGTCTTCCACCAAAGAGTAATTGCTACAGGCCATGACATTGAATGGCCTCCCAGAAGCCCTGACTTGACCCCGTGTGATTACCTTTTATGGGGTCATTTGAAAAATAGAGTATTTGCATCACAACCTATCAATTTAGATGATTTGAGGACTCGCATCACAGCTGAAATCAACTTGTTAAAAGACAATCCAGATCTTATCAAAAGAGTGATGGGGAAGATGAGAGCTCGACTCCAGATTTGTATCGATAGGAATGGCGGTCATGTTGAAAGAAAACGAAACTAAGCATAACTTTTGCAATAAGGAATAAAGAAAAATCTGCTTGTATCTTATTAAAATTATGTTAAAGTATCTATTATTATGTATTTGTCTTTCATCATACATCGATAGCACACATTATTTTTTCATTGACCAATTTTGCGCAATCCATTTTGTTGTACCCTTTAGTTAAAAGCAGATGCTTAAAAACTAAATCGTTTAAACTGAATAAATTTGAACGTTAACAAAGAATAATTTGCTATATTAAATCAAACAAACAGATCCAAAATCTCAATTTTTGGAGGAGTGTTAGTACAATCTAAAGTTGGGTGTACTTTTTTGTGGGACATATGGTATAAGAAAACCGAACACGGAGATGAGAAACGTTGTAAAGGTTGCAAGAAACCTTGCAAATATCAAGGCCTCTATACTGACCATGTAGGCTGCAAATTACAGTACTTACAAAATATAGCTACGGAAACCAGGCTGTGAAAACTGCATCGAGAATACTGAAATAGCACTGCTGGACTACAACATATACAGAGCAGATAGAGTGGCTAGACGAGGGAGAGGGTGTTATATCTACTTGAAAAACACATATACATGTGAGGTGAAGGTAAGAAAATCAAACAGCACAGTCGAAATTATTATTTTAGAAGTAAAAGAACTAAACCTAACCATTATGGACGTCTACAGACCACCAAACACCACAAAAAGTGAATTCCAATCTGCCACAAATGAAATAGAAAAATGTTAAAATTACTTGAAACTCCAGCAACAAATATTCTAATTTGCGGAGATTTTAATTTCCCATTCATAACATTGAAGAAAAATGACGAAGTCATATATGTTGAGAAGTTTCATGGCAACATTACAAAAGATAATAGAACCCAAGTAATAATGCTATTAGATATGATAGAACATTACGCCCTTACCCAGGAAATCTGTGAAGCCACTAGAAAAGAGAATGTTTTGGATTTAATTTTGACAAATAACAATGAGATAATAATAAATAAAAAGGTAACGCACACAAATTTCTCCAACCATAACCTAATCGATATACAATTGAAGTTAGCACCCAGAGGTCTGAAAACGCATCCCAGAGAGGCAGAAGAAATATTTGACGGCTTAAACATAAATTCAAAGAAAGTTGATTGGGAAAGTGTAAATAAAGATTTAAAGGAAGTAAATTGGGAATTGCTACTTCAAGAGAAGACTCCAGAACAAATACTATGTATAATGGAGACTGAAACCAAACTTATATTACGGAAGCATGTTCCAGAGAGACAAAAAAGAAAACGTAGCAAACTCGAGAGGAAAATCAGGACACTATTTAGACAACGGAAGCAAACTGTAAAACATCTCCATAGATGCAGAACTGGTGCAAGGAGACTCAAGCTAGAGAGGAATATAGGCGAAATAGAAATGAAAAGAAACATTCATACACGAGACAAACGAGGAGGAAAACAAGGTAGCAGAAAGCATAAAGAATAACCTAAAATACTTCTACACGTTTGCGAAAAGGAAATTGCAGTGTAAAGAGAGTATTGCCAAGCAGCTATATTTACTATGGAGGAAATCACTTGACACAGGACAAATTCCACTTCCATTAAAGAACGCGAACATTGCCCTCTTATTTAAAGGCGGTAACAGAACAATGCCCAAGAATTATCGGCCGGTAGCTCTCACCTCCCACTTTATAAAATGCTTTGAACGTATAATTAGAGGCAAAACTACCTACTACCTACAAGAAAAGAACTTATACAGGCCAAATCAACATGGATTCGGGGCTGGAAGATCATGCCTATCACAGCTATTAGACCACCAGGAGAAAATATTGGAAACATTGTGTCAAGGACAAAACATAGATGTAATATATACTGACTTTGCTAAAGCCTTCGATAAATGTGACCATGGAATTATAGTACACAAACTTAAGAATACAGGACTTACTGAAAAGCTAGGAAGATGGATAAATTTTTTGACGCAAAGAACACAAAGAGTGGTGGTAAATGGAGTCAAATCGGGTCTCGGAAGTAGAGAGCGTTGTCCCACAAGGGACAGTATTAACTCCCTTGCTGTTCATAATAATGACTGCAGATATTGATGCAGATATCAATGACAGTATTGTATCATGTTTCGCAGATGACACAAAGATATGCAAGGAAATATTGAACGAAGGTGACACATAAACGGTACAAAACTCTGTAAGCCAGCCAGATAACGCCAAATTCACAAGTCAGGGCTCTTGGAGTAATAATGTCGTCGGATGCAGAATTCAGAGAGCACTATAACATCAAAATTACAACGGCTAGAAAAATAATGGGATTCATCTGGAGGAGCTTCCGCAGCAGAAAAGCAAACATCATGTTCAAATTATGGAAGAGTCTAATCCTACCAATAATTGAGTATTGCTCAGTACTCACAAACCCATACAGAAAACGAGACACTGAGAACACTGAAGCTATACAAAGAACTTTTACATCGAAGATAGAGGAAATGGAAGGTGAAGACTACTGGTCTCGACTACAATCCCTGAAACTCTATTCTCTCGAAAGAAGGCGCGAGCGGTACACAATAATATACATATGGAAAATACTTGCGGGCTTTGTCCCTAACCTTAGAAATGAAATAGAAATAAACTGGAATGAGAGAAGAGGCCTATTTTGTACTGTCCCAGTTGCGGTGGGACAGGGGGGGTGGGGGGGCATGAAAACGAGGATGGAAAATACCCTCAGAATACGAGTCCCAAACCTTTTCAATGTCCTACCAAAAGAAGTGAGGAATCTCCAGCACACCGACCTGAATAACTTCAAGAACTAGCTGGACAGTTTCCTGTGCAAAGTCCCTGACCAGCCATGCGTGGCTGGCTACGAGGGCAGGAGGAGATCAGACAGCAATTCCTTCCTTCACCAAATGAGGCGAAATGCTGCAGAGGGGTCGGCAGGTCGATCCTGAACCGTCGTTCGAACTCGCATAAAGTAATATAAAGTAAAGTAACATATATCTGTGTGTGTGTGTGTGTGTGTGTTTTAGTGCCAGAATCAGTGGTAAAATTGCATTAAAAATGAAGATTGATGGCGGGGGGGGAAAAAAATTTACAATTCTGAGATAAGTTCAACAAACATTCGTGCTTTTCTCTACAAAAGAAATAATATTAATTCTTTTGCGTATATATATATATTAATATATATATATATATATATATATATATATATATATATATATATATTATATATATATATATATACAGTATATATATATAGTTATATAGTTATAGGTTTTCCCTTCCACTCTCTTCATTCTCTTTTATTTATCTATACAAGGGAATGATATATATATATATATATATATATATATATCATTCCCTTGTTTATATATATTAGTTACTTTTGCTTAGTTAAGATCTGGTCTTTATCCTCGAAATTCCTTTTGTTTATCTTCTTTTTACACTTTGGTTTTAATAAAAGTCATTTCACAAAAATGGGTTTTCCCTTCCACTCTCTTCATTCTCTTTTATTTATCTATCTATCTATCTATATATATATATATATATATATATATATATATATATATATATATATATATATATATATATATTATATATATGAAGAGAGTGGAAGGGAAAACCCATTTTTGTGAAATGACTTTTATTAAAACCAAAGTGTAAAAAGAAGATAAACAAAAGGAATTTCGAGGATAAAGACCAGATCTTAACTAAGCAAAAGTAACTAATTAGTATTTTATTAACGAGAAATATGAGTCAATAAAGAATGAAAGTTGTCTGTAGTTTAAATTTTATTTTATAAATTTTACATTTCTTATTCGTACCTGAAAAGGAGTTCGCGTAAAGCCGCTGAAAACGCGAACCTTAAATGAATTATGTTATTGCTACTTTCATTCGCCATCAAACTAAGTTCGTAAATATTTTAAGAACCGCGAAGCCACATCCAAATAAAAATATCTTTTACGAACGTTAAAATTGATACAATTATTAATAGCAAATTATTCGCTTAATTTCCATTTTCTTCGTTTTCAAAATGTGCGCCAATTTCCGTTGCTGAGAACGTAATTTTGAGGTTTGAAAGAGGCAATTTTCGTTATTATCCGTTTTCCTCGTACCTCGTACGTAACTGTGAGTATAAATACATACTTCAAATCACTCGTTCGACCCCGATAACGCTTTGGCTGGCCGGCCGCACGCGGGATCGTCTCGCGACTCATGACTGACGACGCGGGTCGTGACGACTCTAGTCGCTCCTAATTTTACATCGATAGAATGGGAACCCCGCGCACTGCAGCGACCGCGACGCGAATCGTGAGTCGCGAGACGATCTTCCGCGCGGCCGACCTTTCGGATCAATCTTTGTACGAAGTATATAAATTGAATTAAAAAGTAAAAATATTATTTAATTTTTCATGGTACCTTTTTTGGATTATTATAATTGTACTTTTATGGATCAACATTTCTTTTGTATTTTAATCTATTGAAGAATCATCTGTTGTCAACATTTATTATTATTATTATTAATATTAAACTTCGTAAAAGTATTTCCTTGCATAGATGTGAATATTGGGCATTAATACATTGTTGGGCATTCACGATACATTTGAAATGTCGGCCATTTTTAGAAAAAGCCTCATTATAATGTAATCTGATTGGTGATATCCAAATAGTGGAGAAGAAGAAGAGAAACGAGAAAGTAGAAGAAGGGAGATAGGGAGCTAGGGAGATAGGGAAATAGGGGAGAGAAAGTTAGGAAATGAAACGGTAATTTCATTGGTCTTCTAAATCAGTTAAATAAATCAGTACTATTCCATATTACACACACACACACACACACACACACACTATATTATATATATATAACCTTTGGTTAGCTTCCACCCGAATTGTTCATTCTGACGAAGGTCAAGCTTTTCACTCCACCTTAGACCTACAGTTTAACGTGGAATCCGAACCACGCCCCATCAGCAGCCCAACGTCTTAACCACTAGGCCACCTAGCTACCAACCACTTTCTTTATTGTGTGGAAGGATGAACAGCTGAGTTTTGCTGCGCGCCGGCTGCCGTCGGGTCTCGAACCCGGGGCCGATGGATTCGTAGTCAGCGAAGCTAACCACTACACCACCGAGGCGCAAGGTGTTCTAAAATTACCAGTAAACTTTTATATGAACGCAATTATGTGATATTTAACAATTTTATTTCAAATACAGCAACAATAATTGTTTATTTTAGATGTTCAAAGTATCTTCCTTCAGCTTGAACACATTATTCGCAACGTCCCACTACTGATCGACAGACATGTAAAAGTTTACTAGGTCATTTTAGAACACCCTGTATATATGCTGTAAAAAATTAAAATAAAATTTCCTAATATTTGTGTGGCATCTCATGTGCCACCAAATTGCGATCATACAGAAGTATTACACTTTTATTGTCCTGAATTGAATTGAATTTTTGAATAAAAGATAAAGTTCCACATTGAATTTCCTCTATTAGAAGTGTCGTATTTTCGTACGATACCATACAAATAACTACATCGTAATTTGGTGGCACAAAAATATCTTTTACCGTATGTATATATATATATATATATATATATATATATATATATCTTCGTACACCTTATAATTAATTTTTATTTATGGATTTTTTTCCTTCAGAGCACCCTTAATTTCTTGTTTTCAGTTAGTAACAATTTTTGGTTAGGTTAAGGTTAGGTTAAGCCTTTGACGATTGGTTCGGTTAAGTCGTGATATTTTCGTTAGTTTTAACAAAAATATCACGACTTAACCTAACCAGTTGTCAAGGGTGTACAGTTGACCTAATCGGGCATTCAATTAACCTAACTAGTTGAGTTATAAATGCAAAAAACTTAACTTTTCTACGTGAAGGTCAAAATATGATAATAAAAACCCACTCTAATAGACAGAGTTTATTTCCACAACAGTTTCGATGCCCCACTGGCATCCTCTTCGGGTGGAAGAGGATGCTAGTGGGCATCGAAACTGTTGTGGAAATAAACTCTGTCTATTAGAGTGGGTTTTTATTATCATAGTTGAGTTATAATGACTTATAATTTATATTTATAATTTATATTTAATTTTTATTTAGAATGACCTCTGTAGGTCATATATGTGAAGCTTTTATGTATGGAGAACTTCATAAAAAGTTAAAGGTGGATTTGTATGAAACCGTTGGTCATTTTTAGGTTTTAATTTAATTTCAAGTTTTATTACCTATTTTAGTTGATTTCACTAAAGAACGTTCATTAAATATAGAGTTTTGCTACTTCGCCTTTTGAGCTGATTCAGTGCGAACAATTGCGCCGTTGTTATAGATTTCCTACACATCACGTGATCACAACTCGTAGGGAGGGTTATAATGATAATGTCTGAGGTTATTTAACCTCTTTCGTAACGGCAAAGGGCGCGTGACGGAGGGGGCCCTACTGTTTTACACAAGGTCCGCACTATCTAAGGGTCGATACATCATCCGAACGCGAAGAACGGTCATCCATCCACTGAGGGCAGAGTGAATTTCATTCTCCACAACAACTTTAGATCAACTCCGAGATTTTAAATTAGTTTGCCTCAATAATCCGACTTTATTTATTGTTTTCTTTTCCACAAGGTGGTTTCTTGGTTCCTTGCTTCCTTGGTGGTTCCTTTTTACTTCTCTTTACTGACTTTACATTTATCTTTACTTTTGGAGTTGTTGGAGTCTTTCACCTAACTGCGGGGAGCAGCCAGGAAGGCTTTGTCTTCAGGGCACCTTTTTACTTCCTATTTTAATCCTTTCTCCTTTTCCATAACATTTATACACAACTCTTTTGTAGAGAAACTCTCCACAATTCCAGCAAACGTTTTGTCGTAAGATTCCATATTATATATATATATATATATATATATATATATATATATACACACACACACACCTTGGTAACTTTGGTTTTGCTTTCGTCCGAATTGTTCATTCTAACGAAGGTCAAGCTTCTTGCTCCACTTTAGGCCTACAGTTTAACGTGGATTCCGAACCACGACCCACCACGGTGGTCAGAAATTACAAAGTCCTCGCCCGGACCCCATTTCACGACCTCCCGATCAACAACTCAGCGTCTTAACCGCTAGGTCACCAACCAACCAACCAACCAACCAACCAATTTTTTATTGTATTGAAAGATGAACAGCCTGCCGTCTCCGCGAATCGAACCCAGGGCCGGTGGATTCGTGTCAGTGATGCTAATCAGTACACCACTTAGTCGCATATACTGTATATATATAAATTATTTCAAGAACGTAACACGTGAATGATATTTAGGATGAAAATAACCACGAAGGAAAATTAAAACACGAAATAGTAGTGAAGCGCTTTGTCTGATGACATCCTCAGGAACACTCATTTTCATAAAAAAATATAAAACCTTGGTTTTGCTTCCGCCCGAATTGTTCATTCTGACGAAGGTTAAGCTTGTCACTCCACTTCAGACTTACAGTTTAACGTGGAATCCAAACCACGCCCCACCACGGGCGGTTAGAAATTACAAAGTCCTCGCCAGGACTCGATCTCACGACCTGATCAGCAGACCAGGGTCTTAACCACTAGGCTACCCAGGGTACCCGTTTACCACCAACCAATTTTTATTGTGTGGAAAGATGAACAGCTGGGTTTTGCCGCGCGCCGCCTGTCGTCACCGGGTCTCGATCCCGGGGCCGATGGATTCATAGTCAGCGATGCTAACCACGACACCACCGAGGCGGTGGGATGAATTTCACACTTAAACACGTGATGAATGATGCAAACTCACAAGGAAAAGGAAAAAAATTATTCCAAGGTCTTTCGGTATTCAACGGTACACCTCGTCGTGTTGAATGCACGAAAATCCTTGGAATATTTTTTTTCTTTTTCTTTGTGCTTTTGCATCATATGTATAAGTAAAAATGTACAACAGATATAGTGAACCAAATTAAATCGAATCCGAAGGAATTCTATAATTATGTTTGGGATAAAAAAGCAGCTTTGCAGACTATTTAATGGTCCACTCTTTGGCGAAAATAACGAACAAATTTATGATGGCTTACAAATGATGGAAGTTTTAAACAAATTCTTCTCTTCAGTCTTCACTAACGAAAATTTGAACCACATTTCCGTTCCCGTAATCATGCTCAGTGATGATCACTTAAAGCTTCACGATTTTACCATTAGTGAAAGTGAAGTATTCTCGGCTATAGGTAAAATCAATCCTAATAAAACTCCGGATCCTGATAAGCTCTACACTAGGGTACACTAGCAGGGTCTCTCCTCTTGCATATATATTTAATTATAATAATAATAATAATAATAGCAAATCTAAAGGGACAAATCGCTTCCCGGAAATTACTGTATTTACTCGTGTATAAAGCGCACCCTGATTTTCAGACCAGTTTTAGAAAAAAAAACTTGCGGGTCCCGCTCGATCGCGGTGCTGGTGTTTTTGTAGAGTGACTGTAGACTGAGTCTCGAAACGAGCTGCGACTCGTTTGTTGCTCTTCCCTCGCGCTGTTTGGTCGCCAATTCAAGAGATGCAGTATCAGCAATGCCCTCGACGGAACTGAAGATGATCTACTGTCGGAGGAGGAAGAAGGTGCGAGCGACCTCGATGATCCCTCTGAGAAAGCGGGCGACTCCTCAAACACCAGCGACTCGGGCACGGATGCGGAAACGGATGCGGAAATTGTATAGACAGTAATTACGGTAAACCTTTCATTAAAAGAGTGTCTGTTGCGCCGTGATTACCCGATTAACCTAATATTGTCAATAGTGTAATGTTAAGCGAGTTCTGAATAGTCGTTTTATTTCGCGTACTAAGAAAATATGGCTACAAGAGTTTAATAAAAATGCCTCTGTATTCTTCCACTGTTTGTTACGCCTACTTATTACTGATATTTTTCGTGTTTTGTCCGCACCGTCATGTATAGCGCAAACCCCGTTTTTACAGATGGGAAAATGGTAAAAAAGTGCGTATTATACACGAGTAAATACGAGATCGTCCCATTAGTTTGACTTCGATAGTTGGCAGTACTGGGATTAGGGAGCTAAAATTAGCGCTGCTAATTTTCAAAATTATTAGCGAAACGAGTAGCGGCGCTAAGATTTTAAAAAAAGTCAATAGCTAACCGTTAATCGTTAATTTTTCAAAACCACCCGTACTAAAATTTGGTTCGCCGACTGCAATCTCCATTATAAAAGACTGAGGCACCACTAACTGCGAGTTGATCATGACATCAGCGTGTAGAGGTTGTAAGCCACAACTTGTTGGACAGACTCTGTATATTCACTGCTCCGCTCGTAGCAAAACATGAACAGTTTGAACACTGCCTGTTTCGGACGGAAGGCAGAACATATATAAATCGGGGTGATTTCAGAAAAATTAGTGACAAAATTAGCGTTAGCGTTAGCGGCGCTAACTTTAGGAGTTAACGGGTATCATCCACGAGCTAATCATTTAGAAATTAATAAGTTAATCAAAGATTTTCAACGCGGCTTTCGACGTAATCGTTCTTGTCTTATTAATTTGCTCGATTTCTTTAATGATATTGTAACTATACATGATGAGAGTAAGGCAGTAGATACTATATATTTCGATTTTCAAAAACGTTTGATAAAGTGCCACACAGGAGATTATTAGCTAAACTTCATTCTCACGGAACTGATAGTAATGTTCTCAAATGTATCGAAAATTGGCTTGAGCGGACGTAACCAGAGAGTGGTCATCAATGGCAAAGCGTCTAACTGGAAAAGTGTAACTAGCGACGTACCTCAGAGATCAGTTCTGGGACCAGTTTTTTTTCTATTTGTATTAGTGACATCGACATAGGAATTAAGAGTATAATTTCAAAATTTGCGGATGATACCAAACTCGGGAGACGAGCAAAATCAGCAGCAGAACATTTACAGATTTAAGAAGATATTAATATTTGGCAAAATTTGGCAAATAAACTTTAATAACGATAAATGAAAAACGGGATCACCTGAAGATCAGGGCCCCCAGCCTTCTTTAGTTAGCCTTATAAAGCTAACTAACGAAAATATCACGACCTAACCTAACCGATCGTTAGGTCAACTGTACGCCTTTGACGAGTGGTTAGGTTAGGTCGTGATATTTTCGTTAGTTAGCCTTATAAAGCTAACTAAAGAAGGCTGGGGGTCCTGATCGTCAGGTGACCCGAAAAACGTTGCTTATCGGTAAAAACAGTATTAAATAAAAGGATTTTATGCGCGACAATACACTAACGAGTGTTAAGGAAGAGAAAGATTTAGGTGTTATTGTTGCCGACACTCTTAAACCGAGCAGGCAATGTATCGAAGCGGTTGGAAAAGCAAATAGAACCTTACGATTTATTGGTAGATCATTTGAATTTAAATCCGAAAAAAAATAATGCTAACATTATATAATTTCTTAGTACGCCCCCTCCTGGAATACTGCGTTCAGCTCTGATCCCCATATTTATGACAGGACATAGACAGAATGGACAGATTGCACCGACGAGCTACTAAGATGATTCCCAGACTTAGAAACAAATCCTACGCTGCCCGTTTAAAAACGTTAAATTTATTCTCGCAAGCAAAAACCTGGATTCAAGGAGATTTAATCTACGTATTTAAAATCATTAAAGGTTTTGATAACGTCGACGCCGAAAAATATTTCACCTTCACCTTTGCCTTCAACCCACACAGCTCTACTTGACCGAGTGGAATCAAAGGCTATTCGTCTCATCAATTCCCCGCCTCTTACCGACTGTCTTCAATCTCTCTCTCTCTTCCCCGCAATGTTGCCTCACTCTTTCCTTACTATCGCTATTATAACGGACACTGCTCTTCTCAACTCTCTAACTGCATGCCTCCTCCTTTAAGGAGAGCACGCGGAACCCAACTTTCTACACTTTCTCATTCCTTTTCTTCCAACTCTCTAGCGCGAGGGTTAATCGATATTTTCAATCTTTCAGCTACTCAACCGGTGAACTCTGGAACAATCTCCCTCAATCCATCTTTCCTCCTGTCTATGACTTCCATTCTTTCAAACGCGGAGTGTCCAGGCATTTCGAAAACCCTAGACTTTGATTTTGGCTCTCTTCTTCTTCAAAAACGCCCACCTTGGGGCATTTTTGCGGGTATTCGCCGTTGGCCCCTCCTTCCTGCATAAAACAAAAGAAATACAGATAGAACTCGCGGTAATGGCCTCGAGTTAGTGGGTAAACATTTTAATTCTAATGAAACTAAAAAAATTTTCTTCAATCGTATAGTTAATTTGTGGAATGGACTGCCAGCCAACGTACCGTAGGTCAAAGTAAGTTGGTGGTTAGAAGCATTTGTTAAAAGTATTGTAGAATTTTCACTCGGATTTTCTCCTCGTTCCTTTAAAATTTTCATTTATCTTTACATTTTCTTTCACCTTTTAATCTTCTTCTTTAAATAGACAGCCTCGTAGGGACCAGCTGGTTTGTTGCTATTTGCTCTTCTTTGAATTCCTCTGTAACAGCTCGTTTTCGCCTTGCGCCAGCTATATCCCGAGCACGTTTTTTTGGTTTCTCAGATGGTATAGTGAGAAACGTGCTTGGGACGTGGACCACACTAGGCGGAGATGAGCTTTCCTCTATGATTCACTCTCCGTATATATATATATATATATATATATATATATATATATATATATATATGTGTGTGTGTGTGTGTGTGTGTGTGTGTGTGTGTGTGTGTTCACCTAGATTTAAAATTTAAATTAATATTTCCACTTCAAAAATGGAGAAAAGTGAAAGTGTCAAAGAAATTTGATACAAAAATAACAAAATTTATCAATTACAGAAGGTGTATTACTCATTCAAATATGGTGTATGTTTAAAAATCATTATGGTCACTAAAAGAGAAATATCATATGTATGTAAGTGATCAGTGATAAGAAACTGATTCGGTTTGTTTGAATGGTTATGTTGAGGAGAATGTTCACGAATATTTGAGTACGATGGAAAATGAAAATGATTCAAGTGCATTCAGAACACAAAAATTCAAGAAGTGATTCGACTCACCTCTGATCACGGTTTTCTTCTTCCCACAAAGTAAGATCTGAGTCACTTTGTTGGCACACACACTCGGCCTGCAGGGTGCGTATTCAAGTACTCGAGTCACTTTTGGGTAAAAGGCAAAAATCGGTAAAAAAAAATCACGCGAATCACTTTCATTTCCAAGAGTCCATTTTCTACTATTAATACGACTGCTTAATTCGGATCAAGTAAAGATAAGCACCCCCAACCTTTTTTAGTTAGCTTTATAAGGCCTTGACGATTGGTTAGGTTAGGTCGTGATATTTTCGTTAGTTAGCCTTATAAAGCTAACTAAAAAAGGTTGGAGGTGCTTATCTTTACTTGATCCCTTAATTCTAATGAAACAATAAAATTTTGGAGATTATACTTGTCGCGTCTTATAAATAAATAAGCGTTCTCTAAACTAAGAAAAACTGTAGAAACGTGGGAAAAATCTTTTATTATTAAATTATATTGAATTTATGCCTCATATTGGGAATATTTTTTAACGTTTATTAATGTTTGATTCTAACTTTGGATTACCTGAAGATCAGGGCCCACAGCCTTTGTTAGTTAGGTTTATAAGGATATCTAACGAAAATATCACGACTTAACCTAACCAATCGTTAGGTCAACTGTACGCCCTTGACGATTGGTTAGATTAAGTGGATCACCTGAAGATCAGGGGCCCCCCATGTATTCTTGTTTTTTGCTTTACAGTACCAAATATAATAATAAATTAAATGCCCGGTTAGGTCAACTGTACGCCCTTGACGATTGGTTAGGTTAAGTCGTGATAAGTTCGTTGTTTTAACAAAGATATCATTTGGTAATTGAGGCTGGGGAACCTGCTCTTCAGATGATCCGGTTAAGTCGTGATATTTTCGTTAGTTAGCCTTATAAGGCCGGTTAGGTCAACTGTCCGCCCTTGACGATCGGTTAGGTTAAATCGATATATTTTCGTTTAAACTAACGAAAATATCACGCCTTAGCCTAACCAGTTATCAAGGGTGTACACTGTACAGTTGATCTAACCAGGCATTCAGTTGACTTAACCGGGCATTCAATTAACCTAACCGGGCATTCAATTAACCTAACATAGTGTAGTAATATTCGATGTGGATCGACAATTGTTGAACGTGTACGTGGTCTTCCAGCCATATTTAATTTACCATATTAAAATAGGATTTTATCATATTATTATTATTATTATTTAGTATAATTAATTCAAAGCAGGGTCTCCTACAAGGGGGCTGGCTGGGGTGACTAGCCACCCCAACTTGCCTTAGTAAATTTACTTTTTTCACAATGCTAACTTTTGTAACGGAAAGCATGGCAAAATGTGTAGCTCATCAATGAGCGAAATAGACACCAGAAAACGTTCTTTAGAAGCTATTTGAGGCAAGTTTTGATACCCCCCCCCCCTCATCAAATCCTTGAGAAACCCTGCAAAGCCGTTAATGTTACTGTTATTTATTTTAATTTAGCATAATTAATCCAGAGTTGCATTTAAAAACTTTAAAATAACCACTTCTTATTTAAAGGACCTTTATAATTATATGTCGATAAAGACAGACACATTTTGAAGGCTTATTAAGGTTAGATAGAGTGATCGACGTTTTGACTTTTGCTCTCTTTTCCGGGTCTTTTCCTTTCCTTTTACTGTCTCTGACTCTATGGCCTCGTAGAAGTGGGTGAGCTTTTCTCCCACGTCATGCGAGAGGTGTTGACGTTCTGCTTGCTGTCGCCTGCTGTCGTGTTTTGAAAGCGCATGCTGGTCTCTTTGTGGTGTTAGTAGGCCTCCGAGGTTCGGGTCCCAAAACCTACAGGGATAACGTGAGCTCATCTAGAAAAATTTGGCCTAGTATTCCTGGTTGATCCCGGGCACTTTTTCTCTCTTCCTACGCTCCCGTAAACTTCTTTTATCCCACTTCTCTCTGCCCTCCTCTTCTAGTGTGTCTTCTTCATTTTTTCGGATTCTTATGGAATCTACCCTGCCCCAATTTATAGGTCGCGAGATTCATCAGGATTGTAGAGAAGTGAGAGGTAATCGGTCATTGTTTCCTCCTTTTGCTTTCATACCTCTATTTTTTTTCTAGTACCCTCGTACGAGGTACATAAATTCTCGCTTCCGTCCTTCAAAAAGGTGTTGGGGTTTCGTTGCTAGCATCTGTTGTCACTTTTTATGGGGTGCCTGCTGGGTTCCTTTGCGGTTAGGGGACCCAGGGGTTCGGAACCCCAAACCTATAACTAGAATTTCCATTGACAACTGAGCATGTCTGGTTAAGCTCAAGCATTCAACTGAACGAGCCTAGTTAAGTGAGAACATTTTTTTCTCTCCGTCTCCCCTCGGACAGTTCCCGTTTCATTTGCTCACTTTCTCTTCCTTTTTAATTTTTGGGTATCACAAACCCGTAAGTCGAGTAGTGGATTTTAGCTTCATCTCGAGTACAAAGGGTTCTCCTCAGGTTTTTATCCTTTGATTCTTATCAGGCTATGAAACTGATAAGGAGGGGCGGTAAGGAAGGGGGTTCGATTAGACCAATACACTGGTTATCCGTGACGAAAGCAGGAAATGCTGTGCAGCACTTCTCGTGAGAGTAGTGCCTGAACGAAAGCTGAATGCCTGTGGTAGGTACAGCTTCCGTGCGTTGAATATCCGTGATGGAGATAACCTATGGTAGATGCAGCTTTGATATTTTGAGGACTTTGGATGCCCGGGATCGAACAGTTACCCAAAGGACGCTTTTCGTCGTGCCACTGAACATTTCGTGCCACTGAACATTATTTTTCAAATTACCGTATTAAGCTGATACATAGTTCCATTAATTGAGGCTTTTATAGACTTTCTTAGCCGTGTTCTAATGATTCATTCAGGTAGAGAACGTACGTCAACTGAAGCTAATATCTTCATGTAATTTTAGATTCAGATTCTCTTTATTAATTCTTCATAATTTATTCATCACTTATAAATTCTTTATTGTATACTGGAACTTAACTGATCTAAAACAGAATCTCAGCTGATTTCAGTCAACTTTCTTCTTATTATTGTCATATACCATCATTTCACTACATTTTGTTAACAAACCAAATTTATTGTTCATTTCATTACTTATTCTTCATGTTCTGCCCCAGTTTATTAGAAGCTTAAATATGAAACTCTTACTCCGAGCTCAGGACAATCCCAGATGAGCCGAATATGCCTGCTATGTAGCCAGGAACCTGACCTCCGGGCGATGAAATTTACGCAGTCGTTAAAGTGAATAGAAATTATAGGAATTTAAATTGAATATAAAGTTGTGTATAGGAATTTTCGTTATGATTATGGAAAAATTTGTGTACAACAAGTCGTTGTTGAAGAGCATTTATAAAGAGAATTATACAAACAATTTAATAACTACAACTTCCGCTAAAGCAATACGAGTCCTTTCCTCCGATTCAAAGTTAAATTTTGATTTAAAAGACGAACAATAAATTTAGTAACGTGGCGAGATTTTTTATATAAACATCAGGAGCAAAATAAGTGATCAAACGCTTTTGAATGATTCCTTTCTGAGGTGCTTCTCCGAACTTAATTAAAAAATAACCTTCTATTTACTTTTAAAGGAGTATAGGTACTACACACACACACACACACACACACACACACACACGTACATATACATACTGCATATGAACGGATTTGCGTTTAACTGCTGTTATAGAATCATTTTAATGAAAACGCCTTCAAAGCATAGCCATAATCCGAGTATTATGTCTCCTTTGAAGAACAGTCTTAAATAACCACGTATATCATAAAAAAAAATAGATATAGAACTAGTCCGGGCGTCTTGAAGGACGGGAATCTGTAACCTCGTTTATACAACGTAGATAAAAGGAAATTTCCACTATACTTATTATTGGGTTTTGGATTTAATATGTCAGAAAAGATTATTTAGGTTAGGCGAGATTTTATCATAGTTTCTCGTATGAAATTGTTGCCATAAAATAATGTAATAATGAGTGATGTCAGCTTTAAACTTCTTTCTATGGTGCAGTTTTGAGTTTTAAATGTTTATACTTTACTGAATAATTTCCGGTTATGTTTAACATATAAAAAAGAGGTTCTATAGAGAGAAGTTACACTTAGTATAAATGCGATTACACATAATTCTTTAATGTAGATAAAATATGAAAAATACAATTTGTGGAGATAATTTCTTTGATCTAAAAAGAATCTTCGACTTCACAACGCACTCTCAAAATGAAGAAAAAGCTAATTGGAAATATATATACGAGGGCCACTCAATATATTTTGCCCCACCTTTTTTTTTCTTTCCAAGTTTCTTTGTAAGTTCCAGAAATTTTGTACACAAGTGGTTACATACCTTTTTTACAAGTTTTTATTTTTACACATAGTCTCCATCCTTTTCTACGGTTTTCCGCCACCTCGAAACAAGGGCCTTTATTCCTTGCTGGTGAAAGTCCGCTGGGTTCCGCTGGAGCCACCTCTTAACCTCCTCAATAACCTTATCGTCACTCTGAAACCTTCTTCCACGAATAGCATCCTTCATTGGCCTAAACAAATGGAAGTCTGAAGGTGCCAGATCTGGGCTGTATGGAGGGTGGGGTAACACAGTACAGCGCATTTTTGTGATGGCCTCTCTTGTTTGCAAACTGTTGTGTGGTGTTGCGTTATCATTCAAATTTTCAAAAGAAGGACGTCTTCCAGTTTTCTCTCCGGTCGAACTCGCTTTATACGTCTCTGGAGTCTTTGTAGGGTAACAATATATGCTTCTGAGTTGATTGTTTGTCCTTTCTTCATAATGTCCACCAGAATCACCCCTTTCATGTCCCAGAAGGTGGTGGCCATAACCTTTCCTGCAGAGGGAGCCATTTTATTGAATTGACGTTTTGTTTCAGGTTCAAAGTGGTGTACCCAAGTCTCATCCAGTCACAATTCGTGAAACGAAATCATCCCCTTCTGTCTCGTATCGAACCAACGACTCAGAAGCAATTTCTTTTCTTTGGGCTTTGTAATCTTCAGTCAGTTGGCGAGGAACAAACCGTGAACACACTTTTGAGTATCTCAGTTGCTAAATTATCGTATTTACACTTCCTTCACTAATTCCTAGCTCCAGTGATAGCTCCTTGTATGTGACGCGCCGATTTGATCGAATGATGCTGCTAGCATGTTGCACAGTGTGAGATGTCACAGCCGATGCCGGGCGACCGCTGCGTGGCTCATCATCGAGGCTGGCTCTCCCTCTCTCCGATGATCTCACACGTTTAGACCAGCGTCCAACTGTGCTTCGATCAACAACCGCATCTCCGTAAACGTTTTGTAGACGTTTGTGAATATTTCCAACTGTTTCCTTCTCTGCAGTTAAGAACTCGATAACAGCTCTCTGTTTACGACACACATCACTGTCAGACGCCATTTTCAAAACTGCGTTAACCATCGGTTTTATAAAAAGGCGTTTAAAAGCGGTTTTATACAAGGAGGGGAGGTTCAAACTGGAAAAATCGTTATGTGAAGCGCAGAAAGTTCAAACTTACGGCCCGAAAGACATTTCAGCCCCATGGCCTATTATTTAGCTAAGAAGAAAGGGTGGGGCAAAATATATTGAGTGCCCCTAGTATATATCAAGTCGGCAAAAAAAAAAGGGAGACCTTTTAAATCTTTCATATCTCGGCAAATATGGTACATAGAACCATGATATTTTAGTATGTTAGTACCAGGTAATTTTATGGTTTGTGTGCCATCTTTTCGCATTTTAGCTGAGAAATTGGATTTATGGCGAATATTCCAGAAAAATCTTGCTAATCATAGGTTCAAGTTGATAATTAAAGCGATTTTAATTAACGTAAGCCAACTGCAGGAGGTTTGGACAAGCTTCTCAAGAAAATCGATAAAACAGGAGATATCAAAAGAATACTAGGTAGCGGTATTAAATTTGGCCACCAAACAGTCCTGATTTAAATCCTGTCAATTACGGCCTTTGGGAAAATTTGTCACAGGGAATTTATCGGGTCAAAGTAAGAAATGTCGCTCATTTATGACAGCTTCTTCTGGAAAAATGGGATGAGCTACCACAAGAACAAATCAATAAAGCCATAGATGAGTTCCGTCCTATACTGAAAAAGGTTGAAGTTCGTGGTAAACATATAGAGCAGTTTTTTTAACATCAATGTAGCACCATATGTGAGTACTTTGTAACTTTTTAGCTGCACATACAATGCAGTAGTAGTGTAAATGGAGAATTTCCAGTGGCATAAAGAAATGTTCAATAAATCCGTAATTTTCATTAGTTTTCTTTGAAATCTGCTCACCGTATAGGAAATTTACTTTGTTGTGGGGTGTGAAAAAAATATTGAAATCTGACCATAACTTTGTATTTTACAGCCAAAGTTCGAGGTCTCCCTTTTTTTTTTGCCGACCCGATATATATATATATATATATATTTTTTTTTTGTTATGTATAGGAATAATGAAATAAGGTTTAATTAAAATTACGGGTTACAGATTGATCATGCAAGCAGAATGAATTGTATGTGTAAAATTCAAACGGTAAATACCAAGCGAAGCTCAAATAAAGATTTCGTTATTCGTCAAAGAAGGCGAGGGGCACGAAGCAGTTTATAAATTCTCAAATACATTGAATTTCATATTAAATACTCATGTAATTTAGGGAAAGAGACATGAATTCAATTGTCTATTTAATTCTGAATAAGTTCGGATAACAATGCCATATATAGGTACCCAGATACTAGGGAAGATAATTAATGTAAAAAGTACATTTTCAAACGAAACGTAGCCATTCAGACACGTGGATTGAATTCGAAGCGGGAAGATGTCCCAACCGTGAAAAAGAAAAACGGGTAGTCAGTGCACCTCAGACCGTGAAAGAATAAAGGTCATTCTCACGAAACATGTGTTAAATTTAAATGGGAACATTTGATTTAATTCCCCCTATTAAGAACAGAAAGCTAGTTCTTAATGAAAGTTTGCTCAAGTATATAAAAATATACAGGGTGTTTATAAAGTCCCTAACTATTTCAGTGAAAACGTAGCAAAAAGGGTAAAATTCAATAACAATAGAAGGCATACATTTAATGAATACTTAAGCATATGATTCTACATGAGCACCATCAGTATCTCTACTGAGTTCGAATCTGTCAGCAGCATTGCGGAACACATTTTGAAGCATGACAGGGGTTATTTTTTGTAACTACTGTTACGATACGAGCAGGTAAATGTCCCAGCTTCATTCAGATGGCATTTTAAACACCGTCGTCTTTCAACAAGATGGGGCACCTTGTCATTACGCAAACATTATTCGGTAGTACCTAAGTGAACGATTTCCAAATCGGTGGATCGGACGTGGAGGCAACAGGCCCTGGGCGGCTCGATCTCCTGACCTAACGCCCTTGGATTCTTTGCATCAAACGTCTATCAAACGAGGGTTACAGATCTGCAAGATTTACGCGCTCGTATCGTAACAGCAGTTACAAAAATAACCCCTGTCATGCTCCAAAATGTGTTCCGCAATGCTGCTGACAGATTCGAACTCTGTAGAGATACTGATGATGCTCATGTAGAATTATATGCTTAAGTATTCATTAAATGTATGACTTCTATTATATTGTTATTGAATTTTACAGTTTTTGCTACATTTTCACTGAAATAGCTAGGGACTTTATAAACACCCTGTACAGTGCCTCGCTGCGCTAAAAGTGAAAGTCGCGTCGGTTAAAAGATTCCAAAAGAGTCTACCCTTCCAATTCTGTAGGAAGAAAACGGACTTAGCTCAACTAAGACGTAAAAATCGTCTCCCCTTAAAATTCATCGTAGAAAACGCGATAGCCTCAAAAAATTTCTTATGCAAAAAAATTTAAAGAAAGAGAAGATGTATAGTATACGAATAAAATTACAAGAAATTACACCCATCCAAAGGTAGTTACGTCGGTAAGATAAGTAGCAGACAATTTTAATTATTGAAATTATACATTTATTTTCATTCTCTTATCTTATACATTATACCATTTTATTTAATTGTTTCAAATATCTTTTCTTTAAGGGAAGTAATTGATGCTAAAGTTCATATACCTGACATGGTCAAAGTAACCAGATAAGATTCAAGTAATTCTATAAAATTGTGTTATGTACAGAATACGGTCAAAAGGCCGGGTAGAGAACCAACCGTTGTTCTAAAAGATGAGTCAATTAAAATTGTCGTATGTATACGTTTATTCATTTTAAATGATCTGACATATTACCAAACGGCTGTATTCAGTTAAATAACTACCTATTGTAGATTAAAATTGTCTATCAGTCAAATTTAAAGTGTTTATACATTTTAAGTAATTGACTTATGATTAAGTGTCATTCTTTTCACTTGGCTAGCCGTCATATTTTGGCTGGCTTACGTTAATTCTAAATATCAAATTCTTGAAGTAAGAATCAATGTCTCAAGTGTCATTTCTAAAAACAAATATTCAATAAATTCATTGTTATATTGTAATTCGTTAACTAAGATCTGTGACAAATATACGGGTGTCCCATTCGAAATGAAACAACTTTGAAATCTTATAATTTTTTATTCAATGATGCAAACAATGTAATATTCACACAGTAAATAGTCAATGTCATAAAGTTTCATATGATATATGTAAATTATAACATTTAGATACATTAGAGTTCTTTATTGTATGCATTCAATATGTGCACCATTTGTAGCACGGACCAGGTCGCAACGGTACTCAATTTCCCTCCACACGTTGCCTAGCATCTCAGGGGTTACAGAGTCCACCGCTTCTGTGATGCGCTCTTTCAGTTGAACGAGGAATCTGCAGTTCGATACTGGCACGACGGATGGACTTTCTCGGGCTACTACCAAAGGCGCCGCGTATTCGTTCAACACCTTCTTCCTATTTTGTTCGCCCTCCAGAGTGTTCCTTTAGAACACTGCCAGTCTCCTCAAATTTCTAGGTCCATGCATATAGGTCACTTCTGGTGGGTGGTTCCTTGTGAAAGGTTGTACGGAATCGCCGTTGTACCAGAGTAGGGGACTTCAACTCAGCCATCCATGTCACACATTTCGCTTTTTCTTGTGGGGTAAACATAATTCGATCTGAAACAAACAAAAAACATTATGACAAAAACTTATGCATATGATGTAGTAACTGACAAAGTTTCAACATTCTCACCTTAATACTTTAAAAATACAGAGTTTCAAAGTTGTTTCATTTCGAATGGGACACCCTATATTATTTTTGTAAGAGGTGTATAATTAATTAATTATCCCCCTACACGTACTAACAGAGAAATAAGAATATATATAACACTGGTATGCATATGAAATGTTTTTGTCTGCTGTGAGGGTTTTTTCAACTCATATTATATAATTCGACCATGCTGAATTCGAAAATGACATTGGTTTTCCTCAATCAGGTCAGGTTTTTTCTCTATTGGCCATTTATTATAAGTCCAATTTTATCCCCAAATTTATTGATTTTTTTAGCTTAAACACTGTAGATACGAGTAATATTATAAGAACACTCGTGAAAAATGAAAACATTGTGTGAATAAATACTTTTATTCATACAATGAATATGGAAAAAAGTTTATTGAGGAAGGAATGAAGTTTTTTTGGCTTTCCGTCTGTGTTTTTCTTCGGGCACGTCTCGCTTCAAACACCAGCAATAGTCCGCCAGCATATTGATATCCCAGTTTCCCTGGTACCTCTCTTCCATTATTTTGATATCTTGGTGAAATCGTTCACCCTGTTCCTCACTATAATCCCCGCAATTTTCAGGAAAATAGTCCAAGTGGGACCACAAAAAGTGCATTTTTATGGACATGCGCGACCCATGAGCTTTGAAAGCTTCCATCAAGTTTTCGACAACGGACTCGTATTCTGGACTTCTACGCTTGCCAAGAAAATCAGTGACAACTGATTTGAATGCCTGCCAGGCATTCTTCTCAGTTGGAGTCATTGCGTTTTCGAACTGAGTATCCTTGATCAAAGTTCGAATTTGAGGACCATCAAAAACCCCAGCATTTAGTTTAGCATCAGATATATGAGGAAATTTACTCTCGAGATATCGGAATGCTGAACCCTCCTTATTCATTGATTTGATGAAATTTTTCATCAAGCCCAGCTTAATATGAAGTGGTGGGAGCAAAATTTTTGTTGGTGGTACAAGGGGCACTGAAACGACATTATGCGACCAGGTTCAAAATTCTCTCTGGATGCCCATTCACGCTGTGCATAGTGCTTCTCATCCGCTCGGCTATCCCATTTGCAGAGGAAACATGGGTATTTCGTGTATCCCCCTTGCATTCCCAATACAAATGCCACAATCTGAAAAAAAATGAAAATATTTAAAGAATTTAGAGAATTTGTTCTATCAGATAAAAAAATCTATGCATTGGACTGTATCACTTCTGTGGGGGAGTTAAGTGTTCTTACGCTCTCAAATAACCTTTGGAAAAACAACATAGTCAATAGCAATAGTTTACTTATGATATTAGTATTACCTTCAAATCTCCACAGATCCTCCAGTTATGTTGGTCGTATACGAGAGCATCCAGTAAAATTTTCATGTTATCGTAGCTCTCAGTAAGTTGTAGGGAATGTGCTACAGGGACTGATGCAACCCTATTCCCAATGTTGAGAAGTACTGCTTTCAAACTTCGTTTAGACGAGTCTATAAATAGTCCTCCATTCTGATGCGTTATATGGCAGGCCCAAGGATTCGATTAGCCCCTCAACATTGCAGCAGTACACTAAGGAAGAGGTATTTTCGTGCACTGCAAAAAACTTGCGGAATTCTTCCTCTCGTTTCCTATACCAGGAGAATGTTGTTCCCGGAGCCAGCAATTTGTCCTCTCGAAGTCGTGAGCCCAAGATCTCGGCAGCTAATTTGGAAAGTCCTAAATCCCTGGTAAGATCATTAAGTTTGGCCTGGTTGAGAGGCCTCGGCTCATTTGAAGCGGTATTTTGAGGTATATACGACTGGGACTGGTCATTGGCATTGGTCATTGATTCATCATCAGAATCATCGAAGTCCAGGGTTTGAGGTGGGTCGGGTATTGGAATTCCAGGACCATGGGGTACAGGTCTCATAGCAGAAGGAATGTCAGGGTATACAACAATGTGTTTATTCTTCTTGTTAACTCCTGAAAATAGAAACACAGAAACATGGATATAAAACTTGCATATGAAATAGAAGAAGCATTCAGACAGTGGCGGCTCGTGAGAAGGCTGCGGTCTGTAAGATATGAAATAGGTCGATGGAGTCTGTATATTTTCTTTCTTTTTCATTCATATTGTCCCTTCGGGGACAATATGAATGAAAAAGAAAGAAAATATACAATCATTGTATATGTAAATGTAACTTGTATAACAATATGTATGTGTAAATGTATTTTCTATAACAATATGTATATGTAAATGTATGATTACCATTATGGTGAATATTATGCTATATACAGGGTGGGGCACGGGAATCAAGTGTTTTTTGAATAGCTAGTAATCGGCCATTAGGAATGGGAGGGGCGTGCGGTAGGTAGCATTCCATTCCTGGGTTCATAGCATTTAATTTTAACTAACACTCACCTTTATCTTTCAGGTGCCATCATGGAGCAGTGGACGTTAGAACACCGCATGTTCGCGTATGATCATTTTGTTAGGAGTGGCGAGTCAGTGACAGCAGTTCAGCGTGCGTTTCGCCGCAGATTCAACATTCATCGAAATGACTCTGTTCCCGCTCGTGACACAATCTTACGTTGGGTTAACAATCTTCGAACAGGAGGCTCAATAATGAAAACAAAACCGAAGGGGCCGCAACGCACTGTGCGTACTCCAGAGAACGTTGAAAGGGTCAGACAAGCGATGTTGCAAAGCCCAGGCCGCTCTGCTCGGAGACATTCAGCTGCACTCGGAATCAGCAATCGTACTGTTAGACGGATTTTGCATGAAGAATTACATTTTCACCCATACAAGTTAGCGATGGTGCAGGAATTGAATGTAAACGATTGCCCCCAACGACTGAATTTTGCACAGGAAATGCTTGCACTTTATGAGCAGAATGAAAACATGATGGTGGTAATGAGTGATGAAGCCCATTTCCACCTTAATGGGGCCGTCAACAATCAAAACTGTCGGTATTGGGCTGCTGAAAATCCGCGACAACTCCATGAAAAACCGCTGCATAGCCCTAAGGTTACAGTTTGGTGCGCGGTGGGAAAGTTTGGCGTCATCGGTCCCTATTTCTTCGAACAAAATGGGGTTACCGTTACCATAACATCTGGGCGTTACATTGAGATGGTGAACACCTTTTTCATCCCTGAGTTACGAAGAAGGCGTATTGCTCGTCGACATTTGTGGTTTCAGCAAGATGGGGCCACGCCACACACCGCCAGAGCGTCAATAGCTGTTCTTCGCCCCCTGTTTCCCAACAGGGGGTACCTCAAGTCACATGTCTACGAGGACAAGCCCCGTACATTAGATGCATTGAAGGAAGCGATCCGTCAACAAATCATCCAAATCAACAGAGACCTGCTGGGAAGAGTGGAGGCCAATTTTCGTAAACGCCTTCAACAATGCGTCGACGGCCAAGGACATCATATGCCAGATATAATTTTCGGTACATGATTATTATGACATGAAATGCTATGTTCTTACGAATGTTGTTCTACCAATATATTTTCTTTACAAAAATAAATATCATTTTCCTGATTATTCCAAAAACACTTGGTTCCCGTGCCCCACCCTGTATGATGAATATTACATTATGGTGAATATTATGTCAAGTTTCATACGAGGATTTCAAAATATTTAAGAAAAATAAATTTATAAGCCCACCTTGGAGGTTTGTCATGCAGAAATAGCAATCTGTCACGTGATCCTTTCCTTCTCTCCAAATCATGGGAATTCCAAAAGGCAAAGATTTCGCTCTGCCTTTGCTCCATCTTCTCAAATTTTCAATGCACGTCTTGCAGCACATATGAGGGGCGAAATTTTTGCCCTGGTCCCCTAGCTTAATTTCAAAGTATGCTCTATACATTGTCTTCACAAATTTAGTGATTTGGGACTGGTTATTTGGCATGGTAACCGTCCCACATATGTAGCAGAATCTATTGGGATCATTTTTACACGCTCTATTCATTATGAAATATTTTATCTATATGCCTGAAAAACTGAAAAGTAAAAAAAGATATTATACAAGTGAAACAAGTGATGATAGATGTTACTGTTCCAATTCCGCTTTGACAAAATCACGAAAAATTCTATTTTACTTATGAGGCCATAGCCGGATAACCTGAGCTGATTGAGAAAAACGGATTGCAGATTCGAAATCAGCAGGAAAAGCTCTATAAGAATCACTTACAAAACCCTTGACAGCAAAATTGATGCATACCAGTGTAATCAGTGATATACAGGGTGTCCGAGAATTATCTGTACAATCTTTGGCTGTTATTAAAAGTCAACCATGAAGTGTAGAAATTCCAGTGTTGTCCCATTTTACAGAGAATCTCATTAAGTTTTTTCTGATACCACGTTTTGACAAGTTTTTTAGAAATGTACGCGGGTGACAGACATTGATGATTTAAAAGCAAGAATCACAGCTGCTATTGAGCGAATTGATGTGGATATGCTGCAGCGTACATGGCAACATTTGGAGTATCGATTGGATGTTTTGCGAATCACTAATGGTGCACATATCGAATGTTTGTAACAACGTTACTTTAATAAAAGAAACATTTTAAAATACAGATTCTAAATAATCTTGTTTAAGAATTTTACGTGTTATCAAGAATTTTATTAAAAGATGAAATTGTACAGATAATGTTCGGAACTTCGGACACACTGGAATTTCTAAAAAACTTGTCAAAACTTGGTATCAGAAAAAACTTAATGAGATTCTCTGTAAAATGGGACAACACTGGAATTTCTACACTTCATGGTTGACTTTTAATAACAGCCAAAAATTGTACAGATAATTCTCGACACCCTGTACATATATAATCTTGGGTTAAAAACGAATGATGTCATTTAAATGACAACGGTTAAAGTAAAGGTAGAATTAATACCAATAAATACATAAATAATAAATATTTAAACTGCCTCATTTGCGTTACAATATATATACACGAGGGCCACTCAATATATTTTGCCCCACCTTTTTTTTCTCTCCAAGTTTCCTTGTAAGTTCCAGAAATTTTGTACACAAGTAGTTACATACCTTTTTTACAAGTTTTTACTTTTCCATATAGTCTCCATCCTTTTCTACGGCTTTCCTCCAACTCGAAACAAGGACCTTTATTCCTTGCTGGTAAAAGTCTGCTGGGTTCCGCTGGAACCACCTCTTAACCTCCTCAACAACATCATCGTCACTCTGAAACTTTCTTCCACGAATAGCATCCTCCATTGGCCCAAACAAATGGAAGTCTGAAAGTGCCAGATCCGGGCTGTATGGAGTGTCGGGTAACACAGTCAAGCGCATTTTTGTGATGGCCTCTCTTGTTTGCAAACTGTTGGGTGGTCTTGCGTTATCGTGCAAAAGAAGAACGTCTTCCAGTTTTCTCTCTGGTCGAACTCGCTTTATACGTCTCTGGAATTTCTGTAGGGTAGCAATATATGCCTCTGAGTTGATTGTTTGTCCTTTCTTCATAATGTCCACCAGAATCACCCCTTTCATTAACCTTTTCTGCAGAGGGAGCCATTTTGAACTTTTTCTTGCGTGGGGAGTCTGCGTGATGCCACTCCATGGATTGGTGTTTTGTTTCAGGTTCAAAGTGGTGTACCCAAGTCTCATCCCGAGTCACAATTCGTGAAAGGAAGTCATTCCCTTCTGTTTCGTATCTCGTATCGAACCAACGACTCAGAAGCAATTTCTTTTCTTTGGGCTTTGTGATCTTCAGTCAGTTGGCGAGGAAGAAACCGTGAACACACGTTTGAGTATCCCAGTTGCTGAATTATCGTATTTACACTTGCTTCACTAATTCCTAGCTCCAGTGATAGCTCTTTGTATGTGACGCGCCGATTTGATCGAATGATGCTGTTAGCACGTTGCTCAGTGTGAGATGTCACAGCCGATGCCGGGCGACCGCTGCCTCGCTCATCATCGAGGCTGGCTCTCCCTCTCTCCGATGATCTCACACGTTTAGACCAGCGTCCAACTGTGCTTTGATCAACAACAGCATCTCCGTAAACGTTCTGTAGACGTTTGTGAATATTTTTAACCGTTTCCTTCTCTGCGGTTAAGAACTCGATAACAGCTCTCTCTTTACGACGCACATCACTGTTAGACGCCATTTTCGAAACTGCGTTAACCATCGGTTTTATACAAGGAGGTTTAAAAGCAGTTTTATACAAGGAGGAGAGGTTCAAACTCGCAAAATCCGGTTATGTGAAGCGCAGAAAGTTCAAACTTACGGCCCAAAAGACATTTCAGCCCCATTGTCTATTATTTAGCTAAGAAAAAAGGGTGGGGCAAAATAAATTGAGTGCCCCTAGTATATATACACACTGTATATATATCGGGTGGTCCGAAAAAATGACGCATTTTTTAAAAATTAATATCTCAGTAACCCCCTTCCTTATCATGACAATTTTTATATGCAAGATACTTTCAAACTTCTTTTTTTGAATGCAAGAAACGGAATTCTGATATCTTTTATAGTTTTCTCGCAATTAACAAAAGTAACAACATGGGTCAAAAAAAAAAAAATCGCTATATAATATCCGTTCTTTATACGATATCATGCGATATTTTTGCAAGTTATTACAAAACTCTACAGGAATGAACAAGTCAAATTGTGGATATTTTTATTTTTTAACAATTCGTCAGTACCCTTAATGATGTTGTCAGAGGAAGATCGTATTCTCATTAAAAATTGTTACTGTGAAAAAGGATGGAAGACTGGAAGGTTATTGCAAGAGTTTCCCGGCAAAAAGTGGAAAAGGCGTGCAGTGGAAAGACTCTTAAAGAAGATTCGCGAATCGGGAAGTACTGCCAGAAAACCAGGAAGCGGTAGACCTAAAACAGCTTCGGTTCCAGAAAATGTGGATTACATCAACGATAAAATCTGCTCTCAAGAAGATAAACCAGGAAGTCATTTGTCACAAAGAACAATTGCTAAACATTTGAATATTGGAAAGACTTCTGTACACCGAATAATTAAAGCACAAAAACTAAAAGCCTTCAAAAGAATAGTATCTTCTAGAAAAAGTGATACTGTTAAGGATAAAAGAAAAACAAGGTGCAGAAAGTTACTTGATAATTTCTCTGTCGTTGATATTAAAAAGATAGTCTTCACGGATGAAAAAGATTTCACTCTAGAAATTCCGCGAAACCGTCAAAATGATGTTGTCTACGGGCGTGGTAAAAAGTGTGACATTTCAATAAACAGATTGTATCATGAAACGTCAAGATTCTCCAAAAAGGTTATGATATCTGCAGGGGTCTCTTGGAATGGCAAGACAGATGTTCATTTTAATGAAACTGAAAAGACAAAGGTGAATTCTGCAAATTACATTGAACTTTTAAGAACAAAATTGTTGCCGGATTGTCGTCGCCTGTATCAAGAAAATGATTTCATATTTCAACAAGATGGAGCACCGTCGCATACAAGCTACGCCACACAGTCGTTTCTGATTAGCAATACACCAAAATTAATAACGAAAAATGAGTGGCCACCACAAACCCCAGATTGTAATCCTATGGACTACTCAATTTGGGAGTTACTAAAAGAGAAGGTTTACCGAGGTCGACGAGAAAAATTCACCGAATCAGAATTAAAAAGTAAAATACTTGAATCTTGGCAAGAAATTGGCATTAATGAAGTAAGAAGTATTATTTTTGTGTGGAAGAAAAGACTTAGATTAGTGTGTCAACAGAGTGGTGGTCCAATCGATCATTTCTGATTAAATTTTTCCTTTCTCATGATATTCGTTTTTTTGACCCATGTTGTTACTTTTGTTAATTGCGAGAAAACTATAAAAGATATCAGAATTCCGTTTCTTGCATTCAAAAAAAGAAGTTTGAAAGTATCTTGCATATAAAAATTGTCATGATAAGGAAGGGGGTTACTGAGATATTAATTTTTAAAAAATGCGTCATTTTTTTCGGACCACCCGATATATTAGACCGTTTCACGATTATATGGTAATTTTTCAAATTGAATTTTGATAAACGCACACACTTATTTTTTTATATAAAGGAAGAAAAACAAATAGACAAAATATCATTTTATTTGAATGATAAAAAGGCACCCCTCAGATGGCACTTCTTTTACATTAATGGATAATTAGAGCAAATATAAGACTGAACGAAAAATATGTTTTAAAACAAAGCGACTTAAATTCTATTTAAGACATATATTGATTAAGAATATAGGGATTTCAGTGGCTGAGGGACCTCCTTTCTCTGATTTTCAATGATTTGAAAGGCCAGTTGTCTCTCTTCCTCACTCTTTGTGAGCTTCTCATTAAACTCTGTAGCCAGTTTAACTCCTCGTTCAGCACAGTCGTTGATTACTTTGACTGCCATGACCCGATTACGGTGCTCCTCAATGTCTTCAAGTTTCTTGGGAATTTCTATTTTCAAACACTTGAAGAAGTCTTGTGTTTGAGTTGTGGCAAAACTGGTAATCTTTAAGTCATTGGGGTTTTGCAACATTCGGGGGTCCACCTTTCTTGCCCTCACTTTTCGAGGAGGCGCGTGGTGAAGGTTGTGGAGCATTAGAACCTTATCATCTTCAGTCACGAGGTTTGAGAAAAAGTCAAATCCTACAAGATCCTCACTCAAGTACCAACCATGGTTCTGAAGTTTTTTGAGGGCTGTAGCACCCACTTCCTTATCAACCTGGATCTTGTAGATATGTAGCATCTTGAGGAGGGCCAAATCATTTGCTGGAGCATCAATTCCAACTGGAGATGTATACCAAGCTTGAAGATAAACTGTCACTGAAAAGGCGTTTATTCGTATCAGAGCTTGTTTTTCATGAGAGGTGAGAAGGAATTGGTTCCTAAATAAGTAAATTTTTAAGGAATAGATGCCCTTTCCCATCCATCTAGCTCTGCTGTAAGTTCCTGGGTAGTGGAATCTGCTATCAGAGCCTTTATTTGTTTTAGGCATTGGACAACCAAGGAAGATAAGTGCAAGTTCTAAGTATTCCCTGTAGTCACCTCGAGTGTGGCCCTCTTGAAGTTTGGAGTTGATGAAAGAAATAAGCTTGTCTCTGTGCTTCAAGATCCAATGATCTAAAGATTCTGAGGTGAGATCATTGGGTTCATAGGGCTTGTAATTCTGCTGATCAATGTTATCCCAACAATCTCTGAATCGATTGAATAAGGGAATTTGTGGACCCGAAGAAGAGAAAAACATGTCAAAAACTGCAGTGATAAGAAGCTCGTGGATATGGTGGCGGCATGCCAGAAAAAGGAGTTATCTCTGAAGGGCCTTTTGGATGATGGTACAAGCCCCAGCATGGATACCTGTATTGCTTGCAGTAGTATCAAAACAAAGGCCTGCTACCCACTCATTTACTTGTGGCCGTTGCTTCAAGACATCTAAAACTGCTCTCCCCATTTCTTCTCCCGTTCCTGAAATAAGCTTTGGAATAGACAGTAATTTTTCTAATTCGCCTGCACCAGTCACAACAATGGACATTACATCAATCTTACCCCCATGCATGGATGGAAGAAGCTTTCCATCAAAATGAATTATTAAAGGGGTATTTGGTTGGAAATTGGCTTTAATGTCTTCTCCCATCTGCATCCGTGTTGATCGCCGAGACCTGTAGATAGAGGATGATGAAAGTGTGATCTCTTCAATTTCCACTCCAGCAGCTGAAAGGGCAGGTGCCACAATGTGCATAGCAGCTCTTGCAGATGTTCCAGTGCGGTCCAGAGCAGCCAAGAACTTTTTATCCCTAACAATTACACCTGGTTCAAGCTTCTCCTTTTTTGAAGATGATGATGAGAGTGCTCTGTAGAACAATTCATCACCAGATGATTCTTCACTTCCTCCTGAACCGGAATTTTCACATTGGTTGAGATCCACAACCTTTGTCAATTGCCTCATTTCTTCCTTTGATTTCCTGCGAAGTTTTTCCATTCTTTCCATGCTTATCTGTCGTGCTTTTGCCTTTCTTGAAAACTCCTTGTCTTCTGGACCCATAATCATTTTCCGATCGTTCCTTTGATCCTTAAGAAAATCTTTATCCTCCTGCAATTTTATTTCTGTTTCCACTTCTGAATGAGCTACATCGAAAAGCTTCTTTAAGCTGGTGACAAATTCTGCTTCATTCTTCTCTTGGGTAGGAGTTCGTCGAGTTCGGTTCTTGACCAGCCCTTCATGCTTATTGTAAAGCCTTTTAAGCTTTGAGACAATATAAGGCTTGTGGGATGTAATTAAGGAGGCTTTTTTCCACATAGCAATAACTTCGTTGGCTACAGTTGCGCAAGCTACAGGGACATTTTGCTTTCCCACCTTAATGTGATAAAAAAGACGTTTAAGGACATCACTGTTAGTTGGAAGCTGCTTCTCAGAAAAACCCTCTTCCAGCACTTGTCCGACCAACCAGACTTCACACTTGTTTCTGGTTTTTGCCATAATTCTGAGGGAAAAAGTTTTACCACCTGTTAGTTTAATAATAATATAATATAATCATTAATCACTCACCTAAATTATATTATGACTTGATTACTGTAAGAAAGTTGTAAAGTAACATGAAGTAACCTTTCTAGAACAGTAAACTTGTGAAAATATCAGTAATTATAGATGAAAAAGCAAATAAAACATCATATAATCCATAAAGGGAAAAAATGGAAATTCTAGAATAGTTATCCTGAAGGAAGAATTTTCTAGAATTCTCTCTAAAGAATATAGGGGGGTTACTGGACCATTCCTGAAAATGACCTATTTATCTTCCAATTTTATTTATGAATTTTATATACCAAATTTAAGAGGACATCACAAAATAAATAAATATATTTGCCAGAAAAATGAAAATTTTCTCATGAGGGATAAAATAGATATGCATTGAGGGGTGGGATAACAATAAGCTCTTGTCTTAATATTTTGCATCAAGTCTTTATTCATGACATATTACTTTTTTAGTATGTGTGCGTTGAGCCATCATAAATTTCGATTTTTCGAAACGGCCTAATATATATATATATATATATATATATATATATATATATATATATATATATGGGGTGAATTTCACAATTAAACACGTGAAATGAATGAATGATGCAAACCCACAAGGAAAAAGAAAAATGATTCCAAGGTCTTTTGTGTATTCAGAAGTACACCTCGTCAGGGAATGAAGGGAGAAGGCGAGATGTCCAAAATATATAAAGCGGGACGGAAAAACAAAAAGATTAGCACATAATTAACAAGAGTTAATGAGAGGCAAAAGGGATTTAAACAGGATATTGTCAATTTTATACATTCCCGCACTGTTATTGAAATTATTTTTACAATCGATAAATGCATATTCTAGAATATTCCTTTCAATTATATCTCTGTTTTTAACGAGTGCTTTAGAACTATCCCACTTGATACTATGATTACATCTGTACATATGGTCAGTGGCGTATTAAGGGGGGGGGGGCCAGGCCACAGGGCCCAGCTGTTTTAGGGGCCGATGTTTATAATGATTGGTATCAATGATAAATTTGGAATGCTCAACAATATATCTCAACTAACTTCAGAGGAAGCATCAAAAGCAACAAAAAATCTGGCTAGTCCACTACCCAAATGATTTTGAGGACAGCTTCCCATTTGAGTTTCAGCATTTTGTACTGTTTGTCAAACAAAATGATTTAGCTGACACTCGCCCATTAGGAGTACTACAGGAAATTCACAAATCGAGGGCTGTTTTCCCAAATGCTTTCATTGCTTATCGCATTTATTTGTGTTTGATGATGTCAAATGCAACTGCGGAGCGTTCTTTTTCTCATTTGAGCATGATTAAAAATGTTAAACGTCAAATGCTAACCTAAAAGAAATTGCAAAGTCTGTCATTGTTATGCATAGAAAAGACTATCTTGCAGAATTTAAATACTGAGCTTGTGATTGGAAAATTTAGTGATATGAAGCAGCTCAAAAAACTTTTGTATACTGGTGGTGGATGATTTTGTGACCAACTTTGGTAGATTAGTAGTGGACTTGTAGTTGTGTAATTGGTTTGGGGTAATTGTAGCAGCTTAGTATTTGTGTAAAACTTGTATTATTTGATTTAGAAATAAATGGTTTAATTAATTTACATGACTCGAAGATTTGTCTTGTTGAGGGACCCAAGAATATTTTGGCCCCAGGGCCTAAAAAACAATGCATTAGAAATATTTGTTGTTCTACACGCATATTTATGCTGTTTTACCCTAATATCTAACGTTTTACCAGTTTGGCAATGTAACTCAATATATATAGGCCAAACGGGTAAAACGTTAGATATTAGGGTAAAACAGCATAAATATGCGTGTAGAACAGCAAGTATTTCTAATACATTGTTTAACCATATGTATAGATATAATCAAAGTATCAAGTGGGATAGTCCTAAAGCACTTGTTAAAAACAGAGATACTAGGGGCACTCAATATATTTTGCACCACCCTTTTTTCTTAGCTAAATAATAGGCCATGGGGCTGAAATGTCTTTTGGGCTGCAAGTTTGAACTTTCTGCGCTTCACATAACCTGATTTTTCAAGTTTGAACCTCTTCTCTTTGTATAAAACAGCTTTTAAACGCCCTTGTATAAAACCGCTTTTAAACGCCCTTGTATAAAAACGATGGTTAACGCAGTTTCGAAAATGGCGTCTGACAGTGATGTGCGTCGTAAACAGAGAGCTGTTATCGAGTTCTTAACCGCAGAGAAGGAAACAGTTGAAAATATTTACAAACGTCTACAAAACGTTTATGGAGATGCTGTTGTTGATCGAAGCACAGTTGGACGCTGGTCTAAACGTGTGAGATCATCGGAGAGAGGGAGAGCCAGCCTCGATGATGAGCGAGGCAGCGGTCGCCCGGCATCGGCTGTGACATCTCATACTGTGCAACGTGCGAACAGCATCATTCGATCAAATCGGCGCGTCACATACAAGGAGCTATCACTGGAGCTAGGAATTAGTGAAGGAAGTGTAAATATGATAATTCAGCAACTGGGATACTCAAAAGTGTGTTCACCGTTTGTTCCTCGTGAACTGACTGAAGATCACAAAGCCTAAAGAAAAGAAATTGCTTCCGAGTCGTTGGTTCGATACGAGACAGAAGGGAATGACTTCCTTTCACGAATTGTGACTAGGGATGAGACTTGGGTACACCACTTAGAACCTGAAACAAAACGCCAATCCATGGAGTGGCATCACGCAGACTCCCCACACAAGAAAAAGTTCAAAATGGCTCTTTCTGCAGGAAAGGTTATGGCCATCATTTTGTGGGACATGAAAGGAATGATTCTGGTGGACATTATGAAGAAAGGACAAACAATCAACTCGGAGGCATATATTGCTACCCTACAGAGACTCCAGAGACGTATAAAGCGAGTTCGACCGGAGAGAAAACTGGAAGACGTCCTTCTTTTGCACGATAACGCAACACCACACAACAGTTTGCAAACAAGCGAGGCCATCACAAAAATGCGCTTGACTGTTTTAACCCCCCCCCCCATACAGCCCGGATCTGGCACCTTCAGACTTCCATTTGTTTAGGCCAATGGAGGATGCTATTCGTGCAAGAAAGTTTCAGGTGACGATGAGGTTGTTGAGGAGGTTAGGAGGTGGCTCCAGCGGAACCCAGCGGACTTTTACCAGCAAGGAATAAAGGCCCTTGTTTCGAGGTGAAGGAAAGCCGTAGAAAAGGATGGAGACTATGTGAAAAAATAAAAACTTGCAAAAAAGGTATGTAACTACTTGTGTACAAAATTTCTGAAACTTACAAAAGAACTTGGAAAAGAAAAAAAAAGGTGGGGCAAAATATATTGAGTGGCCCTCGTATAATTGAAAGGAATATTCTAGAATATACATTTAACCATTGTAAAAATAATTTCAATAACAGTGCGGGAATGTATAAAATTGACAATATCCTGTTAAAATTTCTTTTACCTCTCATTAACTCTTGTTAATTATGTGCTAATCTTTTTGTTTTTCCGTCCCGCCGTATATATTTTGGGCATCTCGCCTTCTCCCTTCATTCCCTGAGGTGTACTTCTGAATACACGAAAGACCTTGGAATCATTTTTCTTTTTTCTTGTGGGTTTGCATTATATATATATATATATATATATATATAGAGAGAGAGAGAGAGAGAGTGGTGCGTATAAATATTCGTACAGAGAAATATTTCAATTATATTCGTCATTATCTTTTGTACCTTGCATAGTATAGTTAGAAAAGTTTACCCTTCGTTTGGAAAAATTTAACAAATATTAATTTAGGTTTTTTTTTTTTTTTAATTCTTTGATGTTTTATATGTTGGAGTTTAATTTTTTATTTGTTATAAACTTTTTCTAAACGAATGGTAAACTTTTCTTAACTATCCTTTCAAAACTTTATTCAAAAAAGAATAAAAATAACAGAGTTTTACAATTTTTAGATATTTGATACATAGTTTTCGGAGTACTCTCATCGGAATATGCCGTTGGAAGCATGGCATGGAGGCGTTTTTGGCAAAATTAATGCCATTTAGCTTTTTTATTACATAAAGATCCTACGCATGGTACCGAAGATAAGACGAATATAACCGAAATATTTCTCTGTACGAATACATATGAGCGCCTATATATATATAGATATACACAAACTCAGAATGGTTCCCTGAGAACATTATATGTTAAACACAAACCGTGCATGGAACAAGGAACTCTTCTGGGAAAATTAAATCCACTATAGTCCGAATAAGTAATGGTAAATGACAAATACCATAGTTTTTTCTTTTTCATGATTTTAGCCCGACGTGGGCAACGGGTCTCTCGCAAAGAGATCCCATAAATATAGCTTCCCTCACCAGCTATCTGCAAAGCAGACAGGATCCAGCTTTGGGACTCGGATCTAGGGTTTAAAGCAAGCCTAGATCCCTACATTCAGAACCTCTATAAGTAAAAGACTCGTTGCATTCACGTCGTGTTGAATAAATCAAAGAAAAAGGGGGTAACTATTGTATTTTTAGCCAAAAAAACCAAAACTTAAACCTCAACCGGGACATTGAGCGTCCACTTTTCAAGGCACGAAACACGTCCGTTTAGTATACACAAACTCAGAATAGTTCCCTGAGAACATTATATGTTAAACACAAACCGTGCATGGAACAAGGAACTCTTCTGGGAAAATTAAATCCACTATAGTCCGAATAAGTAATGGTAAATGACAAATACCATAGATTTTTCTTTTTCATGATTTTAGCCCGACGTGGGCAACGGGTCTCTCGCAAAGAGATCCCATAAATATAGCTTCCCTCACCAGCTATCTGCAAAGCAGACAGGATCCAGCTTTGGACTCGGATCTAGGGTTTAAAGCAAGCCTAGATCCCTACATTCAGAACCTCTATAAGTAAAAGACTCGTTGCATTCACGTCGTGTTGAATAAATCAAAGAAAAAGGGGTAACTATTGTATTTTTAGCCAAAAAAAACCAAAACTTAAACCTCAACCGGGACATTGAGCGTCCACTTTTCAAGGCACGAAACACGTCCGTTTAGTATACACAAACTCAGAATGGTTCCCTGAGAACATTATATGTTAAACACAAACCGTGCATGGAACAAGGAACTCTTCTGGGAAAATTAAATCCACTATAGTCCGAATAAGTAATGGTAAATGACAAATACCATTCTGAGTTTGTGTATACTAAACGGACGTGTTTCGTGCCTTGAAAAGTGGACGCTCAATGTCCCGGTTGAGGTTTAAGTTTTGGTTTTTTTGGCTAAAAATACAATAGTTACCCCCTTTTTCTTTGATTTATTCAACACGACGTGAATGCAACGAGTCTTTTACTTATAGAGGTTCTGAATGTAGGGATCTAGGCTTGCTTTAAACCCTAGATCCGAGTCCCAAAGCTGGATCCTGTCTGCTTTGCAGATAGCTGGTGAGGGAAGCTATATTATGGGATCTCTTTGCGAGAGACCCGTTGCCCACGTCGGGCTAAAATCATGAAAAAGAAAAAACTATGGTATTTGTCATTTACCATTACTTATTCGGACTATAGTGGATTTAATTTTCCCAGAAGAGTTCCTTGTTCCATGCACGGTTTGTGTTTAACATATAATGTTCTCAGGGAACCATTCTGAGTTTGTGTATACTAAACGGACGTGTTTCGTGCCTTGAAAAGTGGACGCTCAATGTCCCGGTTGAGGTTTAAGTTTTGGTTTTTTTGGCTAAAAATACAATAGTTACCCCCTTTTTCTTTGATTTATTCAACACGACGTGAATGCAACGAGTCTTTTACTTATAGAGGTTCTGAATGTAGGGATCTAGGCTTGCTTTAAACCCTAGATCCGAGTCCCAAAGCTGGATCCTGTCTGCTTTGCAGATAGCTGGTGAGGGAAGCTATATTTATGGGATCTCTTTGCGAGAGACCCGTTGCCCACGTCGGGCTAAAATCATGAAAAAGAAAAAACTATGGTATTTGTCATTTACCATTACTTATTCGGACTATAGTGGATTTAATTTTCCTAGAAGAGTTCCTTGTTCCATGCACGGTTTGTGTTTAACATATATAGATATATATATATATATATATATATATATATATAGCGAAAAACTCTATCTATCTTCAATGACACATGTTATAAATATATACTTCAGACTTATATGAGTATATAAATTTCAACAAATTTTAGTCTTACCCGGGATTCGAACCTGCTACGAATACGCAATTCGGCGGCGCAAAAAGGACAAAGGTTTATTTATTCCGTTGAAGACTAGCAGTTAAGGTTGTTTGTACAAATAAATTAAGAGGAATTCCAATATAACGTCAGACATTATACGTTAGTCGTACACTGATTTATTAATAATGGAATCCCTCTTAATTTATACGTACAAACCTAATCTTAATTAAGGACAACAGAACGACGTTTTTTAATTCTTAAATAAATTATTAAAATACAAAATGCCATTGAAAATATGAGATTTGAAGAATAATTTGACTCGGTAAACGAGTCTTTTCTCCCTCTTTATAATTAAAGAAATTAATATCCCCGAGTCGTTAACCCATTAGTGCCCAGCGTCACTTTACTAATTTTGTTCTGGCTAACGTCAGACGATTTTATTCAGTCTCTGAAAGACCTGTGGGTTAAGTTAATCATCCATTTTCCCTTTCCTTGTCAGTTCATAGCTCCGTTAATGACTTACAAACGTCAGACAAGAATTGCGACAAATTCACTGTTGCGTTATTTTGTTGTAATAATTAATAATTAAATATTTAATGTCGCATAATTGACAGTTTAGCTTCGTAATTAATTGCTATAATTACTTTAAGAGAGTAATTATAATTACCGCTTTAGTGATTTTATTTTATTAATTTCAGTTCTTGTTATTAAACTCATTAAATTATAATTATTAACGATTTTAAACGTTCAGATATACAGGGTGGTCGGAAAGTCACTGTGCACTTATATTTATTTAATAGCATACAATAGTATAACATTGCATATATGATAGAGGTTATGGATGAGACCATCAGAACTTATAAAGGTGTTGAAAGTGATGTCCTTTAACAGCAATACAGGCCTGGACCCGTCTTATTTTATTTTGAAACACCTTTGTCAGTTCTTCATTAATTAACATTAATTATATAAGTGCACAGTGACTTTCCGAACACCCTGTATATCTGAACGTTTAATTTTATATTCACATTCAAGATTCTCGTTTAATCTCATGTTTATTTTGGTTGATTGAGGCTTCGTTTCAATATCATTTCACGACTCAATTATTACATTTATTAAACGCGTTAGGAAAAGGTAGTTTTACAGACTGATGCATATACTGTAAACATTTAACTCGTTAGTCTAGTTAAATCGTAATTGCAAACTACTAGTAATAATATAGTGTTATTTGTTCTCATGTGACAAGAGAGTTTATATATACAGTAGACGTTACAGGCTAACAAAGATAGATTTTAAATACTTCGTATGTTGGTATACATCCAATTTCTATTCACATTCAAGACGTGAAAACATTATACAAAAATGTTAACCACTAACAAAACAAAACGAAAGAATGACCCGAACGTCTTCCCATCAGAACACCTTAATAGTATTTCCCAAAAAACACACACACAAAGTTCGGTCCCTGTTCCTTTTTTCTCTTTCTAGTGGTTAATTTGTTCGGTATGTACATACAGTATAACGTTTTTAGCATTTACTCTAAACAAAAGTAGGACGACTTTTTAAATGAAATTATAGATTAGTTTATCAACTGATGAAGATTTATGAGCAGAAACAACATTGCTTATTTGGAGGAATTTCAGTTAACACTAGAAATGTTCATAATTCTTCTGATTTACACTCGTACTCTTGTCTACATAATCTCTTTTAATCATATTTTTATGGAAAATGGTTGAAAATAGTGGTGGCCATCCCGACATACGCGTGCCACTAGCATGGCCGTAACTACCTATGAGGTCACCGAGGTCCGGACCTCGGTAATTATTTCCTAAAAAAAAAAAGAGACTGAACCGTTCTCCGTGTATGAAACGCATATTACCGCTTTTCTTTTGAAAAGAGGGAGCGTCGAGCGTTTTGTGTTTTGTGTTTAGTGTATAGCTTGGGTTGTGTTTGTAGATGTCATTTTGGTCTGAATTTTGCTCGTCCCGCCGCGCTCGAAAAAAATCTGGACCTCACTAATTTCTAAACCCTAGTTACGGCCCTGGCCACTAGTGCCATACCACGCTCTTGGTACACTGTAAATTGTATCAGACGCTTGGTTATAAGCACACCGGACAAAAAATTAGTCACCCCTAATAGCACCGATAGTAGGAAGTTCAAGGTCACACAGAGGGCGCTGATGTAGCATTGGTAAGTGACAAGTAGCGGTGACGTAGCACACATGATCAGATCTGTTTCGTGAGGTGGTGAAGAACAAAGTGTGTGTTGGATATAGTCTGCAAAATGGGTCGTGAGGCAGACGTTACTCAGTGGCAAAAAGGAGCCATCGTGTTTGGCAGAGCCCACGGACACAAAATGTCTGAAGTAGCCCAATTTGTTGGTGTGTCAACGCGTACTGTCCAGCGAGTTTACAAAGAGTGGTGTAGTTCGCAATCAACTGACAATCGACGGCGTAACTGTGGCCGGAAAACAATTCTCGACAATAGGGGCCGCCGCCATGTTTCTCGTCTAGTAACTGCAAATCGTTTTCAAACCAGAGAACAATTGCTCCAAGAAACCAATGAGGTTCTCCAGCGACCAATTTCCGAACGGACATTGCGACGAGAACTGCATGCGATGGACATCTGGAGCAGGGTACCACGGAAGAGGCCGCTGTTAACAGCAAGTCACAAATTGGCACGTTATAAATGGGCTCAGAGGCACAAAAACTGGACTGCGGCAGATTGGAAATGTTTACTAGCTATTTCAACGGTGCTTAAAACGGTGTTTCAAATACATAAAAGCGTAGAAATTAAAACTTTCATTTATATGATAAGTTAGTTTTTTGTTCTTTGAGCCAAGACGCATGAGCATTGTAGTTAATAAATAAGCATTGTGGATAAAAATTTGGTTAAAAATGAGCATTGTGGTTAAAAAAAAGTTGAAATTGTGACGCAGTTTATTTAGTGTTCTATTTATAGGCTCTCAAAAATAGAAAACAATTATGAGCAATGTAGGCTTAAGTCTTTTTAGTTGTCTCTCATGTATTTATTAATTTTATTTGGCTAGGCCTTGGCTAGTAAAGACTTTCGAGATTAAGAACCAGCACGTGACCCTGAGCCTAGCCTTAGACTAGGCTTCTTGATATACTGTAGGACTACCCGAAGTTCAATCTCTAAGGTAGACAGTCTATTCTTGAGAAAAGACACTGATAAGTTAGAAATGAATCCAGAAGTGAGAAGTAAAATATGTGAGGAAACTTTAGCTGAACTAGATATGTATTCACTTGAAAAGTGTTGACTTACAGGATAACTAATTCAAGTATTTAAAACTGATAAATAAATAGCTTCATAATGTAAATTACGAGAAGTTATGGATCTTTCCGTTTGGGGGCTTGCAGCGAATTTTAATGAAAATCGGTATACTAATGTAGTTTTGATCACTGATTTCAAAAATAACTTTTTTGGAGAAATGAAAAACAAACATGTTAGAGCACTTTAAATAATTAATGTGTTTTTAATGAAAATATCATGACTTAACCTAACCAATCGTCAAGGGCGTACAATTGACCTAACCGGCATCCAATTGACCGAACTGGGCATTAATTCTTGATTTTTTCTGCTATTTTTACAGATCTGTCGGGATCCTTCAAAAAAACTTATTCTTCGTAAAGTTGCACTTTTTACCGTTTGACCGACGCTTTTGGCAACGAAAGAACTGGGCATTTTTATCAAAGGAACACGCTTTCCCGCACTTAGAGCACTTTTTCATAAACAGTTGCAGTTTGTGACTCTATCTAAATTTAACACAATCCTCTGTAACTAGTTTAAGCTAGTTAAAACACATATTAATTATTTAACCCTTTCAGGACCACGGGACATGTGTGTCCCAGCGAAATAATATAAATTGTACAATGATGCAACGTTTCTACAAATACATCTAAATGTTTATATAGGTATTGTTTAGTTGTTGGAAAATTAACCCCAAAATGGGTCATTTAAGTGACTATAGTTACTAACATATCTAATTGTGAATACCAATAACACCTAAACTTTTAAGTTCAAAGAAACGTATACCGGTCGTCAAAGGGTTAAAGTGCTCTAACATGTTTGTTTTTCACTTCTCCAAAAAAAGAAAGTTATTTTTGAAATCAGTGACCAAAACTACATTAGTATACCGATGTTCATTAAAATTCGCTGCTAGCCCCCAAACGGAAAAGACCCGAAGTTATTTGATACGTCAATTACAGGAAGAAATGGATAAAATTGAAAGTCAAACGTTTGTAAGAGTAATGCTGCGAAGCAATTCTTTTCATATAAACTTAAACTCTTTAAACTTTCATGCACTTGACATTTCACTGATAAACAATTCATTAAACATTTCATTAGACATTGGTACAATGTAGACATTTCAGTTGACATTGAAATGTTGGCTCAATGAAAGAAAGCCACCCCCAACCCGTTTGGGGGTGGCTTTCTTTCATTGACACAATTCGGGGGTAGCTTTCTTTCATTGATCCGTAAGTTATTAGGTAGGTAGTTAGTTATAAGGCTAACTAACGAAAATATCACGACCTAACCTAACCAATCGTCAAGGGCGTACAGTTGACTTAACGACTCGTTAGGTTAGGTCGTGATATTTTCGTTAGTTAGCCTTATAAGGCTAACGGATCAATGAAAGAAAACCACCCCAAACGGGTCGGGGGTAGCTTTCTTTCAATGACACAATTCAGGGGTGGCATTGTTTACTAGAAACTTTTGGGGGTGGCTTTCTTTCATTGATCAGAAATGTTTAACGAAGTATTTATTAACTAATGCGAAATGTCTAATACATAAGACATTCCAAAATTCACAAAAGTGAAACAATAAAACGTTTAACGAAACGTCTATTTATATTTAGGGCTTCTTCTTACTTTCATTATTACCAGTTGAAAACGAATTTGCAAAATATATCGATTATACTGGTTATAAACGAGACGGAGTTAAACAAGTTTCCTTGCTCTCTCCTCTGCTGTTAAATATATATATTACTGGATTAATTGCTTCTCTTAATAAGGCAAGAATGGGATGCAGCATAAATGACATGAGGATAAATGAGGGGTCGCGCGTCTTAAGGTACCTAAGCGCCACCACAAGCGAAAACGTTTTTTTTATGGATATCACTATTTTCACCCTTCCTCTATCGCGTGGTTTGGGTTATAATGACCTTACGACACTAGAAGTATGGTTGAAAACCTTATGAAGCGAACTACTTTATACTATTGCCAAAATATTGCTGAACTTTGGAGGCGATTTCTGGCGAATTTTAATTTTGGCGCTTAGGTACCTTAAGACGCGGGACCCCTCAAATAACTTGGTCTATGCCGGTGATACGGTGTTAATAAACACTTCGGTGAAAGGTTTAGATTGTCTTATAAAGATTTGTGAATTATATTCACAGAACCATACATTAATTTTAACGTTATTAAAACTAAGGTTATGCAATTCCATCCTAAAAGCTGAAACCAAACAGCTGATATTATTTTCAAATTAAGGGACGAACCAATAGAACAGATACAAGAATTTAAGTATATGGGTGAAACTATCACCAGCTCCTTGAGTGACGACTCAGACTTAAGGAAACAATATCGAAGTTACTGTGCTAAGGCAAACATGATTATAAGGAGCCTCAAATTCTGTACAAGCAAAGCTGAAGACAATCTTTTTTCGTACTATGGCCAGCAATTCTGTTGTAATTATAAAAAATGCTCCTGCAGAACCCTCAGTTTGCTTTACAACAGATCCTATAGACTGCTACATAAGTTACTTCCAAGATGCTCAGTCTCTCAAATGTTCGCTAACGGCAACGTTCGGAGCCTCCTCGAGGTAACAAGACGTGCCCAATACACTGTTAATGTAAAGAATTAAAAACTCAGACATTCCAACTCTCCAAGCTATTCGTCAGTCCTGCTTTAGGCCTTCTAGTCTGTGGACCTCTTGGTATGAAAGTGGCTGTCTATAGCTCCACTTAACTCCTGCATTAGCTATTCCATTACATGTACTTTTTATTTTGTAAATCTTATTACTATTTTTTTATTATTTCTCGTCTCGTTACGTCTATTATTGTTGTTTTTTTATTACCTTTGTCCTTCTTGGTTATTAAATTTATCGTGTAATTAGGTGTATCGTTGATTACCTTGAGGGATACTGTACCCTTTTTTTAAGTGGGGGATCAGTCTCCTGACAATAAATATTATTATTGTCATTATTATTATTTTTAGTATTTTTGCAGTCTTAGCAGTGGCTAGTTTTTATTATTTATTACTTGTTTCAGTACCTGTCGTACTTTTCTCTCTCTCTCGTCATAATTTTTATTTATTTTTTAAACTTATTATTGTTTCGTTTATCTTATCGCTTATTACCTGCAAGAATATTGTACTATTTTATGGGTTCTATATCCTGCCAATAAAGCTTATCATCATCATTATTAGCATATATATATATATATATGTGTGTGTGTGTGTATCAAGGCCGGCCTCGGGCATATTTTGCAGGCCTCGGCCTCTGACCTCAAAAGTGGCCGTGGCCTCAGTCTCGGCCTCGAGGCCAGCTGAAAAGTGGAAAGGCCCCGGTAGCGTTGGGTGGATATTCTTCAGGTGGGCGCGCTCGGGGTGGATATTCTTTAGGTGAGGACCATAACCTGACAGGTGACCGTATGTGGCGGCATACTTTGATAAATATTATTCAGACAGGTGACTAGTCAGGCGGCAGTCTTTGATAAAGGCTATTCAGTTAGGTAACCGACGGATTAGTGACAGGTCATTGTGACGTTAGGTACATAAATATTATATTTGTATATGTCGCGGTATATAAATATTATTCATCAGTCAGCAGCAGACCAATTGACTTAATATAGCAAAACTAGTGTAAGAAGCAATCTATCAGTTGCTCATCAGTTGAACTGAGCTCATATAACGTGTTTGTGTTAGTTATGTGTGTACACTATTGTACTGTATCTATTTCTATAACAAAAACTAGGCCAAACTAGAGAAGAATACCACCTGGTATACTAATAACTAGCTACTATCGTCGATAATTTCATTTTTCGCCCGTCGTAAATTGTAACATATAAACTTCTAAATAATATGATTTGAAATGAATATATAATATCGGATGCAAACAATAATTTTGCTAATATCGGCATTATCTACAGATGCTAAGGCTAACAAAGACCCTAAGATCCACTCTAAGGTTAACCCGAGAGAAAGGAGAGAGTAGGGGGTGAAGAGAAGAGAATAAGGGGTTAAGTAAGTAGCAACACCTATCACTAGTGGGTCAACATTCATTCAGAAAAAGAGAAAAAAGACTCATCATCATCATCCGCCGGCCACTGCCGACAAGTCGGAAAAATAGTCGGAGAATAGGAGAGGGGTGAAAGATGAAAAGAAGTAAAATAAGAACGCTTACAAACCATGCAAACAGTCTTAACTCACTGTCATACCATACAAACTACAGACATGCAAGTAAGGAGAGGATAAGAAAAAAAAAGTAGTTAAAGTTAAACAAAAAGTGGGTTAGTTTACGCTACGAGCTACATCTACGTTCATGTTAGTCTAATTTTTTTTTTTTTTTTTTTTGCTGGCATATCACACGCTGGCAGGTCACAAGCTGGCATTAGACATCAACAGACTCATCCCCGATTACGACTCCCAGAGCTCCTTTTGCTAATTGTTTTTTTTTTATTTTAAACAACGTTAATATTTTTAAAATGCTTATCTAAGCGGTTCTTAAACATATTAACACTGGTATTACTTTAAACGTAAAGAAGTTTTTAGCGATATTAGTAATGAAACATCTGCCACGCAACTTAAATCCGTTATTACGAGTATTGCTATTATCGAAAGTGAACAATGTCAAAATTTATGTTATCGATGTTATTAATGATTTTGAAAACTTCAATAAGCTCCCCCCTTAATCTCCTAGTTTCGAGTGAATGCAAGTCTAACTCTTTTATCCTATCTTCATAAGGCTTGTTGAGCAATGTCGGAATTAGTTTCGTGGCACGACGCTGAACCCTTTCTAACCTATCAATATCCTCACGCAAATACGGGCACCAAAACTGAACGGCATATTCTAAATGAGGCCTCACTAGGGACTTGTAAAGGGGCAATATAATATCCTTCGATTTAAATTCGAAATTACGCGCTGTGAAGCCTAACATCCTATTAGCTTTTGCGCAAGACTCCAGGCACTGGTTCCTAACTTTTAAATCCTTAGATACGCGTACGCCTAAATCTACTTCCTCATCAACGGTCGCTAACACTCTATCATCTATCGTGTACGTGTAATTATTATTAGAACATATATGCAAAATTTTACATTTGTCTACGTTAAATTGTATCTGCCACTAATCCGTCCACTCCATAATCCTATTTACATCGTCTTGGAGCCTATTTCTATCGTCTTCGTTAACAACCTTACCGCCTATTTTAGTATCGTCCGCGAATTTTGACACGTTACTGGTCAATCCTACATCTACGTCGTTAATGTAAATTACGAATAGCAATGGGCCTAAGACTGAACCCTGTGGGACACCGCTACCTACATCCAACCACCCCGATTCACTACCATTAACAACGACCCTCTGTCTCCTAGCACGAAGCCATTCCTCTAACCAGTTAACTACCTGACCGCGTATACCGTGCGCTTTAACCTTCGCAATTAATCTTCTAGGCGGAACTGTATCGAACGCCTTTTTAAAATCTAAATAAATAACGTCAGCCGCTCTATGCTTATCGTATTCGCGCACTATTTCGTTATAAAATTCTAACAAATTAGTTAAACAAGATCTATGGCGTCGAAACCCATGCTGACTACTATTAATCAAATCTCTACTTTCTAAGTGATCGATGATACGATCCCTAACTACGGATTCCAAAAGTTTACCGACAATTGACGTTAAGCTAATGGGGCTATAATTGCTAGCTACCATGCGGTCGCCTTCTTTAAAAATAGGCGTGACGTTGGCTAATTTGAAGTCTTCAAAAATAATCCCCGTTTCGAGTGACTGATTAAAAATCTTCGTTAAGGGGCCTACAATAACGTCTTTCAAATCTTTCAAATGTCTGGGATAAAAAGCGTCAGGGCCTGGAGCCTTGCTAACTTTTAGCCTATCGATATAATGCGCAATCTCACCCTCGTAAACAGTTATTTCATCCAAAATAGTCTCGCTACTAAATGGAACGATATCGTCCACGTCGGGGACATTATTTACGTCTTCTACGGTAAAAACTGTCGCAAAAAAGTTATTGAAAATACCCGCCATCGCCTGAGCGTCAGAAGCCAAAGCGCCGTTAGGCGTTAACAACCACTAGAGGGCCTATGTTATCTTTTATCGGCTTACGATTATTGACGTATTCAAAAAACTTTTTTGGATTATGTTTACTATCTGCAGCTATAAGTATCTCTAAATTACGCTTAGCATTCCTAACTGATCTTTTAACCTGACGTCTAAGCTCGATATATCTATTAAAGTTAGCTGCCGTGCCATTGCGTTTATTAAGTCTATACGCTCTATTACGCTCGTTTATGAACTCGCCTATTTCCCTAGTTCACCACTTGGGCCTACCATGATTTCTAGCGCGCTTGGGCCTACGAGGAATAAACTCCCTTTCAATATTCATAAAACTTTCTTTAAACGCCACCCAATGCAAATTTGTGTCATTACCCATAAATAAGTTATCCCAGTCCACTACTCATCCTATCCGCAAAACATCAAAATTAGCCCTACGAAAATCAGGGACTTCTATTACGTTACTATCCTTAGTGTTTTCTATCAATAACTTAAACCTAAGAATTTGATGATCACTACATCCTAAACTCTCGCCTACTTCTAAACAATCGACTATATTTTCGCCGTTCGTCATCACCAAATCTAAAATATTGTCACCGCGCGTTGGTTCGGTAACTATCTGTCGTAAAAAATTATCCTCCATGAACTCAATCAATCTCAAACCCTCCTCATTACCAGTAAAAGTCTCGTAATTAACATTAGGGCAGTTAAAGTCTCCGACAATTATACTATTCCGATTGTCAATAAAGTTACCAAGAAGTGAGTAAAATCTAGTATCGGTATCGAGAGGTTGAACGGGAGGTCTATAAACAATAACAAAATTAAAACTAATACTACGCGCCCTAACTTCAACGCATATCGCATTAATTGCTGCTGGAAAATCTATCTTAACCTCGATAGCCCTAAGGGAATTACGAATGTACAGAAAACGCCGCCACCAAACCTATGTAACCTATCATTAGTAGAGAGTTTAAAACCCCGTATATCAAGTTCCCCCAAGAAGTCCCGAGTCACGGTATTTAACCACGTTTCAGTGATTGCAACTATATCGTAGTTGTCTGAATAAATTATCGCCTTAAATTTGTTTAATTTATTTCTAATACTACGCGCGTTACAATAAAAGACGTTTAAGTTATTTTTTACCACGGGCCCGCGTTCCCCGGACCCACAACGTTTAAAGGCGGCTTCGACCTATACAGCTTTCGTACGTTTTCGTCAATAGCATTACCTATTTCATTAAAATGCACCCCATCTTTTATAAAAAGCCTAGGATTACTGAATTTGGACCACAGCTTTACGAAGAGTATATTTTCCTCAGCACAAATCTCTTCTAATTTAGTCTTCAAAAATACCGTTTTAGACGTAATCCTAAGACCCAAACCGTGCCTAGGGGTAATACCTAGAACTAAAGACCTATCTGACCTCGCCTTTAGGGACCTAATTAACCCCCTATATCTCTCCAAAAAGTCAGGCACTCTCGTATCGGGCCTATACGATTCGTTGCCCCCTACCATCGTCACCAACATTGAGTGACGGGAGGCAACGTCACTCCTGTCCACCTCGTCTCTAACTCTGTCAACCATGGCCCCTGGGAGACAGACCCTCCTCCTCTTGGTTGGATGCCGTTTAACGAACTCTGTGTCCGTATAGCGCACTAAAGAGTCCCCAATTAAAATAGTTTCCCCCTCATTCACGTCCCTTTCCAAATGGGCGAAAGGGTTCGAAACCTCGATAGGGGGGGGGATTCCTCTCACCTAACGTACGCGGCCTAGCTCCACCCTTAACTTCTCTAAAATCCCTCCACATCTACTAATCTCGGACCAACCTTAACCCCTTCCTCAACTCTATCCAACCTTCCCGACAAACTACCTAAACTAGAAACTAGGTTACGCACCTCACCCTTCAAATTACTAACGTCTTCAACGTTAGTATTGGTTTGGCTTCCGTCAACCGTAGTCCTACCCCTGCCCTCATCAAGCGTTGCAAGTCTTTCCGTTACCTCACGTACACTGCGTTTTATGTCAACTATTTCCTCCATTAACTCGCAAAAGAAACAAACTGATCTCTCGGTAATCGCCATAGGACCGCCGTTATAATCTTTAAATTCCGAATACCACCGGTTTACCCCACACCTAACACACGACGCTTTCTGCGAAGGCATCGCGCAGTCAAAAATTAGTTTATAACCGTCACAAGTTTAAGTTAAATTAAGCCGGCACGCTATGAAAACTCCTAAATCGCTAAAAACCACTAATATTCAATTACTTAACTATAACAATGTGAATATAAACGCAAGTATATAAAATTCAAAACTTTCCAAAAGTAAATTTCTTAACAATATGCAAAAGTCGATGCAATATCAGAGAGCTCAGAAATGCGTCCGTTCAGTACAGAGTCTGGCTGACGAATCTACAGAGATTCTACAGAGATACTGAGATGTAAATTGTTATAATAATTTTTCGGTCGTATTTCATTTACTTTAATAATATAAAGTATTATACATATAACTTTAAAAATGTCTGATAATGGATAATATCAGGTGCAAATATACTATTGAATCAAATTAGGGCCTACATATATAACGTGTTGAAATATCAGGTGCAAATATATTCTTAATATTATCGTTATTGTATTATTATCATATATATAATTATATATTGATAGCATGATATAAACTTCATACCTATAGGCCTACCGTACATCAGAAAAGTCTTTCACCTACAGTACAAGCTACAATTACATTAATGATCTTTGGTAGACTTTAAGACCACAATTTTTATTGTCAAGATAAATAAAAATGCAAAACTTAAAAAAATAAGGCATCTCCAAATGCAGCTCTGATTGCAATGCTCGCTAGAGTCGCTAATAATTGTAGCCATTCAGTGAGTTAGTACAATCTTGAAATATTTTGCTAGATCATCTTCACATCATAACTTTCCATATTATCAAAAATACTTGAAATATTGCGGATATATTAAAATGAGAAATAAGAACTGCATGAAATGAGAAATAAAAAGTTATTGGGATAATGTATGGTGCCCAGGAAATCTTGTTCTGGCAACTGTGTGCGCATACTAGGGTGCACTTACTGGTGCTTTGTTGCTCCTCTCAAAACTTGTCTCTGTTTTTACTGATAAGATTATTGTTGTACATTTTTATTTAATTTATCGTAATTTTTCAGTCAATCAGTTTAAGAAAAACTACGATAAATTAAATAAAAATGTACAACAATAATTTATTAGTAAAAACAGACAAGTTTTGAGGCGAGCAACAAAGCACCAGTAGGTGCACACTAGTCTCGCTTATTTAAGTTGTATCTGACTGTGACTCGGCAAGTGGAAATATATAGCGTGGCCGCGTGTGATAGATGAACGTGCTTAATGCTTAATAATTCCCTTTTATTAGGTAACTGAAGTGAGCTGTCTTTGTTTATTAATTTTGAGTAGAATCTTGCGTTTCCTTATGGATTTCAAAAAAAGAAGAGATACAGGCTAGTGTGAAGTTATGGTAGGTTACCTTTGGAAAAGCTTTAGGCCAAGGCTAGGTTAGATTGTTGAGCCTTTCCAAAGCATGGAGGAGTATTCGTACAAGATTTCGAAGTGAGTATCTGCACCCAGAGTTGCAAATACCGCATTCGTTATTTGCATCCCAATATCACACCTCTGGGTGCAAATACCTTCAGCCTAATAATCTTAAGGCCTCGTGAGGCCTCCCCTAAAAAGGCCTTGGCCTCGAGGCCTTTGAAAAATGTATGTCCTCGGTTTCGGCCTCGAGGCCTGAGGCCAGGCCTCGTCCGCACACCTAGTGTGTATGGATGGAAAAGCCGAAATTATTAAGTTCTACCATATATAAATAAATTAGGTTAGGTTAGGATTATTATTTTTGTCGAGGTTGCTCCCTCTAGTTTAGGTAAAGTTATGTGTGTTTATATGTATGTACCAGTGTGCTGTATCACATCAGGTGGCCTCTAAACCTTATATCCTTTCTAAGTTTTCACTTTTTTAGCTTTTAAAATAGTGGCCGTTAAAGTTCATAATGTAGCGTCATACCATTTTAATTTTTGTTTAATTTTTTATTATTTTTTTCTTATCTTTTTTAATCAGAAGCCATTAACGGCTTAAGAGCTTATTAGGGATTAAGAGATCTTATCAAGGATTAAAATTTTGTTCTACTAGCACTCCCCTCGTTTCCCATCAGACACTCCTCTCACCCCCTCTCCCATTAGTGGCACTGGCACTGGCTCTCCTTAAAAGCACCCATACTACTATTACATTCCTTTCAAAATGCTTTAAAATTTAAGAAAATAACAGTGCAGTTGGGAAGAGATGTTTCTCGATAAAGCAAATTACTAATTAGTAATTTTTAGGCCTTGTTTGGCAGACATTTTTTATTAGTATATGTTTACACTGAAAATTATAGATTACTAAACAATAAAATAATGAAATGGTACTAACAAATCAGTTGAAGCACACAACGTTAAAAAAACTTATGTCGAATTGACTAAAAATAATCTAACCTAACACTAATTCTTCGTTTTTTAATATTGGCCCAAACAAAATGACCTTATCGAACCTATTCAATGTTTCAATATATTATTCATATATAGTTTTTTACCGGCGTCATGCCACGATTTTAAATTTTAAGATTTGTAGAACTGTGTCGAATGTAATAGATCACACGGTGACTATTCTAACTTCAACCGATATTTTAATAATGATTTTTACTTTCAGAGGCGGCCTCTGATGACCTTGAAAAGAACTTGGACAACTTTCCTCTGGAAGAAAAGAACACCGATTCAACAAGCCTAAATAAAAAGCTCGCGAAGCGATCTGCGTATGACCACGAGGGTCCTCCATTGAATCAGGGCTATTATGGCGTTTGGGAAAAAAGAACTATATCGATCCTGGCTACGAAAGTTACATGCAAAGCATTCATTACGATCCGATGATGGCGTGGGGAGGACGAAAGAGAAGTGGTGGAATTGAAAGGAACTATGACTCGAGCGATTATCCTGACGAAGCCTACTTGTCTCATTTTACAGAGAGAACGAAAGAGCCTCAAGACGGCTATATGGAGTCGGTTTATCTGCCTCACCACTTCTTCCACGCTTTCAAGAAGTCTTTCTCCCCACAATATCCAGCGTACAACCAACTTTTCAAGAGATCTCCTACTGAGATGGGGGCTAGGGGATTCCATGAAGGTATTTTCACCCATAATTTTGGCGATTTCTCCCCCGTAAAGCGAAGGAAGCGGGATGTTGAAAAGACGGAAGAGGACACAACCCACAAAATGGGTTTGAGTAACGATCGTTTGGGAAATTCCTACAACAATAATTTCCTTCAAAGGAGTGACAGTTTATGGGCAGCGAACAAAAGACGTTTCGGCATGGATGCAAGTGGCTTTCATGGGGATACTTTCAACGATGGGTGGGGAACCTTCTCTACCATGAGGAAGAGGCGACCGGAATGGGATAGCAGTGATTACCGTGGGGACTCATTTCCCGATCGCTACGGGAGTTTTGATACTATGAACAAGAGACGACCAGAGATGGACGCAATGGGCTTCCACGGCGACATCTTCAGCAACGGTTTCGGAGATTTTTACCCGATGAAGCGGAGACCAGAGATGGACTCGAGTGGTTTTCATGGCGACACGTTTTCTAACGGATTTGGGGATTTCTATACCATGAAGAAGAGTGTTGTTTCCCCCAGTGGAGCGGCTTTCGGAACGCGTACTAAGAGAGAAACAATGAAACCTAAACGGCGTCCTGAAATGACTTCCAGCGGTTTCTACGGAGACACGTTTTCGAATGGATTCGGAGACTTCTACACTATGAAACGAGGAGAGCAGAAGAGACGTCCAGAGATGACAGCGAGTGGTTTCCACGGAGACACGTTCTCAAATGGGTTCGGAGACTTTTACACGATGAAAAAACGCCTGAATGAACTCAGTTCACAAATTTTGAACAGACACGCGATGGTGAATCCTCTTTCTTCGGGTACGCCAGAAGGCAAGACTGCAATTGAGGAAACGCTTACGAATGAACTGAATAGAGAACTAAGAAAGGATATGAAACGATGAATTAGTCTCAAGTCAGCTAAAACATTTCTTTAAGAGTACTGTTTGATTTTTAGTCATAAATATTGCATACATTTAGTTGGTTATTAGATGATTTATTAATGAAAATTGCGAGGGAGGTGTAAAATCGTACACTTTAGAACCTAAATTATATATTTTTATAAACACATGAAGTATATTGCCTAATCTTAGAAAATTAAAAATTAAAAATGGCCTCAATTTACATTCAATAACTTTTCCTGGAAAATTTTATCTCAAATGAGTCAGTTTCCTCAAAAATCGAGGGTCAATAATTATGGAGGAAATTTCTTTAAAAGGAAGATTCACTAAATCATCACATTTCAAAACTACAATAAACACACCACAACAGACATTCGCGTTCCAAACACTAAAAATTTTCGATGAGAGTTCTGAAGTTCTTGTACGTCATTTTTTGTTAATTAAAAATATAAAAGTCAAAGAGAGAAAACATCAACATATGTTACGTATCGGAGGATATTATAACATACATATTATGTTTACTAAGTACAGAGGATCTTGTATACTTAGAACGATGAATTTTTTCTATTGTCTCGTTAAATTTTGAATGAACTTAATGGTTAAAAGGCTACACATTTATTTTAGATTTAAAGTGCAGGATTTCATAAATAGAGAGGTATGTGACAGACTAAATAAGATACCATCAGAAACACACACACACACACACACACACACACACACACACATTTTGAGTGTAATGTTAACAACTTAATGTTTAAAAATGTTCCTTCTTATAGAATAAAAACAACCATTTTTAAGTCATGGGATGAGTCTTGATGTGGGGAAAGTCATGATTGTCTATCTTCTATATTCAAGATTACTAAGATTTATGCAGCATTTTGTATAATTTCAGTGATTACACTTCCCGTATTTCCGTTCACTCGTATTTCCTCCAAACTGATTTTCATCATTTCATGACAGCAGGCTTTTTAAACCGATATGAGTGACCATCTCATTATATATTTATATAAATATATAAGAATGAATATTTGTTATACGCTAAACTTCATAATAATGTTGTTCAGAATCCTTTGTTTCCTCATTTCTTATTCGTAATGTGAGGGGAAAAAAATTCCTTCTTTTACTGATAAAACGTTGTCCAAGGCTGGTACATTCAATATTCCCGTGTCATTGTATACCTTTTAACCGTACATATTAATGCAGGAAAAAATGTTTTTGCATCTCATTAACGGATTTATGATATTTTAACATGAGAATCTCCTTAGAAAAAAAACAGTAATTTCTCAGTGACTTACGAATATGCTCTCAAATACAGTTTTTCGGAATATTATATTTCAAATTACTATTATTTGTTGTTCCTCTTATTCGTATATATATATATATATAAAGACCTTTAACAATATGATATAGAGATAGAGCATTGAGAGAAGAAATAATTGTTTTACGATTCTCCAATTTTCCATGTAAGTCTCGCAGATAGACAAATAAAAATTACAGATTTCCTTCTTCTCTATTATCATTATCGTTATCAGTAAAATAAGAAAATTAACGTACCTTTGATACTCAATAGGTAGTGTTGTCGTGCATCCGAGAGGATGTGAAGTTATACATCACGAAGATACAAAAACTAGTCCAGAGGTGATATTGATTCATATTAAACTGCGGATCTTTCTACGATTTTCTCCCCATCATCAGTGTTAGAATATAAAATAAAAATAAAAATTAATATTTAAAATTTTAGCTAATATTAAGTTTCGCGGAGACCAGATTACATTTGGTCGTTTGAGATTAGTTAGTTATTTCCCACGTGACCAATTTCGACAAGTCATGATCTTTGTAACAAATTTTGAATTTATCAAAAAACTGGTCTGAACGAAATTTAATATTTACCAAAATTTAACCCCTTGAATTATTATAATATTGAATTCAAATTACCAAATATTAAATACGGTCAAAAACCTTAATTTAAAAGTGAATCATCTGAAAGGAGGGTCTTTTACCGACATAAATCTTTAAAAACGTTAAAATCTGCATCCTTCCTGTGCAAGGAAAAAAAAAAGTAGTGAGCCGTTAGTGAGAAAGGTTGATTTGATGCTATCTTAAAATAGACATTTGTGTATGCTAAAATTCCAATATGGTTACAGACAACCAAATAAGATTGGTTAGTTTATCATGGCTCGGTTGGTTGTTAACGGAATTAAATAATATTTGGAGTTGTTAAACTTCCTTTGTAGATGCAAAGGTCACTGCTACGGAGGAGACCTACAGCAACTTTGACGTTGGGTTTGCCCAGTTGGTGGATGGATGACAGTCTACTGCGTTCAGATTGTGTAGCGACAGCGGTTCCGATTCCACGTAAAACTGTACGCCTTCTCCGTTACGTGACCTTTGTCATTACGAAGATTAAACAACCCCAAACATTATACTATTGGTTTAAAATAAATGAAGAAGTATAACCGTTAATAGACTAACGAAATGTATGAATGTACGAGTATAAGGGTTCTAGGATAAGGAAATCGTTTTGTTGGTTGTTATTCTATAATCTATTTGGTGACTATATGAAGTTGGTTTGACCTTGCAGGGGAGTAGTGGCAAATTTTAATGTGCAGGAGCTCTAAGGAATATATAGTAATAATAATAATAATAATAATAATAATAATAATTCACTTAGACTTGGAATATTAAAACTTTTAAATCACAATTAGAAGCCAGTGCTTTCATCTCAGTCTGTTTGTTCCTAACTTCCAAGTATCAACTAAATAAAATGGATCACCTGAAGATCCGTCACAACCAGCCTCTTTTAGTTAGGCTAACTAACAAAAATATCACGACCTAACCTAACCAATCGTCAAGGGCGTACAGCTGACCTAACGATTGGTTAGGTTAAGTAGTGATATTTTCGTTAGTTAGCCTTATAAAAATAACTAAAAAAGGCTGGGGTGACGGATCTTCAGGTGACCCAAAAAATAAATAAATAAAATTTGGATGAATGGAGGTGCGGGAGCGGCGCTCCCGTGCGCTCCCGCAGCACTACACCCCTAGTTTGAAAGGGTGATCTATGGAGAAAATATGTTTTCTGACTGGTGATAGTGATGATAGTGATAGTGATGGTGATAACTCACCTCAACTAAGGTGAGGAGTAGCGTGGGTGTGTCAGAGAGCTTTGGGGTGGAAGTTGGTCTGCACCAAGGATCAGCTTTGAGCCCCTTCCTTTTCAATGTGGTATTCGATGTGTTGACGGACAGGATTAGAGGGGAGGCGCCGTGGTGCATGATGTATGCAGACGATGTTGTGTTGAGTAGGGAGACGAAAGAGGAGGTGGAGCAGCAGTTGGAAAATTGGAGAGAGGCGTTGGAAAGTAGGGGGATGAGAATTAGCCGAAAGAAGACCGAATATATGAGATGTGATGTGCAGCAGGACCGAGGAGGGGAAGTGACATTGAGTGGAGAGCGTGTTAAGACGGTGGAGTATTTTAAATACTTGGGGTCAACAGTGGATGCAGAGGGGGGAGCAGAGAGAGAGAGATAAACTGTAGAATACAGTCGGGGTGGAAGAACTGGAGAGACGTATCAGGGGTGCTCTGTGATAAGAGGGTCCCAGTGAAACTGAAGGGAAAGGTATTCAAAACAGTGGTGAGGCCGGCAATGTTGTATGGAATGGAGACTGTGCCAATGAAGAAGAGCAATGAAAGAAAAATCGATGTGGCTGAAATGAAGATGTTGAGATGGATGTGTGGAGTGACGAGGAGGGATAGGGTCAGAAATGAGCATATAAGAGGAACAGTGAAGGTAGCGGAAACATCTAAGAAGGTGCAGGAGGCCAGGCTGAGGTGGTATGGACACGTCAGGAGAAGAGAGGAGGAGTATGTGGGGCGCAGAGTGCTGGAGATGGAGTTGCCGGGACGGAGAAGAAGAGGAAGACCGAAGACGAGATGGAGGGACTGTGTGGTGGCGGACATCAGGGAGAAGGACTTGGAGGAGGACGTGGTATACGACAGAGGAGAGTGGAGAAGAACCAAAAACAGCGACCCCATGTAAAGATGGGATAATAAGCTGCGGAAGAAGAAGAAGAAGATAGTGTCGGTGTTCATCGATACGCAATTAAAACTGATGCCTTGTGTTACCAATATAATTCGCTTGACAACGTATACAATTGTTTGTGTATACAGCCGATGAGACGAGTGACTTATGGACTTTTTCTTTATAACTGAAGTGGGATTTTAGGATATAAGAATTTGTGAGAATAAAGCAAAAACTGTTTTGAGGATATAACGGCTTATAATTAAGAAGTAGCAAGATCTCAGAAAGGAATTTTTTGACTACTGTAATCACAGTGTGGAAAGTTAAAATGTCGTAAATCCTCGTTTACTGAGGGAATGTTAAGACGGAGTTGATATACACTGTTTAGGATTTTTTTGTAGTTTAATAAAACAAATACTTGGTGAAGAGGTGAAAACTGTCTCAAAAACTTGTGATTCTTGATGGAAAGAAGAATATGAGAAGATCAGGCGGTAGGCTCTAAATACAGAATTTTTTTAACTGTTTTAAGATAGTTGTCGCTTAGGGGTATATATGTTGTGTGGGTTTTCGATATGAGCATGTCTGAAACTCGTCATTATGTTTGGTGGTGAGTTTAAGTTTAAGGCAAAAATTGATTTTTTTTTTTTGTACAAGTGAAATAAATAAAATTGTGTTGTCTGCTGAGGTACTTTAGAAATACTGTAATAATAATCAGTAATCAGTGATGAGGGCCAGAAAATGGCACAGCGCTCAGGCAGGACGAATTCGGCTCATTGTGCTAACTCCTGGATTATTATTAACCAGCACCATCGGGAGTCGAACCCTCGACCTCAGTGTCTTCTGTTCAATTATAGGGAAACGATGTTACCCACGGACACTGGGTAGAAATGCCATAACATGGTTTCTGTTGTTAAAAAGTAGAAAATTGTTATCATCATCTCTCTTAAATGGATGACACATGTTTCCAGATGGACCTGCAACAGGGCTTCCTGATCTAAGCCTCTTCCACTGCTGTGCTCGTTACTTTATAAATGTAATGCCGTTACCGTTACTACAGTCTAAATATAACGCCGTTATCGTTACAGTTACCATTTTTTTAAAGTAACGAGTAACGGCAGCGTTACTCGTTACCGTTACTTTTAATGAAATGTAAATATATTATATATATGCATAGGTATATTATAATTTACATATACATAAAATATTATATTATATTATATAAACATTCGCTTGTGCGAGTATGTGTTGGTTTGTATCCACTGGTTAATGCATAGGCTATGAAGTCTGTGCAATGTGCATGCCTTCATTGCGTTGTTATGACTTATAAGGCATAATATTTTTAAAAAAAGTGAAACAAAATTACTGTAAGATTTATTACTAGGAATTGCAACATAACAGAGGATGTAGCATACTATTGATACTAATTTACTAATGCTAGAATATACCAGGAAAGTTTAGTTTTGCAAAACAATAACACGAAATACTAAAGAAATGAATCAAATGAGTTATTGTGCATGGCAATGATAATTGAAATTTATTAGCTAAATATACAAACTTAAGAACTATTATTCAAAAGATCTTTATTGGCCTTTAAGAAAACAAGCTTCTCAAAAGTTGCATCTAAGAGCGAGCCTCGTTTCGGACGTAATATATCCTTCCCTACTGAAAAAACCCGCTCAACAGCGGCACTAGATGGTAGAGGAGTGTTAAGTTTAATAAACATATTTTTAAAGTTAGTGGATGGGAAGGATGCAGAGCTAACGTGCCGTGAAGGCCCAGATGAGAGGAATGACGAAACCTCTGTTGAACTTAGGTCCCTCCCTGCTCCAGGGTTCTTCGCCTTTTTGCTTTGACAGTGCTGTCAGTGTAGGGGGAGAGGGTGGATAGGGGTAGGCTGCCAGCATGCCAACGGCCAACATGCACACCTCGCTCATAGTGAAGGGACAGATTTTTAACAGTTAATTAATGAATAATGAGTGAGGATCTAAAGAAACTAATTGCGAGCTACGATAAAAAAGTAACGAGTAACGACTAACGAATGTATTTCCCTAAAAAAAGTAACGTCGTTACTGAAAGAGTTACTTGATTTGAAATGTAACACCGTTACCACTACCGTTACTAAAAAAGTACCGCGTTACGTAACGGCCGTTATTTGTAACGCGTTACTGCCCAGCTCTGGCCTCTTCATAGGTGCCGGATTCTTATTTTCAAACAGCAGAGGTCTGGATGGAGAGTCACTACTACTAGGAAGGTTGTGAAATCGGCTTACATCTAAGTCTATCCACCTATTTCCTCCGACACAAAACCATGTCTCGGCTACTCCAAGCTGACTCTAGATCAGACCTGCCTTCACATGACAGAGAAAAATATCTGAAACTAACATTTTAGCATAACAAGTGATGCATCAGATCTGGTAAATTTCTACCAAACTTCTCAATTTAGGTACTGTATGTCCTGCATTAAAATTAAAAACTTTGAGGGTAAAATTAGATATTAAATTAACCCTTCTAACCAGACATGACAAACATAGCCTAACCTTCAATACGATAATATGGTAAGCCTAAATTATAGGGATTATGGCTACCATATGAGTCCAGTCTTTCAACCGGCGTTGACATGTTTTCTTAATAGGCCCAATTGGTTAATTTAGTCATAGCTCTGATTCGGATAATTCAATAACATTTTTATGTGGTAAAATATTTTTACTTAAAATATTTTTAGTTAAGTACCAAGTCTAGCTTATTGTCGATAGAATATGAAGTCGATCAGATGTCGTAATCCTGGAGCTAGAGACCATATATGAAACAGAAGCGACACCAGGCACAAGTTTTTCATTGACAAATGGATTATGATATTGCGTTTAATGAGAAAAAATGAAGCGTAAGACCATAAATTGTAAAAAATCATCCGAAAATGGTTACAGGTTACAGGTTATATATACATAAGGATAAAAAGGATGCGCATCGCTCACGTCATACGTTTCGGAAGTTTAACTTTCATAGTCAATGGAATATTTAATTTATATGCACAGTTCAAACGATGGTTCAGGATCGACCTGCTCGACCCCTCTGCACCATCCCACCTTATTTGTGAGATTTGGTGGAGGAGGAAATTGGTTTCCGATATATATATATATATATATATATATATATATATATATATATATATGTTAAACACAGACCGTGCATGGAACAAGGAACTCTTCTGGGAAAATTAAATCCACTATAGTCCGAATAAGTAATGGTAAATGACAGAAGAGTTCCTTGTTCCATGCACGGTCTGTGTTTAACATATAAATTTCTCAGGGGACCATTCTGAGTTTGTGTATATATATATATATATATGTTAAACACAGATCGTGCATGGAACAAGAAACTTCTGGGAAATTACATCCACTATAGTTCGAATAAGTAATGATAAATGACAAATACAGTACTGTACTATAGTTTTTTTTTTCATGATGGAAAGCCCAACGTGCGCACCGGGTTACTCGCAAAGAGGCCTCAAAATATAACTTCCCTCACCAGCTATCTGCAAAGCAGATAGGATGCAGCTTTGGGACAGGATCTAGAGTTTACAACTTACACCTAGCCAACTACATTCAGAACCTCAATATACGCAAGAAACTCGTTGCATTCACGTCGGATTGAATACATCAATGAAAAAGAGGTAACTATTGTATTTTTAGCCAAAAAGAAAAAAAAACTTAAACCTCAACCGGGGACATTGAGCGTCCACCTTTTCATGTTACATAACACGTCCGTTTAATATACACAAACTCAGAATGGTCCCCTGAGAAACTATGTTAAACACAGACCGTGCATGGGACAAGGAACTCTTCTGGGAAATTACATCTACTATAGTTCCTGTCCCAATGCTGGATCCTATCTGCTTTGCAGATAGCTGGTGAGGGAAGCTATATTTTGGGACCTCTTTGCGAGTAACCCGGTGCCCACGTTGGGCTTTCCATCATGAAAAAGAAAACACTATAGTATTTGTCATTTATCATTACTTATTCGAACTATAGTGGATGTAATTTCCCAGAAGAGTTCCTTGTTCCATGCACGGTCTGTGTTTAACATATAAGTTTCTCAGGGGACCATTCTGAGTTTGTGTATATATATATATATATATATATATATATATATATATATATATATATATATATATATATATACTGTATATATATATATATATATATATATATATATTATATATACAGGGTGGCCAAAAAGGTTTAAGCCTTTATTTCACCAAAACTATTGAGAGTACAAAAATAGTTCAAACGCCATTCAAATCAGTATCTCAAGCCATTTATATGACAATGTGTTCGATGTGCTGTCCCTCCAGTTCGACGATTTTTCGCAACCTCATCCCAAAATTCGATACCACGCTGTGCAGAACCTCTGTCGGAATGTAGACGATTTGACGTTCAATCGATGATTTCAGCTCCTCCAAAGTCTGGGCTGCTCTGGTGAACTCTATCTTTGAGATATTCCCACAAAACGAAGTCACACGGGTTGAGATCAGGCGAATAGACATGCCAATCAATGCCGCTTCCATAGTGCTTCCGATAGTCCAAACCAATGACATTCTCTCCAAAATGTTCATTCAACAAATGGCGTGAGTAGTATAGTGTGTCAGCAAATTTTCATCGAATTCTACTCATTCGTTTCGGAGAAAATGTAAGTTAATGTTGGTGGGTACCTTTTGGGTCACTATATATATATATATATATATATATATATATATATATATATATATATATATATATATATATATATATATATATATGCGGGTTGCTTCTAAAAAGCTTCAATTTAATATTCAAGAGAAATCCAATGACAAGGAGGAATGTAAATGCCATGAAAAGTCTTCTTTAATGCAACGTTTCGAGCAATATGCTCATCTTCAGGCTAAATAATAATAATATGAAATTAAAATCAATAAACAATTAAAACAAGACAAAACACTCTTGTTCAGAGGATATAATTTGACTTCTAGTTTTACCTTACTTAACGCTGAATTTAATAATTTAAGATTATATTTTACCAATAATAGTTTTCCTGTTCAATATGTAGATAAACTAATAAGATCTTTCTTAAATAATGTTTATAGCCCTCAACTTCCCTGTATTTCAGTGCCTAAAGATGTAAAATATTTCTTGGTACCTGAAATGGGTCCCATGAATAAAGAATTTAAACTTAAATTTACGAAGTTGTTAAAAAAAAAATTTTATCATACTGATTTTCACATTATATTTATTAATAAAACGTCTTTAGGTAGCTTTTTCTCAGCGAAGGATCGAACTCCTGATTCGTTGCGTAGCGGTGTTGTATATTTATTTACTTGCCAAGGTGTCTCCTTGGTACTTATATTGGCAGCACCGTGCGCTCTCTCAGGGCTAGATTTTATTCGCATATGGGAATAAGTTGCCGAACAGGTAAAATTTTAAATAAAAAAGAAGCCTCTAGTATCCGGGAACATAGTATTAAATGTAAAACTGATGTCACTTTAGATAATTTTAAAATTCTCGGGTATAACTCTTGTTCCAACTCACTTAGAATTTTGGAATCTCTTTATATAAAAACATTGACCCCTTCTCTAAATGTTGATTCCTCAGCTGTCCCTTTAAATTTTTTATAATTCCCCCTTCCCAATTTATAACTCTCCAACCACCCAACCCATAGTATGTTCCATGTGTTTTGTTTTAAAATTATTTGTGCCTCGGAACCAGCAATGAAGGGTTAGTAGTGTTATTCCATTGTATTAATTTCAAATTTACTATATGTAATTTAAAAATAGCTTTTTAAATTTCTTGTAATTTTATATGTAAATTTTAATAACTTTGAATTTAACCTTCTTTTAGTCTTTTTAAATTTTGTTTTTAAGAATTGGTCTTATAGAAACTGTTTTGTCTTGTTTTAATTGTTTATTGATTTTAATTTCATATTTATTATTTAGCCTGAAGATGAGCATATTGCTCGAAACGTTGCATTAAAGAAACTTTTCATGGCATTTACATTCCTCCTTGGTATTGGATTTCTCTTGAATATTATATATATATATATATAATATCGGTAAAATTGCCGTACATTTATTTGAATAATTACGGTAATTATGGTAACAGCAATGACTGCACACTCCCAGCAACTGTGATTTATGCCATCTGGCAACTAGTGAAAACAGAGCCATCAGATGTGATGAGTAGAGTGGAGTGAAACGGGGAAAATAGTTTTAAATTTCATTTTAATAGCACGGAAAAGTTGCCTCTTGAACTGCTAAGTAAGCCTGCAAATTTTCGTTTGTTTTGAACAATATCTTGAGGTGCCCCAGTAGCCTTGGAATTTCACTGTTGGAATACATTGCAAAATACATACTTGTTGCTTTTTGAATGCAGATCTTCGCTTGTTTTAACTTTTTTGTACTAAAACAACCCAGAACTCACCACAAGGACGTGGCTGCATGTCGAATTCCACCCGTGTCCAACCTAACCTCTCAACTGTATGGACACTAAATGACTGATTGCTCTGATGAATTAGCTTAAGGCCGATATTCAGTTTTTGTGTGGAAACAGAGCATTATTTTTTGTGATTCCAGTCTTGCGCGTATAAACCTGTCCTTTGACACTGCACCACAGACTACAGCTGACGCTTCAGCCACCAGTTTTACACAACTTTCGACAGCCTGGGTGTGACATGGAAATCTCGGGCATTCCACTTCAGGTGCCGCCCCACTCTTTACCATACATTCAAGATCCTGTACAGATATTTCACTGTTAGAGGTGGTTCTGTCATTTTGCATTCCTGCTATCTGATGAGATCTGTATAGTCATCTGCATCAAAGTTCAATGGTGGGACTGTGAACAGACGAACTCCTTCAATTTTTTGACTCCTCTCTTTTAGGATTCGTCACAATCCGATTTCTCTGATGGCTTCCGCTCGTCTGTGCTCATACCCAACAGAACATTTTCCGGGTGACAAAAGTAGGCATTTCTCTGTATCACAGGATCGATAATACATTTTAGTGCCTTGCTGAGGTAGCGTGAGGAGTGAAATGTTCGCCACAAGTGTTTCGTTCCTTCTTTGCACGAGGGACTAGATTCGATGTAAAAACCACAGTGGGGCGTAGATTTTTATTACATATTCTACCAGTGTTCGAAAGTTTGCTAATGGATCTTCACTTCCAACATATAAACGTAGAAGTCGGTTAGCTATTGTTAGCCACTCTGAGTGCGAGTCTACCAGGATCCCTCCTGGACAAACTCAATGGACAGTTACCGCTTGCTACGGCCAGGCAGATCTCCAGCAAATATTTTTGATCTGTACTTAGATCCGTGACGTCGATTGTAGGTACATCAGCTTCAATCTTATTGAACTGAATTACTGGAAGTTTCTCACAAGCTTCCAGTTGTTTGCCAATGGGACCCGAATACCCATAAAGGCCTGTAGTACGTCCATCTAGATGTTGCGGTAAATATCGTAGTGGAAATTCGTTTGCATGGAGCTGACACACAAACCACTGCAAAGGCTTCCCAAAATCCTGTTCTTGCAGTCTAATAACTCCACCCTTTGGTCCAGTATTTGCAGCCGTTCCGTCGCACTCAACAGCTACTAAATTTGTAATTTCTATGACATTCTCTCTAAAAAAGTCTAAGACGGATGATTAAATGTTTTCGACAGAACCAGATGCAGACGATACATGGCCAATATATTTAGAGCCTGGCTCCTGTACTAGTGTCAAATGCTTCTCAGTGACGGTTTTGCGGTAATAAGTCAGTCCTTTCTTCTCTTGAACGACAGTTTTGACTTTGCACCCGTCGAAATATAAACTTTGCAGGGGCACGCCTTCTCTTACTTCTGTCTGTTGCAGCTCGCTACAAATTCTTTTCCTTCTATCCCTTCAAACTTTGCTTCTATCTACGACTTTGGATGAATCTTTTTCTGTAACTATACCCACATCCTACAAAACAGCAATTGCAATTGTTGCAGCATATCTATCGGGCACTCCTGTCCTGTCACAAGCTCTTGCCATTGCTAGCAGAGTAAATCTCATTTGAGAGTAGGTGGCTTCTGCTTTGGATGTCGAAGATCCGGTTTCCACGGATAAGACGGGCACACACACTCAGATATAGATGAACAACTGTACTCTTGCAATTCTGATAATTGTTTTGCTGGTTGCAATTGCTTTGTACTTAACAATTCGTGCAGCCTCGTTTTCTTTCCTGTCCTCTTTCCGCCGTTGTTGTTTAGTAATGGTGATGTCAACTGAGCCCATAGCCATATCCCTTTTTGTTCTTTGGTCCAGAAGAAACTTCTGTTCTTTCTCTGGTATTCTGCAAGATTTTTCGCAACTGCATGAAGAAAAGTCAGCGCATTTCCATGCTGAAATGGCAGAGCTTTCCCCTCGCTTCCTCTTGGAAACGTTTTATCCTGGATTTATAACTTTTACTTAGCTGTCTGCCTTTGAACGGCTTTGTGAGATTTCGGTATTTGTCATGGTAAGATCGGATTATCTGCAAAATTCGAACATGCGATACCACAGGAATCGAAGCCTTGAGCCACAACTGTTCCACCTTTGTTGCAACTACTTCTGATAATTCACTGACTGTAGGTTCTTTGGCTTCATTATTTAGCTTCAGGTCGTACTTAACCCATGACATCTTCATAAGTCGGGAGAAAACGATCATTCAGCTCTTTCAACACCCCAAACACAGGACAGTTCACTTTTTCCTTGTTTTCACCTGAAGTGAGTGAGCCATATTTTTCTGCAGGAAGATATATCACACAAGGGTAAGATATTGTACATAAAGATCAACAATATCGCAGAAAAACACAAGGCGTCCCTGCATTTGCATTACGCTTGAAACAAAATTAAACCCGTTCGTGTAATTATTCAAAACAACATTCAAAATCAGAGAAAATGAGGCAAGTTCACTGTCGTAATAACTGTTTCAACACTAATCAACAGGCCGAGGTAAAGGTGAGGTATTCCCCCCTACACACCACGCCCCCACGCATCCAAAGCCAATCACATCATCCCTCTTCCTTTCGCTCCGCCCACTGTCTTCACGCACAAACGCACTACAACTCATTCGGCCTTGACTGAGTCAAGAACTCTGCTAAGCGGATTGTGGTAAATTCAAGGCTGTTGGGGTACCTCAAAATATTGTTTGTGAACAAAGCACTTTCGTATGGTTTCTAAGATGCGGAAGAGGCAACTTTTCCGTGATGTCACAATTCAAACAATTAACTTTCATTTTTCGCTTCACTGGTGATTTGAAATTAGAGGGATTGTTCGAAATTTTCAAGTGGGTGAGGGCCGAGGGGTGAAACCGTGAGGGCGAAGGTGCGAGATTTCAGTTTTCAGAATATGGGACACCGCCTCTTTGTGCCCTGGATGACATCGAAAATCCTGTAGTTGGGCGATTTCAGAAATTATGCTTATTCAGCTTATATAACTGTAACAGTCAATGATAGGAAATAAACAAAATATAGGTTAAATATATAGTTATTGTTACACTTAGGTATACTTGTCTGAGGCCTTTGCATCTCTTTGCAACTGTTTGTTTTGTGGTACATACTTATAAAACTCGTTGCACTGTTTCCCTTTCTTAATAAAATTCAACTGTTTAGGATAGTCGTCGCTAAATGTACATCTGCATTTCGCCATTTCGGCATAACTAATAATTAAAAGGCTGAAGAGAGCCCCCCCCCCAAGTAAAGCAATATGTTACAGACACAACACAGCTGTATTCTAACAATAACAGAATTGCACTGATGATTGATAATTTGCACTGTGACACTGTCTGACAACTCTGATTTACAGGTGGCAGTTCCTCAATTCTTCGAATTCTGAATTTTTACTATCTCTTTGATCGTGTAGCGATTTATTTAATATTTTTCGCGTCAAGGTATCAGGCCCACTCAATACGGGACAATATTTTTGGGGCAAGGGGAAAAGGCAATGAAATAAGGGACAATGCCTTATATACTGGCATCTTACTATATGGCACCATAGTAAAAATTGAAAATGTTTCACGACCATTTCATTAGTTTTAATTCATGTTTTAAGCACTACATCCACATCCTTCTTGGTTTCTTGTAATTTTGCACAACTCTTTTAATGAATTTCTCGAATGCAGTGCGTTCATCTTTGATAGCTTCCTATGTGTCCGGTACTTACAGTCTTTCAGTTAATATCTCACTCATTCATTCACATGATCAGGTAGAAGGCGACTTTTGTCAGAACACAAAATCCTATTTAATGACGAAAAGGTACGCTCAACTGTAGCTGTTGTAACTGGCAGTAGCAAGTGACGAATTCCTTCTTCTTTCATTCCAGGAAACACAAAGATCAGGTCGAGCCACTAGTGATAATAAAAAAAGTTGAAGTCAAATCTTCATTCATTCGTCGTATGATACTCCATTCTGTGTTTATTCTCTGTTCTGTCCTGTTCACATGGCAACCCCATTGCTGCATAGTAGCACCTCACTCCAATATTGGTGTTTATAACAAAGTCATCTGTAAAAGCTACGTAGAGGTTGAGTAGAATCCAGAGGGGTGATGGAAAAATTCAGGGGACAGTAGGGAAATCCTTGGATGTAATTACTGTAAACGATTACATGACTTCAGCTGTATGAATTGGGAATATACGAAAGTATCTCTTGTTTCGAAAGCGAAGCAGATTACTGGCATTAAATTTTTCTGTGATCGGTGTACAAAACTCGTTTGCAGTATTTAATGCAATGAACACTGCGAATATAATAGAGAAAGGCAGTAATAGATGAGAAAGATTATCAGAATGCTTCAACGGAGAACAGTGTGGAAAAGAGAGAAATACAAGGACAAACAACGCGAGAAGACAGAACTGTAAAAATAAAAGGAACAAACACAAATCTTGATGCGGTGAAACCACCAAATAAAATTAATTTAGGAAAGAGAGATGCAAGCAAAAAACAGGGAAGATCGTATGGAAGTATCATGCAAAAAGGGCATTGCAGGTACAGGGACGGGCAATGTATCTATGCACATTAGGGTGTGTCACTTTTGGACTTTTTTTTAAAAGTTATGGTGCTTACCTCTTATATTGTGACAAATTGACCAAAAACCCCTATTCACACAAAAAATGGTGATTTTTGGAGATATTTTTGATCATAGTTTCCTTACTAATCATCGTATTTCAAAAATATTGGTACCAAAATGTAGAGAATAATAATGCGCTTCAATCTGAATAGTTTTTATTAACCTTTGAGTTAAATTTATTAAAGTTTTTTATATCTGGTCATTTTGATGCATTTTATAAGAGAAAAATGCTGCTGTTTTATATCTTTGGAAGATCTGAACTGCAATAAAATATTATCTTATATACTTTGGATGTCACCGCCATCCATAGAGCATCATCCCAATGCAGCTCTGCGGCGATGTGCTTTGAAAATATAAATCAAAAAAGTAGATGGGCTTAAATGAGCAACACTTTTTTGGTTTAGAGATTCAAAGTGGGAACAACTTTGTACATGTTTAGTAGATTAAAATTAGTAAATTTTGCAAAAAAAAAAAAAAAAATGACAACTGGACTTAAATTTTTATTAATCTAAAAAAATATGCAAAGCCCAATCGTTTTTTTTTTAATTTTTATTATGAAATACGAACACAAAACAATTTTAATCAAATAGAAACAAAGTGCTATTCTTGAAATTATAATGAAAAAATGTAAATGAAATTAAATTACAAATGGAAAGAAATTACAAATTCAAGAGACCTTGTTTGGAAAACTTTGGGAAAACACGCCTGTTTTCCTCTACAACTTGAAGCAATGCCTGAAATTCACCTTCATCCCTACATGAGCGATGAAAATCCTGCAAAAGTTTGATACCCCTTTCTGCAGTGTCATTAACAACCTTAGTTGAAGAGAGTATTCTCTTCATCCGTTGAAAATCATTGTTGCTGTCCCACGTTACAGCTGGAGTCCTTATCCAATCTCCCGCTGAACCAAGGACTTTGAATACAAACCATGAGTTTGGACCAACTAATTGCTGAATTTTAATTCGTTCTTTTAGGATGGGAAACATCGGCTTACCCTGTTTGAATTCTGGTGGTTGATTGAAAGAGGAAAGTTTTTTGGCCACCTTGTCCTTTTCACTATGAGGTAAATCTCTAAAGAGAGAAAGGGTTACAAGTTCTTCAGATAGGTACCAGTAATGACCTTTTAGAGTGTTGAGGGCAGCTTCCGCTACTTCCATGTCAATCTTTTTGTACTGAACTAATTCGTTGTATAGGAGGAGGTCAATTTCAGGAGCCTCAAGTGGGTTGGTGACTGATAGCCAGTACTTGGAGTAGATCAGCGATATAAAGAAGCATACTCTTTCTAGCTTTTTTATTGTAACATTATCATATCCAGCTTGGTCTGGAAATGCTAACATCTTATTCGTATACAATATGACAGCCATCCATCTGGTGTGATGGAGAGCTCCTGGCTTGATCCAATGTATTGCTCTGGCAGGAATTTCTCCTAAAACGAGCATAGTTGTTTCAGCTACCTCTTTGTAATCATCCCTGGGAAGGCTCTGGTTATCTTTGAGCAAATCTGTCATAAAATCTATGACGCATTTTTTCAGGTCCTTGAGATGTCTGCATTGATAGATAGCTGTTTGAAGGGTTGCTTAGTGTCTAGCTTCTCCCATATAACATCTCTGAAGGTTTTGAAAGCTTCGTTTTCGGGTGAAGTAGATTTTCCAAATTTTTTTCTAAAGAGGTCTCCCAGTACTTTACAAGCCCCTTTCATCCAGCCAGTATTGGATGAAGTAGTATCGAATACCATTCCGTAAACCTTATCCTGTAATTTCCATTCTTGGATTGTGCTAAAAACAGTACAAGCTTGTATCGATCCAGTTGAGATACCGATATCGGGTATCGAGAGAAGTTTCTCAACATTCTCTCCCAATATAAGTATTGCCAATCGATCCTGCTTTCCTCCTGAAACATTCAGTATCATTTTGCTGTCCCAGTGGACTACACAATATTGAGGTGGGTTGAACGACTCTTTAATAGTGTCAGCAGTAGCTTTCCTCGACTGCTTCGCAGCTCGCGCAGAAGTACTTTTCGATAATGACATCTCTATTAAATCTAGCCCACATTCAGCTGCTACCACAGATGCAAATGTCGAGCGTTGTCCGAATGATAGTCCTAAACGATCAGCTGTATTAGATATTAATGGTGACTAGTAACTTAGGACGTCTTGATGGGCCAGGGCTCGGAATAAAATCATCTTCACCATTACTTGAGTCCACTAACTCGCCTTCAGATGATTCAAGTTTGTGTGTCTCTTCTTTTAATGCCTTTCGCTCTTTTTCTTTCAATTTTCTTCGTTCTTCACCTTCTATTCTAGCGGTCTTTTTGATCAGTTTGGCTACATAAGCTTTATCGATCGAACCCAGAAAATAATTGAGGGGTCGCGCGTCTTAAGGTACCTAAGCGCCTCCACAGGCGAAAACGTGTTTTTGATGGATATCACTATTTTCACCCTTCCTCTATCGCGTGGTTTGGGTTATAATGACCTTACGACACTAGAAGTATGGTTGAAAACCTTATGAAGCGAACTACTTTTTTCACCTCTATTCTGTGCCAGAAATCGCACCCAAAGTTCGGTATAATAAGAAAATAAATTTTTTTTTAAAAATATATATAAAATATAAAATATGAAAATCTATTCCAAAAACTCATCACCATCTTCATTAGCATACTTAGAACTCTAATTTAGCCAAAATTGAACGTTCTAGCTCAATTAATAACAGAGATACTATTCCCAGAATATTAAATGCAAAAAAACTTCACTTTTTCTACGTGAAAGTCACAATATGATAATAAAAACCCACTCTAATAGACAGATTTTGTTTCCACAACAGTTTCGATGCCCACTGGCATCCTCTTCGGGTGGATACAGAAAAACGAATGAACCAAAAACAAGAGGAAAAACAGTCCAGAGCCTTTAAGAAATTCGCACATAGATTAGGTCCCGTTATCCCGACAGTGGAAGGGCATTTTATTAAAGGGACCCGCTTTTTAAATACATTCGCATAAATTTAAAACTATCTTCTTGTTCTCTACATATAGATTCTATTATTTTACATAATTATTACATTTATTATTAAATATGTTACATTTAATATTGTATTATTATTTATTACAGAAATTATAAATTTATTATTACATTCATTATTACATTGTTGTTTATTACACAGGGTGTCTCAAAAGTCACTATCTATTTCGGTGACATTAGATGTTTTTTTAAAAAATGCTATGCTGGCATAAAGATATGTACTTCTGGTGCAAATTTGTGTATTTAAAAAAAGTTAATTGGTTTATTATCTTGACATGTTTGAACAATTCCTCGAACCTCAACTTCTTACAGATGGCATTCTTGACACAGTAGTTTTTCAGCAGGATGGAGCACCGTGCCATTATGCAATAATTGTACGTGATTATCTTCACAGACGCTTCCCCGGTCGCTGGATTGGTCGTGGAGGAACACAACCATGGGGAGCACGTTCACCCGATTTAACACCATTAGATTTTTTCGCCTGGGGTTTCATTAAGTCTAAGGTGTACACTGGTAGAAGAATTAGTGATGTAGCCGAACTTCGAAATCGTATTACCGATGCAGTTCAGAAAATAACACCTCAAATGCTGGAAAGTGTATTCCGGGAAACAACTTATCGCTTTGAGCTCTGTAGAGACACTGATGGTCGCCATGTGGAGACAAATAAATATATAGCACTAATTCTTTGTGGCACTTACTTTGAAATAAATATATTTTTCATGTCTTAAACCAGTTTTTCGTAATTCCCATTATTTTTCAAAATAGATAGTGACTTTTGAGACACCCTGTACAAAAATTATAAACCGAAAAACAAATGAAACAGGGGGGCGAGGAGGGAACAATCAAGAGACCGCTACGAATAAATTAGGTCCTGTTCTTCTGACACAGGAAGGGCATTTTTATTAAGGGACCCGCTTATAGATACATTCGCATGAATTTAAACTATATACTTGTTCTATACATTTATTATACATTTATTATTCAATTTATTACATTTAATATTGCATTGTTATTTATTACAGAAATTATAAATTTATTATTACATTGATTATTTATTGATTACACAGGTCAACAAAAAAACATTTTTTTTTCGTTGCCAAGGAAATTCGTACGAATTTAGGGTATTTTTGGGTTGCTGAATTCCAAAATGAAAGTAGTTTTTCCGATTTTGCTCTAGTTCTTGAGATAATGAATACCCTCAATTAATAGGAAACGTAACCATAACGCGTGACAGGGCCGGCGCTAGGAAGTGCGGGGCCCAATTAGAAAATTGTTAGCGTCTAGCGGGGCCCTCTACCCGTTGTCGTTTCAAAGTTGGAGTGACAAGAAATTTCGCTAGAGCACCTCTTTGTTTTTCATTTTCAGCTGCCTTAGCCTTGGCCAGTGCTCGTTTCTGATTGCCGCTCAAATACTTTCGCCCTTTGTCTCTATCTCTGCTTGTGCTTGCCATGATGACGATGATGTAAGGGCTTTTTCAATTACTTTTCTTTTAAAAAAGCTAAACGGCGACGATAAACTGAAATTACAAAACAAAAAACAAAATCATTCACAATAAAGACTCCCTGGCACTGAAATAATAAAGATGTGCATGTATGCATCTAATGATTAAAGCAAAAGATTTCATGATTTTTAAAAGCCTGGGAGTAAGAAGAAAAGCGCAGGGGGCAAAAGAACAAGCTCTAGTAAATAGAAATGTAAATGCTCTCTATGATAATGAGGCAAAAACTAGTTAATTTAATATGTAGGATCTACTTACCACCACGTTTCTCTGTTACATGCAGGCTTAAGACACTTCAAGTTTGCAGTTTGGACATATAAACAATTTGGACATATTTAACAAACAACACAACTTTACATTCCAAGCTTTATGTTATATAATCTCATTAACAGCGCTCTTTCTGTGTTGAGGGTTTGAATATCGTCCACAAATTACCTTTTTTTTTAAAAAGCTAAACGGCGACGATAAACTGAAATTACAAAACAAATAAACAAACGATTAGCAATAAAACATTGAAACATAGATATACGAGGACGGACTGAATAGTTTCACTGCCTTCACAGTAACAAGAAACTTCGTGCACACTGGACACTCATTAATTCATCATAGCGTCCCTAGGCCTGTTCAAAAATCAACTTTTTCTTATTTTCATAGGTTTCTGTACATTTTTCCATGCTTTTTGACCTGAAAAAGCCGAAGATCACAACTATTTTGACCTAGGATGTTGGGAAGCATTGCCGCATGGAGCTTTAAATTTTCTGCCTTGAAATCGGCCAAAGCGCCAATTCCGGGGTCCCTTGAATTATGTTTTGCACTTTAACTTTTGATCTAAACAAGATAGAGCAACAAATTAGGTATCAAATGAAAGAGCATAAAATTAATAAATAATAATAATAATAATAATAATAATAATAATAATTATCTATCATTTTCAGGAAACAACAGAAACTCAATCAGAATCTAGAAAACCATCTACAAGTTACAACTTCACAATGGCATTAAGCAAGGAGCTGAGGGAGCTCCGTGGGCGCACAGTTGATATCTCAGAACCTCCACGTACTGTCCACAGGCAGGTGTCAACTGGGCCATCTACCAGATCTCTCACTGAAACTTTCCTGGTTGGATACCCTTCAGCTTTTATCAGTGGTTCCCAGCTTCCCACCAACAGACAGGCGTTCCAGTATTTTCTTAATCTTCAGAATTTACGGGAAAATGCAGGGAGGCCCATGGTTCAAGACCTTGCATATGAAACAGTTGAATCTATCATCCCATTCTGGCAGATGGCTAGGATCAAGACAATGACCAAGTACAACGCAATGAAGCTCTTCATGAAACTACATGAGAAACATCGTGCTCTGGTGAAAAGCAAAGGAAGAGCAAGTAACCCTGGAGGAAAAAGAGGAGCATTTGTGCTGGAATTAGACAGCCTGTTCGATATAGGAGCTCCAGATGCAATCCAGGAAATACAGAACAACAGACTGTTATCTAGAGAGAAGAAAGATGAGGATATCAGGTTCTACGAAGACCAAAAGACTGAGAGGAAAGGTCATATGTCTGGTCATGACAAGATTTTTGAGACAAGATCCCTGCAGCAAGCAGCGAGGAATGAAAGACTGCAGCATAGACAAGAACAAAGTAAAACTAATTACTTTGAACGTTACAAAAAGTTTTAAGTTTTACTCCATTGCGATATTTAGCATGTACTTAACAATTACTGTCTTAACATGTTGTACTATTTTACAGCTGCAGCAGAACAAGAGGCAGTTGTTCATGTGGATGACATTACCTGGGGTGACTCAACTGACAACGACGCTAACACAGAGGGCATGGATTACCATCAGCCTCGTCCTGGATGTTCTCACCATCAAGACACTGTGACTAGTGTGACTTTGACGTTTCCAAGGAAGGTCATGGAATGTGATGTCATCTGCAATACAGCTGATCGTCTTGGTTTATCAGACAATCAAGTTACTGCCATGGTTTCTGCCACCTTGAAAGCTGGAGGGGCTGATCTGGATAACTTCGTCATCTCAACCTCAACAACACGTCGCAACAGAATGCTGTCCAGGTATAATATCAGCCAGAGTCACATGTCCAAGTTTTGTGAAAAACCCCCACAGTACGCTGCCTTACACTGGGATGGAAAGTTGCTCAAAGATGTCTTGGGCAGTGAACCTGGAAGTACCTCAGAGACTTTAGCTGTGCTAGTGTCTGGTCCACCTTCATACACTGAAGAAAAGTTATTGGGAGTACCTGTCATCGACAATTCTTCTGGCACAGCTCAGGCTGAGGCTTCAATGGATTTACTGGAGACATGGGAACTTACAGATAATGTTCCTGCCCTTGTTTTTGACACTACATCCAGTAACAGTGGAGTTCACAGAGGAGCTGCCAAACTGCTAGAGAAAATGCTGAACAAAAAGGTGTTTTATCTGGCCTGTCGACATCACATCCTGGAATCCTAGTAGGAGCAGTTTGGGAGAAGCTGTTTGGGAAGGTGAAGGGGCCAGATAATCCCTGGTTTGAGCATCTGAAGGATGTTTGGACGGACTTGTCCAAGGAAAACCCAAAGATGCTGGCTATCAACAGCAAATGGCTGAAGGAAAAGAAGAAGAACAGTGAAGAAATACTCCAAGACATTCTAACAGCAGAAAGGCTTCCAAGAGCCGACTACAGGGAAATGGCTGAACTGACAGTCATTGTTCTTGGAGGAACGCCTCCTCGAGGTATTCACTGGAGTCGACCAGGCGCCATTCATCAGGCCAGATGGATGGCCAGAAACCTGTACTCCATGAAAATGCTGATGTTTGCAGATCAACTTGAGTACGACGAAGACACTGTATCAAAGCTGGAAAGACTCAACACCTTCCTTGCGCTGTTTCTACACTCCTGTATGGATGATGTCAATGTCTGCTGCAGATGCTCCCGTGAATGATCTAAGTCTAATCCAGGACATGTTGAAGTACAAGAAAACTGACCCAGAGCTTGCTGATGCAGTACTTAATAAGATGGAAAACCACAACTGGTACCTGACGCAGGAAGTCGTGCCATTTGCCCTGTTCAGCAGTAGATTGAGTGACACATTGAAGCACGACATTGCTGCCCAGTTACATGCCACTGAGAAGCCAGACAGCTTCAGAACAGGAAAGCCTCTATTCCAGAGTCACAGCTAAGACCACCCTGGTTGATCTCATTGGCCCAGAATCACATTTCCTGCTGGACACACTGAACATTGGATCCGTGTGGCTTCTGGAACCTGTCACGTCTTGGCCACAGAATGAGGACTACAGAAAGCGTTGGACTATGTTAAGAATCTGAAAGCGGTGAATGACATTGCTGAACGTGGTGTCAAGATGATGAGCGACTTTGCAAATGTCATAACAACAGATGCCAAGCAAAGGGACTATCTCCTTCAAGCTGTGGAGTTCAACAGACGCCGCTTTGACAGCTTCAAGAAACAACTCTCAACAACTGACTGTGTAAATGTCATTATGAAATTAATAATCATGTAATGCTTTCACTTCTTGATCGATTAGACTTGTGACAAAATGTTAATCTCAAATTTGTGTCATGAATAGGCGCCTTGTCTGCCTTGAGTGTGAGAAAACGAATTTTGTGATATTTCTGAAATCTTTGTATGTACCAATGTGCCATTTCTTGTTCCAATACTATCATAATTGTATAAGTTAGAAAGAGGATTAAAAACACTTTAATTTGGTGCCTATTTTGTTGCTCTATCTTGTTTAGATAAAAAGTTATAGTGCAAAACATGATTCAAGGGACCCGGAACTGGTGCTTTTGGCCGATTTCAATGCAGAAAACTTAAAGCTCCATGCGGCAATGCTTCCCAACAACCTAGGTCAAAATGGTTGTGATTTTCGGCCTTTTCAGGTGAAAAAGCATAGGAAAAAGTACAGAAACCTATGAAAATAAGAAAAAGTTGATTTTTGAACAGGGCTATAGCGTCCCCCACTCGAGCGCGTGCGCGGGGTCCCCTCGGGGCGCGGGGCCCAATTTGAACAAATCGGTCTAATCGGCTTAAAACCGGCCCTGCGCGTGCATATGGGAAACTACCGGAACATTCTAGATGGTGAGACCGAATAAAATGCCATTATGTATTTCATGTGTTTACTTTTGTATGATTTGAGACAATTTCAATGCGATTTGTAAGTAGGCTCCGCCTGAACATTAAATTTTTTGCATTGTTACGTGTTTCAATGGGGTACCAATTATCTCATAAATTAGAGCCAATCTAGCAAAACCGATGTCATATTCGGAATCAGCACCACAAAGTTACCCCAAAATTACTCTAATATGATTGGCAATAAAATGAGTGTTGACCAGTGTTATTATTGTTATTTATTATACAGAAATTGTAAACCGAAACCGGAAGGACATTTTATTACAGGGTCCCGCTTATAAGTACATACGCTCAAATTAAAACTATCTTCCTGTTCATACGTACAAATTCTACTATTTTGACATAATTACTGCATTGATTATTGCATTTACATTTTTTAACATTTATTATTATTACCTTTACACTAATTACACTTATGTTAGAACCCGTTCACCCGACTCCGTAAGGGATTTTTTGGCCAAGAATTTGTACCCTCGTACAAATTAAAATTACCTGCTTGTTCTATACACACAGATTCTATTATTTTTCGTTTGACATAATTATTACATTTATAAAGTACTTTACTTGATTCCCAATCTAGAGCATGATTATTTTGGCTGGCGTCTTTCAAATCTTTCAAAAGTCTGGGATAAAAAGCGTCAGGGCCTGGAGCCTTGCTAACTTTTAGCCTATCGATATAATGCGCAATCTCACCCTCGTAAACAGTTATTTCATCCAAAATAGTCTCGCTACTAAATGGAACGATATCGTCCACGTCGGGGACATTATTTACGTCTTCTACGTAAAAACTGTCGCAAAAAAGTTATTGAAAATACCCGCCATCGCCTGAGCGTCAGAAGCCAAAGCGCCGTTAACATCCACTAGAGGGCCTATGTTATCTTTTATCGGCTTACGATTATTGACGTATTCAAAAAACATTTTTGGATTATGTTTACTATCCACAGCTATAAGTATCTCTAAATTACGCTTAGCATTCCTAACTGATCTTTTAACCTGACGTCTAAGCTCGATATATCTATTAAAGTTAGCTGCCGTGCCATTGCGCTTATTAAGTCTATACGCTCTATTCCGCTCGTTTATGAACTCGCCTATTTCCCTAGTCCACCACTTGGGCCTACCATGATTTCTAGCGCGCTTGGGCCTACGAGGAGTAAACTCCCTTTCAATATTCATAAAACTTTCTTTAAACGCCTCCCAATGCAAATTTGTGTCATTACCCATAAATAAGTTATCCTATCCGCAAAACTATCAAAATTAGCCCTACGAAAATCGGGGACTTCTATTACATTACTATCCTTAGTGTTTTCTATCAATAACTTAAACCTAAGAATTTGATGATCACTACATCCTAAACCCTCGCCTACTTCTAAACTATCGACTACATTTTCGCCGTTCGTCATCACCAAATCTAAAATATTGTCACCGCGCGTTGGTTCGGTAACTATCTGTCGTAAAAAATTATCCTCCATGAACTCAATCAATCTCAAACCCTCCTCATTACCAGTAAAAGTCTCGTAATTAACATTAGGGCAGTTAAAGTCTCCGACAATTATACTATTCCGATTGTCAATAAAGTTACCAAGAAGTGAGTAAAATCTAGTATCGGTATCGAGGGGTTGAACAGGAGGTCTATAAACAACAACAAAATTAAAACTAATACTACGCGCCCTAACTTCAACGCATATCGCATTAATTGCTGCCGAAAAATCTATCTTAACCTCGATAGCCCTAAGGGAATTACGAATGTACAGAAAAACGCCGCCACCAAACCTATGTAACCTATCATTAGTGAAGCGTTTAAAACCCGGTATATCAAGTTCCCCCAACAAGTCCCGAGTCACGGTATTTAACCACGTTTCAGTGATAGCAACTATATCGTAGTTGCCGGAATAAATTATCGCCTTAAATTCGTTTAATTTATTTCTAATACTACGCGCGTTACAATAAAAGACGTTTAAGTTATTTTTTACCACGGGCCCGCGTTCCCCGGACCCACAACGTTTAACCCTTTGAGGACCACGGGACATATTTGTCCCAACGGAAATAATAATATAAATTGTAGTGATGCAACGTTTCTACAAATACATTTACATGTTTATACAGGTATCGTTTAGTTGTCGGAAAATTAACCCAAATATGGGTCATTTAAGTGACTATAGTTACTAATAAGTAATATCTAATTGTAAAACACAATAAAACTTAAACTTTTAAGTTCAAAGAAACGTATACTGGTCGTCAAAGGGTTAAAGGCAGCTTCGACCTATACAGCTTTCGTACGTTTTCGTCAATTAACCTACCTAGCCTACCATTAGCTATTTCATTAAAATGCACCGCATCTTTTATAAAAAGGCTAGGATCACTGAATTTGGACCACAGCTTTACGAAGGGTATATTTTCCTCAGCACAAATCTCTTCGAATTTAGTATTAAAAAATATCGTTTTAGACGTAATCCTAAGACCCAAACCGTGCCTAGGGGTAATACCTAGAACTAAAGACCTATCTGATCTCGCCTATAGGGACCTAATTAACCCCCTATATCTCTCCAAAAAGTCAGGCACTCTCGTATCGGGCCTATACGATTTGTTGCTCCGTACCATCGTCACCAACATCGAGTGACGGGAGGCAACGTCAATCCTGTCCACCTCGTCTCTAACTCTGTCAACCCTGGTCCCTGGGAGACAGACCCTCCTCTTCTTGGTTGGATGCCGTTTAACGAACTCTGTGTCCATATGGCGCACTAAAGAGTCCCCAATTAAAATAGTTTTCCCCTCATTCACGTCCCTTTCCAAATGGGCGAAAGGGTTCGAAACCTTGATATGGAGGGGGGGAGATTCCTCTCACCTAACGTACGCGGCCTAGCTCTACCCTTAACTTCTCTGAATCCCTCCCCATCTACTAATCTTGGACCAACCTTAACCCCTTCCTCAACTCTATCCAACCTTCCCGACAAACTACCTAAACTAGAAACTAGGTTACGCACCTCACCCTTCAAATTACTAACGTCTTCAACGTTAGTATTGGTTTGGCTTCCGTCAACCGTAGTCCTACCCCTGCCCTCATCAAGCGTTGCAAGTCTTTCCGTTACCTCACGTACACTGCGTTTTATGTCAACTATTTCCTCCATTAACTCGCAAAGAAAAACTGATCTCTCGGTAATCGCCATAGGACCGCCGTTATAATCCTTAAATTCCGAATACCACCGGTTTACCCCACACCTAACACAAGACGCTTTGCGACGGCATCGCGCAGTCAAAATTAGTTTATAACCGTCACAAGTTTAAGTTAAATTAAGCCGGCACGCTATGAAAACTTCTAAATCGCTAAAAACCACTAATATTCAATACTTAACTATAACAATGTGAATATAAACGCAAGTATAAAAATTCAAAACTTTCCAAAAGTAAATTTCTTAACAATATGCAAAAGTCGCTGCAATATCAGAGAGCTCAGGAAATGCATCCGTTCAGTACAGAGTCTGGCTGACGAATCTACAGAGATTCTACAGAGATACTGAGATGTAAATTGTTATAATAATTTTGTCGGTCTTTTTCATTTACTTTAATAATATAAAGTATTATACATATAACTTTAAAAATGTCTGATAATGGATAATATCAGGTGAAAATATACTATTGAATCAAATTAGGGCCTACAACCCTACATATATAACATGTTGAAATATCAGGTGCAAATATATTCTTAATATTATCGTTATTGTATTATTATCATATATATAATTATATATTGATAGCATGATATAAACTTCATACCTATAGGCCTACCGTACATCAGAAAAATCTTTCACCTACAGTACAAGCTACAATTACATTAATGATCTTTGGTACACTTTAATACCACAATTTCTTATTGTCAAGATGCATAAAAATGCAAAACTTAAAAAAATAAGGCATCTCCAAATGCAGCTCTGATTGCAATGCTCGCTAGAGTCGGTAATAATTGTAGCCATTCAGTGAGTTAGTACAATCTTGAAATATTTTGCTAGATCATCTTCACATCATAACTTTCCATATTATCAAAAATACTTGAAATATTGCGGATATATTAAAATGAGAAATAAGAACTGCATGAAATGAGAAATAAAAAGTTATTGGGATAATGTATGGTGCCGCCTAGGAAATCTTGTTCTGGCAACTGTGTGCGCATACTAGTGTGCACCTACTGGTGCTTTGTTGCTCCTCTCAAAACTTGTCTCTGTTTTTACTAATAAGATTATTGTTGTACATTTTTATTTAATTTATCGTAATTTTTCAGTCAATCAGTTTAAGAAAAACTACGATAAATTAAATAAAAATGTACAACAATAATCTTATTAGTAAAAACAGAGACAAGTTTTGAGGCGAGCAACAAAGCACCAGTAGGTCAGGGCCGTAGCCAGACCAAATCAGTAGGAGGGGCGGAGAAATTGACAGGGGGGGACAATGAAAAAATTTAATGTCATTTTTTGTGAATATCGAAATATACTACAGAAAATTACATTCAAAACTATAACAAGTAAAACACCGTAGGCTAAATAAAAAAATGATCAAACCGATACATATAGATAGGCATATTGGGTTATAGAATACAATATTTAGTCTAAATTTAGTGTCAATAAAAGTCTTTGTAAGTTTTTTAAATTTTAGAATAACTGTATGCGGCGAGTTTTTTTAGCGAAATTCTTTAGGAATTCAAACATGTCTATTTGCTTCGTTCTCTTATTTTCAAAGGCAAGTAAAACAAGTTGGCTTTGGCGTTTTTGTAGCATGGAACACCGTTGCGGTTGGTTTTCCCAGGGGGGGCATATTATTTTCCAGGCGGGGCGTTGACCCCCTGGCCCCCCATTGGCTACGGGCCTGCAGTAGGTGCACACTAGTCTCGCATATTTAAGTTGTATCTGACTGTGTGACTCGGCAAGTGTAAATACATAGCATGTCGGTGTTGTGGTGTGGCCGCGTGTGATAGATGAACGTGCTTAATGCTTAATAATTCCCTTTTATTAGGTAACTGAAGTGAGTTCTCTTTGTTTATTAATTTTGAGTAGAATCTTGCGTTTCCTTATGGATTTCAAAAAAAGAAGAGATACAGGCTAGTGTGAAGTTATGGTAGGTTACCTTTGGAAAAGCTTTAGGCCAAGGCTAGGTTAGATTGTTGAGCCTTTCCAAAGCATGGAGGAGTATTCGTACAAGATTTCGAAGTGAGTATCTGCACCCAGAGTTGCAAATACCGCATTCGTTATTTGCATCCCAATATCACACCTCTGGGTGCAAATACCTTCAGCCTAATAATCTTAAGGCCTCGTGAGGCCTCCCCTAAAAAGGCCTTGGCCTCGAGGCCTTTGAAAAATGTATGTCCTCGGTTTCGGCCTCGAGGCCTGAGGCCAGGCCTCGTCCGCACACCTAGTGTGTATGGATGGAAAAGCCGAAAATTATTAAGTTCTACCATATATAAATAAATTAGGTTAGGTTAGGATTATTATTTTTGTCGAGGTTGCTCCCTCTAGTTTAGGTAAAGTTATGTGTGTTTATATGTATGTACCAGTGTGCTGTATCACATCAGGTGGCCTCTAAACCTTATATCCTTTCTAAGTTTTCACTTTTTTAGCTTTTAAAATAGTGGCCGTTAAAGTTCATAATGTAGCGTCATACCATTTTAATTTTTGTTTAATTTTTTATTATTTTTTTCTTATCTTTTTTAATCAGAAGCCATTAACGGCTTAAGAGCTTATTAGGGATTAAGAGATCTTATCAAGGATTAAAATTTTGTTCTACTAGCACTCCCCTCGTTTCCCATCAGACACTCCTCTCACCCCCTCTCCCATTAGTGGCACTGGCACTGGCTCTCCTTAAAAGCACCCATACTACTATTACATTCCTTTCAAAATGCTTTAAAATTTAAGAAAATAACAGTGCAGTTGGAAGAGATGTTTCTCGATAAAGCAAATTACTAATTAGTAATTTTTAGGCCTTGTTTGGCAGACATTTTTTATTAGTATATGTTTACACTGAAAATTATAGATTATAAACAATAAAATAATGAAATGGTACTAACAAATCAGTTGAAGCACACACGTTAAAAAAACTTATGTCGAATTGACTAAAAATAATCTAACCTAACACTAATTCTTCGTTTTTTAATATTGGCCCAAACAAAATGACCTTATCGAACCTATTCATGTTTCAATATATTATTCATATATAGTTTTTTACCGGCGTCATGCCACGATTTTAAATTTTAAGATTTGTAGAACTGTGTCGAATGTAATAGATCACACGGTGACTATTCTAACTTCAACCGATATTTTAATAATGATTTTTACTTTCAGAGGCGGCCTCTGATGACCTTGAAAAGAACTTGGACAACTTTCCTCTGGAAGAAAAGAACACCGATTCAACAAGCCTAAATAAAAAGCTCGCGAAGCGATCTGCGTATGACCACGAGGGTCCTCCATTGAATCAGGGCTATTATGGCGTTTGGGAGAAAAAGAACTATATCGATCCTGGCTACGAAAGTTACATGCAAAGCATTCATTACGATCCGATGATGGCGTGGGGAGGACGAAAGAGAAGTGGTGGAATTGAAAGGAACTATGACTCGAGCGATTATCCTGACGAAGCCTACTTGTCTCATTTTACAGAGAGAACGAAAGAGCCTCAAGACGGCTATATGGAGTCGGTTTATCTGCCTCATCACTTCTTCCACGCTTTCAAGAAGTCTTTCTCCCCACAATATCCAGCGTACAACCAACTTTTCAAGAGATCTCCTACTGAGATGGGGGCTAGGGGATTCCATGAAGGTATTTTCACCCATAATTTTGGCGATTTCTCCCCCGTAAAGCGAAGGAAGCGGGATGTTGAAAAGACGGAAGAGGACACAACCCACAAAATGGGTTTGAGTAACGATCGTTTGGGAAATTCCTACAACAATAATTTCCTTCAAAGGAGTGACAGTTTATGGGCAGCGAACAAAAGACGTTTCGGCATGGATGCAAGTGGCTTTCATGGGGATACTTTCACGATGGGTGGGGAACCTTCTCTACCATGAGGAAGAGGCGACCGGAATGGGATAGCAGTGATTACCGTGGGGACTCATTTCCCGATCGCTACGGGAGTTTTGATACTATGAACAAGAGACGACCAGAGATGGACGCAATGGGCTTCCACGGCGACATCTTCAGCAACGGTTTCGGAGATTTTTACCCGATGAAGCGGAGACCAGAGATGGACTCGATGGTTTTCATGGCGACACGTTTTCTAACGGATTTGGGGATTTCTATACCATGAAGAAGAGTGTTGTTTCCCCCAGTGGAGCGGCTTTCGGAACGCGTACTAAGAGAAACAATGAAACCTAAACGGCGTCCTGAAATGACTTCCAGCGGTTTCTACGGAGACACGTTTTCGAATGGATTCGGAGACTTCTACACTATGAAACGAGGAGAGCAGAAGAGACGTCCAGAGATGACAGCGAGTGGTTTCCACGGGGACACGTTCTCAAATGGGTTCGGAGACTTTTACACGATGAAAAAACGCCTGAATGAACTCAGTTCACAAATTTTGAACAGACACGCGATGGTGAATCCTCTTTCTTCGGGTACGCCAGAAGGCAAGACTGCAATTGAGGAAACGCTTACGAATGAACTGAATAGAGAACTAAGAAAGGATATGAAACGATGAATTAGTCTCAAGTCAGCTAAAACATTTCTTTAAAAGTACTGTTTGATTTTTAGTCATAAATATTGCATACATTTAGTTGGTTATTAGATGATTTATTAATGAAAATTGCGAGGGAGGTGTAAAATCGTACACTTTAGAACCTAAATTATATATTTTTATAAACACTTGAAGTATATTGCCTAATCTTAGAAAATTAAAAATGGCCTCAATTTACATTCAATAACTTTTCCTGGAAAATTTTATCTCAAATGGGTCAGTTTCCTCAAAAATCGAGGGTCAATAATTATGGAGGAAATTTCTTTAAAAGGAAGATTCACTAAATCATCCCATTTCAAAACTACAATAAACACTCAACACAACAGACATTCGCGTTCCAAACACTAAAAATTTTCGATGAGAGTTCTGAAGTTCTTGTACGTCATTTTTTGTTAATTAAAAATATAAAAGTCAAAGAGAGAAAACATCAACATATGTTACGTATCGGAGGATATTATAACATACATATTATGTTTACTAAGTACAGAGGATCTTGTATACTTAGAACGATGAATTTTTTCTATTGTCTCGTTAAATTTTGAATGAACTTAATGGTTAAAAGGCTACACATTTATTTTAGATTTAAAGTGCAGGATTTCATAAATAGAGAGGTATGTGACAGACTAAATAAGATACCATCAGAACACACACACACACACACACACACACACACACACCTTTCGAGTGTAATGTTAACAACTTAATGTTTAAAAATGTTCCTTCTTATAGAATAAAAACAACCATTTTTAAGTCATGGGATGAGTCTTGATGTGGGGAAAGTCATGATTGTCTATCTTCTATATTCAAGATTACTAAGATTTATGCAGCATTTTGTATAATTTCAGTGATTACACTTCCGTATTTCCGTTCACTCGTATTTCCTCCAAACTGATTTTCATCATTTCATGACAGCAGGCTTTTTAAACCGATATGAGTGACCATCTCATTATATATTATATATAAATATATAAGAATGAATATTTGTTATACGCTAAACTTCATAATAATGTTGTTCAGAATCCTTTGTTTCCTCATTTCTTATTCGTAATGTGAGGGGAAAAAAATTCCTTCTTTTACTGATAAAACGTTGTCCAAGGCTGGTACATTCAATATTCCCGTGTCATTGTATACCTTTTAACCGTACATATTAATGCAGGAAAAAATGTTTTTGCATCTCATTAACGGATTTATGATATTTTAACATGAGAATCTCCTTAGAAAAAAAACAGTAATTTCTCAGTGACTTACGAATATGCTCTCAAATACAGTTTTTCGGAATATTATATTTCAAATTACTATTATTTGTTGTTCCTCTTATTCGTATATATATATATATATATATAAAGACCTTTAACAATATGATATAGAGATAGAGCATTGAGAGAAGAAATAATTGTTTTACGATTCTCCAATTTTCCATGTAAGTCTCGCAGATAGACAAATAAAAATTACAGATTTCCTTCTTCTCTATTATCATTATCGTTATCAGTAAAATAAGAAAATTAACGTACCTTTGATACTCAATAGGTAGTGTTGTCGTGCATCCGAGAGGATGTGAAGTTATACATCACGAAGATACAAAAACTAGTCCAGAGGTGATATTGATTCATATTAAACTGCGGATCTTTCTACGATTTTCTCCCCATCATCAGTGTTAGAATATAAAATAAAAATAAAAATTAATATTTAAAATTTTAGCTAATATTAAGTTTCGCGGAGACCAGATTACATTTGGTCGTTTGAGATTAGTTAGTTATTTCCCACGTGACCAATTTCGACAAGTCATGATCTTTGTAACATATTTCGAATTTATCAAAAAACTGGTCTGAACGAAACTTAATATTTACTAAAATTTAACCCCTTGAATTATCATATTATGAGATTGAATGCAAATTACCAAATATTAAATACGGTCAAAAACCTTAATTTAAAAGTGGATCAACTGAAAGGAGGGTCTTTTACCGACATAAATCTTTAAAAACGTTAAAATCTGCATCCTTCCTGTGCAAGAAAAAACAAATTGTGAGCCGTTAGTGAGAAAGGTTGATTTGATGCTATCTTAAAATAGACATTTGTGTATGCTAAAATTCCAATATGGTTACAGACAACCAAATAAGATTGGTTAGTTTATCGTGGCTAGGTTGGTTGTTAACGGAATTAAATAATATTTGGAGTTGTTAAACTTCCTTTGTAGATGCAAAGGTCACTGCTACGCAGGAGACCTACAGCAACGTTGACGTTGGGTTTGCCCAGTTGGTGGATGGATAACAGTCCACTGCGTTCAAATTGTGTAGCGACAGCGGTTCCGATCCCACGTAAAACTGTACGCCTTCTCCGTTACGTGACCTTTGTCATTACGAAGATTAAACAACCCCAAACATTATACTATTGGTTTAAAATAAATGAAGAAGTATAACCGTTAATAGACTAACGAAATGTATGAATGTACGAGTATAAGGGTTCTAGGATAAGGAAATCGTTTTGTTGGTTGTTATTCTATAATCTATTTGGTGACTATATGAAGTTGGTTTGACCTTGCAGGGGAGTAGTGGCAAATTTTAATGTGCAGGAGCTCTAAGGATATATATAGTAATAATAATAATAATAATAATAATAATTCACTTAGACTTGGAATATTAAAACTTTGAAATCACAATTAGAAGCCAGTGCTTTCATCTCAGTCTGTTTGTTCCTAACTTCCAAGTATCAACTAAATAAAATGGATCACCTGAAGATCCGTCACAACCAGCCTCTTTTAGTTAGGCTAACTAACAAAAATATCACGACCTAACCTAACCAATCGTCAAGGGCGTACAGCTGACCTAACGATTGGTCAGGTTAAGTAGTGATATTTTCGTTAGTTAGCCTTATAAAACTAACTAAAAAAGGCTGGGATGACGGATCTTCAGGTGACCCAAAAAATAAATAAATAAAATTTGGATGAATGGAGGTGCGGGAGCGGCGCTCCCGTGCGCTCCCGCAGCACTACACCCCTAGTTTGAAAGGGTGATCTATGGAGAAAATATGTTTTCTGACTGGTGATAGTGATGATAGTGATAGTGATGGTGATAACTCACCTCAACTAAGGTGAGGAGTAGCGTGGGTGTGTCAGAGAGCTTTGGGGTGGAAGTTGGTCTGCACCAAGGATCAGCTTTGAGCCCCTTCCTTTTCAATGTGGTATTCGATGTGTTGACGGACAGGATTAGAGGGGAGGCGCCGTGGTGCATGATGTATGCAGACGATGTTGTGTTGAGTAGGGAGACGAAAGAGGAGGTGGAGCAGCAGTTGGAAAATTGGAGAGAGGCGTTGGAAAGTAGGGGGATGAGAATTAGCCGAAAGAAGACCGAATATATGAGATGTGATGTGCAGCAGGACCGAGGAGGGGAAGTGACATTGAGTGGAGAGCGTGTTAAGACGGTGGAGTATTTTAAATACTTGGGGTCAACAGTGGATGCAGAGGGGAGAGAGAGAGAGAGATAAACTGTAGAATACAGTCGGGGTGGAAGAACTGGAGAGACGTATCAGGGGTGCTCTGTGATAAGAGGGTCCCAGTGAAACTGAAGGGAAAGGTATTCAAAACAGTGGTGAGGCCGGCAATGTTGTATGGAATGGAGACTGTGCCAATGAAGAAGAGCAATGAAAGAAAAATCGATGTGGCTGAAATGAAGATGTTGAGATGGATGTGTGGAGTGACGAGGAGGGATAGGGTCAGAAATGAGCATATAAGAGGAACAGTGAAGGTAGCGGAAACATCTAAGAAGGTGCAGGAGGCCAGGCTGAGGTGGTATGGACACGTCAGGAGAAGAGAGGAGGAGTATGTGGGGCGCAGAGTGCTGGAGATGGAGTTGCCGGGACGGAGAAGAAGAGGAAGACCGAAGACGAGATGGAGGGACTGTGTGGTGGCGGACATCAGGGAGAAGGACTTGGAGGAGGACGTGGTATACGACAGAGGAGAGTGGAGAAGAACCAAAAACAGCGACCCCATGTAAAGATGGGATAATAAGCTGCGGAAGAAGAAGAAGATAGTGTCGGTGTTCATCGATACGCAATTAAAACTGATGCCTTGTGTTACCAATATAATTCGCTTGACAACGTATACAATTGTTTGTGTATACAGCCGATGAGACGAGTGACTTATGGACTTTTTCTTTATAACTGAAGTGGGATTTTAGGATATAAGAATTTGTGAGAATAAAGCAAAAACTGTTTTGAGGATATAACGGCTTATAATTAAGAAGTAGCAAGATCTCAGAAAGGAATTTTTTGACTACTGTAATCACAGTGTGGAAAGTTAAAATGTCGTAAATCCTCGTTTACTGAGGGAATGTTAAGACGGAGTTGATATACACTGTTTAGGATTTTTTTGTAGTTTAATAAAACAAATACTTGGTGAAGAGGTGAAAACTGTCTCAAAAACTTGTGATTCTTGATGGAAAGAAGAATATGAGAAGATCAGGCGGTAGGCTCTAAATACAGAATTTTTTTAACTGTTTTAAGATAGTTGTCGCTTAGGGGTATATATGTTGTGTGGGTTTTCGATATGAGCATGTCTGAAACTCGTCATTATGTTTGGTGGTGAGTTTAAGTTTAAGGCAAAAATTGATTTTTTTTTTTTGTACAAGTGAAATAAATAAAATTGTGTTGTCTGCTGAGGTACTTTAGAAATACTGTAATAATAATCAGTAATCAGTGATGAGGGCCAGAAAATGGCACAGCGCTCAGGCAGGACGAATTCGGCTCATTGTGCTAACTCCTGGATTATTATTAACCAGCACCATCGGGAGTCGAACCCTCGACCTCAGTGTCTTCTGTTCAATTATAGGGAAACGATGTTACCCACGGACACTGGGTAGAAATGCCATAACATGGTTTCTGTTGTTAAAAAGTAGAAAATTGTTATCATCATCTCTCTTAAATGGATGACACATGTTTCCAGATGGACCTGCAACAGGGCTTCCTGATCTAAGCCTCTTCCACTGCTGTGCTCGTTACTTTATAAATGTAATGCCGTTACCGTTACTACAGTCTAAATATAACGCCGTTATCGTTACAGTTACCATTTTTTTAAAGTAACGAGTAACGGCAGCGTTACTCGTTACCGTTACTTTTAATGAAATGTAAATATATTATATATATGCATAGGTATATTATAATTTACATATACATAAAATATTATATTATATTATATAAACATTCGCTTGTGCGAGTATGTGTTGGTTTGTATCCACTGGTTAATGCATAGGCTATGAAGTCTGTGCAATGTGCATGCCTTCATTGCGTTGTTATGACTTATAAGGCATAATATTTTTAAAAAAAGTGAAACAAAATTACTGTAAGATTTATTACTAGGAATTGCAACATAACAGAGGATGTAGCATACTATTGATACTAATTTACTAATGCTAGAATATACCAGGAAAGTTTAGTTTTGCAAAACAATAACACGAAATACTAAAGAAATGAATCAAATGAGTTATTGTGCATGGCAATGATAATTGAAATTTATTAGCTAAATATACAAACTTAAGAACTATTATTCAAAAGATCTTTATTGGCCTTTAAGAAAACAAGCTTCTCAAAAGTTGCATCTAAGAGCGAGCCTCGTTTCGGACGTAATATATCCTTCCCTACTGAAAAAACCCGCTCAACAGCGGCACTAGATGGTAGAGGAGTGTTAAGTTTAATAAACATATTTTTAAAGTTAGTGGATGGGAAGGATGCAGAGCTAACGTGCCGTGAAGGCCCAGATGAGAGGAATGACGAAACCTCTGTTGAACTTAGGTCCCTCCCTGCTCCAGGGTTCTTCGCCTTTTTGCTTTGACAGTGCTGTCAGTGTAGGGGGAGAGGGTGGATAGGGGTAGGCTGCCAGCATGCCAACGGCCAACATGCACACCTCGCTCATAGTGAAGGGACAGATTTTTAACAGTTAATTATGAATAATGAGTGAGGATCTAAAGAAACTAATTGCGAGCTACGATAAAAAAGTAACGAGTAACGACTAACGAATGTATTTCCCTAAAAAAAGTAACGTCGTTACTGAAAGAGTTACTTGATTTGAAATGTAACACTGTTACCACTACCGTTACTAAAAAAGTACCGCGTTACGAAACGGCCGTTATTTGTAACGTTACTGCCCAGCTCTAGCCTCTTCATAGGTGCCGGATTCTTATTTTCAAACAGCAGAGGTCTGGATGGAGAGTCACTACTACTAGGAAGGTTGTGAACTCAGCTTACATCTAAGTCTATCCACCTATTTCCTCCGACACAAAGCCATGTCTAGGCTACTCCAAGCTGACTCTAGATTAGACCTGCCTTCACATGACAGAAAAAAATATCTGAAACTAACATTTTAGCATAACAAGTGATGCATCAGATCTGGTAAATTTCTACCAAACTTCTCAATTTAGGTACTGTATGTCCTGCATTAAAATTAAGAACTTTGAGGGTAAAATTAGATATTAAATTAACCCTTCTAACCAGACATGACAAACATAGCCTAACCTTCAATACGATAATATGGTAAGCCTAATATAGGGATTATGGCTACCATATGAGTCGTCTTTCAACCGGCGTTGACATGTTTTCTTAATAGGCCCAATTGGTTAATTTAGTCATAGCTCTGATTCGGATAATTCAATAACATTTTTATGTGTTAAAATATTTTTATTTAAAATATTTTTAGTTAAATACCAGGTCTAGCTTATTGTCGATAGAATATGAAGTCGATCAGATGTCGTAATCCTGGAGCTAGAGACCATATATGAAACAGAAGCGACACCAGGCACAAGTTTTTCATTGACAAATGGATTATGATATTGCGTTTAATGAGAAAAAATGAAGCGTAAGACCATAAATTGTAAAAATTCATCCGAAAATGGTTACAGGTTATATATACATAAGGATAAAAAGGATGCGCATCGCTCACGTCATACGTTTCGGAAGTTTAACTTTCATAGTCAATGGAATATTTAATTTATATGCACAGTTCAAACGATGGTTCAGGATCCACCTGCTCGACCCCTCTGCACCATCCCATCTTATTTGCGAGATTTGGTGGAGGAGGAAATTGGTTTCCGATATATATATATATATATATGTTAAACACAGATCGTGCATGGAACAAGAAACTTCTGGGAAATTACATCCACTATAGTTCGAATAAGTAATGATAAATGACAAATACAGTAATATAGTTGTTTTTTTTCATGATGGAAAGCCCAACGTGCGCACCAGGTTACTCGCAAAGAGGCCCCAAAATATAGCTTCCCTCACCAGCTATCTGCAAAGCAGATAGGATGCAGCTTTGGGACAGGATCTAAGGTTTACAGCTTACACCTAGCCGACTACATTCAGAACCTCAATATACGCAAGAAACTCGTTGCATTCACGTCGGATTGAATACATCAAAGAAAAAGGGGTAACTATTGTATTTTTAGCCAAAAAGAAAAAAACTTAAACCTCAACCGGGACATTGAGCGTCCACCTTTTCAAGGCACATAACACGTCCGTTTAATATACACAAACTCAGAATGGTCCCCTGAGAAACTTGTATGTTAAACATAGACCGTGCATGGGACAAGGAACTCTTCTGGGAAATTACATCTACTATAGTTCCTGTCCCAATGCTGGATCCTATCTGCTTTGCAGATAGCTGGTGAAGGAAGCTATATTTTGGGGCCTCTTTGCGAGTAACCCCGGTGCCCACGTTGGGCTTTCCATCATGAAAAAGAAAACACTATAGTATTTGTCATTTATCATTACTTATTCGAACTATAGTGGATGTAATTTCCAGAAGAGTTCCTTGTTCCATGCACGGTCTGTGTTTAACATATAAGTTTCTCAGGGGACCATTCTGACTTTGTATATATATATATATATATATATATATATATATATATATATATATATATATACAGGGTGGCCCAAAAGGTTTAAGCCTTTATTTCACCAAAACTATTGAGAGTACAAAGATAGTTCAAACGCCATTCAAATCAGCATCTCAAGCCATTTATATGACAATGTGTTCGATGTGCTGTCCCTCCACTTCGACGATTTTTCGCAACCTCATCCCAAAATTCGATACCACGCTGTGGAGAACCTCTGTCGGAATGTCGACGATTTGACGTTCAATCGATGATTTCAGCTCCTCCAAAGTCTGGGCTGCTCTGGTAAACTCTATCTTTGAGATATTCCCACAAAAAGAAGTCACACGGGTTGAGATCAGGCGAATAGGCATGCCAATCAATGCCGCTTCCATAGTGCTCCCGACAGTCCAAACCAATGACATTCTCTCCAAAATGTTCATTCAACAAATCGAATTCTACTCATTTGTTTTGGAGAAAATGTAAGTTAATGTTGGTAGGTACCCTTTGGGCCACCCTATATATATATATATATATATATATACAGGGTGGGCCGTAAGTTTCCATACATAGGAAAAATAAACATTTTTTTATGGACAACCATTTTTATTTATATAATATGCTCTACATGGTTGCCATTGTTTTGAAAACACATTTCAATACGTGTTCCCCACTGTTGATGAACACGCATTAGCACAGTTGACGTTATGCTTGTAATGGCGTTGGTGATACGTTCCTTTAGATGATTTATGTCTCGTATCTTTTCCTGATACACCATGGCCTTCAAGTGCCCCCAAAGATAGAAATCAAGGGGGGGGTGAGATCTGGGGATCTGGGAGGCCACTCCACAGGACCACGCCGACCAATCCAAGCATCCGGAAACTGCTGCTGATCCAAATACCGACGCACGTGAAGACCATAATGAGGTGGAGCTCCATCTTGCTGGAAGTAAACTGGGAAGTTACCTTCCTCGTTTAGCAGGGATGGGAAAATCTCTTCTTGCAACATGTTAAGATACCTTTCGGCATTAAGATTTCCACTGGCAAAAATTCGTCCAATAATTCTGTCACCCCATATCCCGGCCCACACCATCACTTTACCGGCACCTTGCATCTTCGTCGGACTCAGCCAGTTAGGGTTAGCATTACTCCAATAACGTATGTTTTGCTGATTAACCTCTCCATTGACGTAAAAATTTGCTTCATCAGTAAACAAGATCTTACGTCAAACGCATATTCTTAGGGTATCTGAAACATAAAAACAAACGTTTAATTTTTCCTATGTATGGAAACTTACGGCCCACCCTGTACTATAATGTTATACCTCTTAGTGAAGTGGCTTTGTTTCTCTCTCTGTATTAATATCAAAATAATAAGAGAATAACATCTCGGCGGTTAATATTATTTGTTCCCAAGCTATTATACAGTCGTGTGTAAGTGGATCCGTGGTTATAATTTATTAAGTACAATATACCTTACCCAAATAAAAATAGCACAACTTAAAATAAATTCAACGAAATAAAGTCCTTTGAGTACAGCTCTAAACTGGAAAAACAAAGACTCACCTCGCATTCAAACGGTAAAATTGCCGTACATTTATTTGTATAATTACGATAATTATGGTAACAGCAATGACTGCACACTCCCAGCAACTGTGATTTATGCCATCTGGCAACTAGTGAAAACGGAGCCATCAGATGTGATGAGTAGAGTGGAGTGAAACTGGGAAAATAGTTTTAAATTTCATTTTAATAGCACGGAAACGTTGCCTCTTGAACAGCTAAGTAAGCCTGCAAATTTTCGTTTGTTTTGAACAATATCTTGAGGTGCCCCAGTAGCCTTGAAATTTCACTGTTGGAATACATTGCAAAATACATACTTGTTGCTTTTTGAATGCAGATCTTCGCTTGTTTCAACTTTTTTGTACTAAAACAACCCAGAACTCACCACAAGGACGTGGTTGCATGTCGAATTCCACCCGTGTCCAACCTAACCTCTTAACTGTATGGACACTAAATGACTGATCGCTCTGATGAATTAGCTTAAGGCCGATATTCAGTTTTTGTGTGGAAACAGAGCATTATTTTTTGTAATTCCAGTCTTGCGTGTCTAAACCCATCCTTTGACACTGCACCACAGACTACAGCTGACGCTTCAGCCACCAGTTTTACACAACTTTCGACAGTCTGGGTGTGACATGGGAATCTCGGGCATTCCACTTCAGGTGCCGCCCCACTCTTTACCATACATTCAAGATCCTGTACAGATATTTCACTGTTAGAGGTGGTTCTGTCATTTTGCATTCCTGCTATCTGATGAGATCTGTATAGTCATCTGCATCAAAGTTCAATGGTGGGACTGTGAACAGACGAACTCCTTCAATTTTTTGACTCCTCTCTTTTAGGATTCGTCACAATCCGATTTCTCTGATAGGCTTCCGCTCGTCTGTGCTCATACCCAACAGAACATTTTCCGGGTGACAAAAGTAGGCATTTCTCTGTATCACAGGATCGATAATACATTTTAGTGCCTTGCTGAGGTAGCGTGAGGAGTGAAATGTTCGCCACAAGTGTTTCGTTCCTTCTTTGCACGAGGGACTAGATTTGATGTAAAAACCACATTGGGGCGTAGATTTTCATTACATATTCTACCAGTGTTCGAAAGTTTGCTAATGGATCTTCACTTCCAACATATAAACGTAGAAGTCGGTTAGCTATTGTTAGCCACTCTGAGTGTGCGAGTCTACCAGGATCCCTCCTGAACAAATTCAATGGACAGTTACCGCTTGCTACGGCCAGGCAGATCTCCAGCAAATATTTTTGATCTGTACTTAGATCCGTGACGTCGATTGTAGGTACATCAGCTTCAATCTTATCGAACTGAATTACTGGAAGTTTCTCCCAAGCTTCCACTTGTTTGCCAATGGGACCCGAATACCCATAAAGGCCTGTAGTACGTCCATCTAGATGTTGAAGTAAATATCGTAGTGGAAATTCGTTTGCATGGAGCTGACACACAAACCACTGCAAAGGCTTCCCAAAATCCTGTTCTTGCAGTCTAATAACTCCACCCTTTGGTCCAGTATTTACAGCCGTTCCGTCGCACTCAACAGCTACTAAATTTGTAATTTCTATGACATTCTCTCTAAAAAAGTCTAAGACGGATGATTAAATGCTTTCGACAGAACCAGATACAGACGATACATGGCCAATATATTTAGAGCCTGGCTCCTGTACTAGTGTCAAATGCTTCTCAGTGACGGTTTTGCGGTAATAAGTCAGTCCTTTCTTCTCTTGAACGACAGTTTTGACTTTGCACCCGCGTCGAAATATAGATTTTGCAGGGGCACGCCTTCTCTTACTTCTGTCTGTTGCAGCTCGCTACAAATTCTTTTCCTTCTCTCCCTTCAAACTTTGCTTCTATCTACGACTTTGGATGAATCTTTTTCTGTAACTATACCCACATCCTACAAAACAGCAATTGCAATTGTTGCAGCATATCTATCGGGCACTCCTGTCCTGTCACAAGCTCTTGCCATTGCTAGCAGAGTAAATCTCATTTGAGAGTAGGTGGCTTCTGCTTTGGATGTCGAAGATCCGGTTTCCACGGATAAGACGGGCACACACACTCAGATATAGATGAACAACTGTACTCTTGCAATTCTGATAATTGTTTTGCTGGTTGCAATTGCTTTGTACTTAACAATTCGTGCAGCCTCGTTTTCTTTCCTGTCCTCTTTCCGCCGTTGTTGTTTAGTAATGGTGATGTCAACTGAGCCCATAGCCATATCCCTTTTTGTTCTTTGGTCCAGAAGAAACTTCTGTTCTTTCTCTGGTATTCTGCAAGATTTTTCTCAACTGCATGAAAAAAAGTCAGCGCATTTCCATGCTGAAATGGCAGAGCTTTCCCCTCGCTTCCTCTTGGAAACGTTTTATCCTGGATTTATAACTTTTACTTAGCTGTCTGCCTTTGAACGGCTTTGTAAGATTTCGGTATTTGTCATGGTAAGATCGGATTATCTGCAAAATTCGAACATGCGATACCACAGGAATCGAAGCCTTGAGCCACAACTGTTCCACCTTTGTTGCAACTACTTCTGATAATTCACTGACTGTAGGTTCTTTGGCTTCATCATTTAGCTTCAGGTCGTACTTAACCCATGACATCTTCATAAGTCGGGAGAAAACGATCATTCAGCTCTTTCAACACCCCAAACACAGGACAGTTCACTTTTTCCTTGTTTTCACCTGAAGTGAGTGAGCCATATTGTTCTGCAGGAAGATATATCACACAAGGTTAAGATATTGTACATAAAGATCAACAATATCGCAGAAAAACTCAAGGCGTCCCTGCATTTGCATTACGCTTGAAACAAAATTAAACCCGTTCGTATAATTATTCAAAACAACATTCAAAATCAGAGAAAATGAGGCAAGTTCACTGTCGTAATAACTGTTTCAACACTAATCAACAGGCCGAGGTAAAGGCGAGGTATTCCCCTACACACCACGCCCCCACGCATCCAAAGCCAATCACATCATCCCTGTTCCTTTCGCTCCGCCCCTGTTTTCACGCACAAACGCATTACAACTCATTCGGCCTTGACTGAGTCAAGAACTCTGCTAAGTGGATTGTGGTGAGTAAATTCAAGGCTGTTGGGGTACCTCAAGATATTGTTTGTGAACAAAGCACTTTCGTATGGTTTCTAAGATGCGGAAGAAGCAACTTTTCCGTGATGTCAGAATTCAAACAATTAACTTTCATTTTTCGCTTCACTGGTGATTTGAAATTAGAGGGATTGTTCGAATTTTCAAGTGGGTGAGGGCCGAGGGGTGAAACCGTGAGGGCGAAGGTGCGAGATTTCAGTTTTCAGAATATGGGACACCGCCTCTTTGTGCCTTGGATGACATCGAAAATCCTGTAGTTGGGCGATTTCAGAAATTATGCTTATTCAGCTTATATAACTGTAACAGTCAATGATAGGAAATAAACAAAATATAGGTTAAATATATAGTTATTGTTACACTTGGGTATACTTGTCTGAGGCCTTTGCATCTCTTTGCAACTGTTTGTTTTGTGGTACATACTTATAAAACTCGTTGCACTGTTTCCCTTTCTTAATAAAATTCAACTGTTTAAGATAGTTGTCGCTAAATGTACATCTGCGTTTCGCCGTTTCGGCATAACTAATAAATAATTAAAAGGGCGAACAGAGATCCCCCCCCCCAAAAAAATAAAGCAATATGTTACTGATACAACACAGCTGTATTCTAACAATAACAGAATTGCACTGATGATTGATAATTTGCACTGTGACACTGTCTGACAACTCTGATTTACAGGTGGCAGTTCCTCAATTCTTCGAATTCTGAGTTTTTACTCTCTCTTTGATCGTGTAACGATTTATTTAATATTTTTCGCGTCAAGGTATCAGGCCCACTCAATACGGGACAATTTGCTGGGGCAAGGGGACAAGGCAATGAAATAAGGGACAATGCCTTATATACTGGCATCTTACTATATGGCACCATAGTAAAAATTGAAAATTTTTCACGACCATTTCATTAGTTTTAATTCATGATTTAAGCGCTACATCTACATCCTTCTTAGTTTCTTGTAATTTTGCACAACTCTTTTAATGAATTTCTCGAATGCAGTGCGTTCATCTTTGATAGCTTCCCATGTGTCCGGTACTTACAGTGTTCCAGTTAATATCTCACTCATTCATTCACATGATCAGGTAGAAGGCGACTTTTGTCAGAACACAAAATCCTATTTAATGACGAAAAGGTACGCTCAACTGTGGCTGTTGTGACTGGCAGTAGCAAGTGACGAATTCCTTCTTCTTTCATTCCAGGAAACACAAAGATCAGGTCGAGCCACTAGTGATAATAAAAAAAGTTGAAGTCAAATCTTCATTCATTCGTCGTATGATACTCCATTCTGTGTTTATTCTCTGTTCTGTCCTGTTCACATGGCAACCCCATTGCTGCATAGTAGTACCTCACTCCAATATTGGTGTTTTAAGAAAGTCATCTGTAAAAGCTACGTAGAGGTTAAGTAGAATCCAGAGGGGTGATGGAAAAATTCAGGGGACAGTAGGGAAATCCTTGGATGTAATTACTGTAAACGATTACATGACTTCAGCTGTATGAATTGGGAATATACGAAAGTATCTCTTGTTTCGAAAGCGAAGCAGATTACTGGCATTAAATTTTTCTGTGATCGGTGTACAGAACTCGTTTGCAGTATTTAATGCAATGAACAATGCGAATATAATAGAGAAAGGCAGTAATAGATGGGAAAGATTATCAGAATGCTTCAACGGAGAACAGTGTGGAAAAGAGAGAAATACAAGGACAAACAACGCGAGAAGACAGAACTGTAAAAATAAAAGGAACAAACACAAATCTTGATGCGGTGAAACCACCAAATAAAATTAATTTAGGAAAGAGAGATGCAAGCAAAAAACAGGGAAGATCGTATGGAAGTATCATGCAAAAAGGGCATTGCAGGTACAGGGACGGGCAATGTATCTATGCACATTAGGGTGTGTCACTTTTGGACTTTTTTTTAAAATTATGGTGCTTACCTCTTATATTGTGACAAATTGACCAAAACCATGAATAAACAAAAAAAAGACAATCGGGTAATATTTAGGGTCCCCTCCCCGCCCATTTGAAAAATAAGCCCCCTATTCACACAAAAAATTGTGATTTTTGGAGATATTTTTGGTCATAGTTTCCTTACTAATCGTCGTATTTCAAAATTTTGCTACCAAAATGTAGCGAATAATAATGCGCTTCAATCTGAATAGTTTTTATTAACCTTTGAGTTAAATTTATTAAAAAAATTTATATCTCTTTGGTCATTTTGATGCATTTTCTAAGAGAAAAATGCTGCTGTTTTATATCTTTGGAAGATCTGAACTGCAATCAAATATTATCTTATATACTTTGGATGTCACCGCCATCCATAGAGCATCATCCCAATGCAGCTCTGCGGCGATGGGCTTTGAAAATATAAATCAAAAAAGTAGATGGGCTTAAATGAGCAACACTTTTTTGGTTTAGAGATTCAAAGTGGGAACAACTTTGTACATGTTTAGTAGATTAAAATTAGTAAATTTTGCAAAAAAAAAAAAATTACAACTGGACTTAAACTTTTATTAATCTAAAAAAATATGCAAAGCCCAATCGTTTTTTTTTTTTTTTTATTATGAAATACAAACACAAAACAATTTTAATCAAATAGAAACAAAGTGCTATTCTTGAAATTATAATGAAAAAATGTAAATGAAATTAAATTACAAATGGAAGAAATTACAAATTCAAGAGACCTTGTTTGGAAAACTTTGGGAAAACACGCCTGTTTTCCTCTACAACTTGAAGCAATGCCTGAAATTCACCTTCATCCCTACATGAGCGATGAAAATCCTGCAAACGTTTGATACCCCTTTCTGCAGTGTCATTAACGACCTTAGTTGAAGAGAGTATTCTCTTCATCCGTTACAGCTGCAGTCCTTATCCAATCTCCCGTTGAACCAAGGACTTTGAATACAAACCGTGAGTTTGGACCAACTAATTGCTGAATTTTAATTCGTTCTTTTAGGATGGGAAATATCGGCTTACCCTGTTTGAATTCTGGTGGTTGATTGAATGAGGAAAGTTTTTTGGCCACCTTGTCCTTTTCACTATGAGGTAAATCTCCAAAGAGAGAAAGGGTTACAAATTCTTCAGATAGGTACCAGTAATGACATTTTAGAGTGTTGAGGGCAGCTTCCGCTACTTCCATGTCAATATTTTTGTACTGAACTAATTCGTTGTATAGGAGGAGGTCAATTTCAGGAGCCTCAAGTGGGTTGGTGACTGATAGCCAGTACTTGGAGTAGATCAGCGATGTAAAGAAGCATACTCTTTCTAGCTTTTTTATTGTAACATTATCATATCCAGCTTGGTCTCGAAATGCTAACATCTTATTCGTATACAATATGACAGCCATCTATCTGGTGTGATGGAGAGCTCCTGGCTTGATCCAATGTATTCCTCTGGCAGGAATTTCTCCTAAAACGAACATAGTTGTTTCAGCTACCTCTTTGTAATCATCCCTGGGAAGGCTCTGGTTATCTTTGAGCAAATCTGTCATAAAATCTATGACGCATTTTTTCAGGTCCTTGAGATGTCTGCATTGATAAATAGCTGTTTGAAGGGTTGCTTAGTGTCTAGCTTCTCCCATATAACATCTCTGAAGGTTTTGAAAGATTCGTTTTCGGGTGAAGTAGATTTTCCAAATTTTTTTCTAAAGAGGTCTCCCAGTACTTTACAAGCCCCTTTCATCCAGCCAGTATTGGATGAAGTAGTATCGAATACCATTCCGTAAACCTTATCCTGTAATTTCCATTCTTGGATTGTGATAAAAACAGTACAAGCTTGTATCGATCCAGTTGAGATACCGATATCGGGTATCGAGAGAAGTTTCTCAACCTTCTCTCCCAATATAAGTATTGCCAATCGATCCTGCTTTCTTCCTGAAACATTCAGTATCATTTTGCTGTCCCAGTGGACTACACAATATTGAGGTGGGTTGAACGACTCTTTAATAGTGTCAGCAGTAGCTTTCCTCGACTGCTTCGCAACTCGCGCAGAAGTACTTTTAGATAATGACATCTCTTTTAAATCTAGCCCACATTCAGCTGCTACCACAGATGCAAATGTCGAGCGTTGTCCGAATGATAGTCCTAAACGATCAGCTGTATTAGATATTAATGTTGACTAGTAACTTAGGACGTTTTGATGGGTCTGGGCTCGGAATAAAATCATCTTCACCATTACTTGAGTCCACTAACTCGCCTTCAGATGATTCAAGTTTGTGTGTCTCTTCTTTTAATGCCTTTCGCTCTTTTTCTTTCAATTTTCTTCGTTCTTCACCTTCTATTCTAGCGGTCTTTTTGATCAGTTTGGCTACATAAGCTTTATCGATCGAACCCAGAAAATAATTGAGGGGTCGCGCGTCTTAAGGTACCTAAGCGCCACCACAGGCGAAAACGTGTTTTGATGGATATCACTATTTTCACCCTTCCTCTATCACGTGGTTTGGGTTATAATGACCTTACGACACTAGAAGTATGGTTGAAAACCTTATGAAGCGAACTACTTTTTTCACCTCTATTCTGTGCCAGAAATCGCACCCAAAGTTCGGTATAATAAGAAAATTTTTTTTTTTTTAAATATACTGTATATAAAATATAAAATATGAAAATCTATTCCAAAAACTCATCAACATCTTCATTAGCATACTTAGAACTCTAATTTAGCCAAAATTGAACGTTCTAGCTCAATTAATAACAGATACTATTCCCAGAATATTAAATGCAAAAAAAAACCACTTTTTCTACGTGAAAGTCACAATATGATAATAAAAACCCACTCTAATAGACAGATTTTGTTTCCACAACAGTTTCGATGCCCACTGGCATCCTCTTCGGGTGGATACAGAAAAACGAATGAACCAAAAACAAGAGGAAAAACAGTCCAGAGCCTTTAAGAAATTCGCACATAGATTAGGTCCCGTTATCCCGACAGTGGAAGGGCATTTTATTAAAGGGACCCGCTTTTTAAATACATTCGCATTTATTATACAGGGTGTCTCAAAAGTCACTATCTATTTCGGTGACATTAGTGTTTTTTTAAAAAATGCTATGCTGGCATAAAGATATGTACTTCTGGTGCAAATTTGTGTATTTAAAAAAAGTTAATTGGTTTATTATCTTGACATGCTTGAACAATTCCTCGAACCTCAACTTCTTACAGATGGCATTCTTGACACAGTAGTTTTTCAGCAGGATGGAGCACCGTGCCATTATGCAATAATTGTACGTGATTATCTTGACAAACGCTTCCCCGGTCGCTGGATTGGTCGTGGAGGAACACAACCATGGGCAGCACGTTCACCCGATTTAACACCATTAGATTTTTTCACCTGGGGTTTCATTAAGTCTAAGGTGTACACTGGTAGAAGAATTAGTGATGTAGCCGAACTTCGAAATCGTATTACCGATGCGGTTCAGAAAATAACACCTCAAATGCTGGAAAGTGTGTTCCGGGAAACAACTTATCGCTTTGAGCTCTGTAGAGACACTGATGGTCGCCATGTGGAGACAGATAAATAAATAGCACTAATTCTTTGTGGCACTTACTTTGAAATAAATATATTTTTCATGTCTTAAACCAGTTTTTCGTAATTCCCATTATTTTTCAAAATAGGTAGTGACTTTTGAGACACTCTGTACAAAAATTATAAACCGAAAAACAAATGAAACAGGGGGGCGAGGAGGGAACAATCAAGAGACCGCTACGAATAAATTAGGTCCTGTTCTTCTGACACAGGAAGGGCATTTTTATTAAGGGACCCGCTTATAGATACACTCGCATGAATTTAAACTATATACTTGTTCTATACATTTATTATACATTTATTATTCAATTTATTACATTTAATATTGCATTGTTATTTATTACAGAAATTATAAATTTATTATTACATTGATTATTTATTGATTATTATTGTTATTTATTATACAGAAATTGTAAACCGAAACCGGAAGGACATTTTATTACAGGGTCCCGCTTATAAGTACATACGCTCAAATTAAAACTATCTTCCTGTTCATACGTACAAATGCTACTATTTTGACATAATTACTGCATTGATTATTGCATTTACATTTTTTAACATTTATTATTATTACCTTTACACTAATTACACTTATGTTAGAACCCGTTCACCCGACTCCGTAAGGGATTTTTTGGCCAAGAATTTGTACCCTCGTACAAATTAAAATTACCTGCTTGTTCTATACACACAGATTCTATTATTTTTCGTTTGACATAATTATTACATTTATAAAGTACTTTACTTGATTCCCAATCTAGAGCATGATTATTTTGGCTGGCGTGAGGAAAAATAGCATTTTTGGTGGTACAACTTCTGAAGGCATATTTGTGTTCCTTAATACGGGTTGCAATATTTCTTCCAGTTTCTCCCACGTATACTAAATCACAACTTTTACAGGGAATGCTGTAGACACAGGCTTGTTCCTCTTTTGCAACGTTATTCCTAACCAATTTACTTTCCACAGTAGACGAATATTTGAACGCCAAAGCAAACTTAAAATCTTTCGTCAACGGTTTTACTCTTTCTAAGCCGGCAATGTAAGGCAAACTCACATATTGTTTTTGGATAACTGACGGTTCCCGAGGGGCATAAAAAGTTTTTCTGGCTTTAAAATACGCCTTCTGATAAACCATTCAGGATATTTTAAATCCTTAAAAATGTTCCAAATCTTAGAATTTTCGGGGTCTAGCAAATGTGGGCCACAAATCCTGAGTGCTCTTAGAAACATGGAAGAAATAATTGAGCTTTTAACCCCTTCATCATATGAAAAATAATGAATGTACGAATTACAATGGGTAGGTTTTCTATAGACCGTGAAATTGGGCTTTCCGTTTTCGTTAACCCTTTCATACCCAAATTAAGTCGAAAAGTAAAAAAAAAAATTGGGATATAAAAATCGTTTAATTGGACCCAAAATAACTGAAAAATATATTTTACAAAGTTTTATTGTTCATAATTAATAAAATACGAAATGTGTTAAATTTCACACATTGGGAACTGGAAGGTCTAAAATTGCTTCCAAAGTTAACGATGAAAATTTCACACACTGGGCATTGAAGGGTTAATGACCAAAACATCTAGAAAAGGTAATTGTTTGTCGTTCTCCCATTCATATTTAAATTTAATAGAGGGAACAACATTATTTAATGACTGAAAGAAAGTGTCAAAGTTGTTCCAGTGGTCAGGCCAAAATGAGAAAATATCATCTACATAACGAAACCAAATTAGATTCCTGGGACATATTGTTGGCAACAATTCCGACTCATAATATTCCATGTATAATGTACTCAGTATTGGGGACAAAGGGGACCCCATTTCCATACCAAAACGTTGCAAATAAAATTCTTCACCGAAGGAAAAGGCATTATTGGTGACACAGAGTTTTATCAGTTCTAAAAATACCGTTGTGGGCATGTCTAGTTCTACGTTACATGTTGGCAATTTTCTATCTAAAAAACTAAGTACATCATCGATGGGAACTTTCGTAAACAGGGACTCAACGTCAAAACTGATCATTTTTCCCCGTTTTAAATCTAAGGACATAACCTTGTTAATAAAGTCACAGGAATTAGTGATGTGCGAGCCTGAAAATTTACCAACTAATGGGGATAATTTATCTGCAAGAAATTTAGATAACCTGTAACTAAATGAACCCCTGTGTGAAATAATGGGACGGAGTGGTATATTAATCCTATGGGTTTTGGGTAAGCCGTAAATGTGGGGGAGTTTGGGGTTAATCTGTAGAAATCTTTCAGGGTCAATCGCCGGGACATCTTTTAATAAGTTCCTGATAGTTTTGTTGAATTCAGCAGAAAGACGCTTTAGGGGGGACAATCTCACTTTGGTGTAGTTGAATTCATCACTAAGTAAGGCTTCCATTTTTTGTTTATAATCACACTTGTCCAAAATGACCACAGCGTTACTTTTGTCCGCTTTAGTGACAAATATTGTTTCGTTTTTCCTGAACTTGTCTAAAGTTAACCGGAATCTTTTAGAAATCGAGTCCATTGAGTTGAAATGTTCCAGAAACTTGCTCAGAATCAAACCATTTAAACACGGAATATCCACCCTGGAATTAACTACGGACGACACAAAATCTAAAACAATGTTTTTATCAGGTTTAAGGGCAAACGACAGCCCTAAGTTAAGAACTTCCTTTTCGGATTTGGATAAGACATATGTCGGTAAATTTAAAACGGAACCCTGCACAGCACACTGTGACCAAGCACTTTCATCACATAAATTGGATAGCTTTCTGTTAAGTCGTTGTTCAGTGCGTCTAGTTTCTACGTCGCATTTATAATCTGCAGTTTCAAACAATAATAGAATCTGTGTGTATAGAACAAGCAGATAATTTTAATTTGTACGAGGGTACGTATAAGTTAGACCCTTTAATGGGATTCTTGGTCAAAAAATCCCTTACGGAGTCGGGTGAACGGGTTCTAACATAAGTGTAATTATTGTAAAGGTAATAATAACACAGGTCAACAAAATAAAAAAAAATTTTCGTTGCCAAGGAAATTCATACGAATTTAGGTATTTTGGGGGTTGCTGAATTCCAAAATGAAAGTAGTTTTTCCGATTTGGCTCTAGTTCTTGAGATAATGAATACCCTCAATTAATAGGAAACGTAACCATAACGCGTGCATATGGGAAACTACCGGAACATTCTAGATGGTGAGACCGAATAAAATGCCATTATGTATTTCATGTGTTTACTTTTGTATGATTTGAGACAATTTCAATGCGATTTGTAAGTAGGCTCCGCCTGAACATTAAATTTTTTGCATTTTTACGTGTTTCAATGGGGTACCAATTATCTCATAAATTAGAGCCAATCTAGCAAAACCGATGTCATATTCGGAATCGGCACCACAAAGTTACCCCAAAATCACTCTAATATGATTGGCAATAAAATGAGTGTTGACCAGTGTAATAATAAATGTTAAAAAATGTAAATGCAATAATCAATGCAGTAATTATTTCAAAATAGTAGAATCTGTATAATAATCAATAAATAATCAATGTAATAATAAATTTATAATTTCTGTAATAAATAACAATGCAATATTAAATGTAATAAATTGAATATTAAATGTATAATAAATGTATAGAACAAGTATATAGTTTAAATTCATGCGAATGTACCTATAAGCGAGTCCCTTTAATAAAAATGCCCTTCCTGTGTCGGAAGAACGGGACCTAATTTATTCGTAGCGGTCTCTTGATTGTTCCCTCCTCGCACCCCCTTTTTCATTTGTTTTTCGGTTTATAATTTTTGTATAAGAAAAACAATGAAATAATCAATGTAATAATAAATTTATAATTTCTGTAATAAATAATAATACAATATTAAATGTAACATATTTAATAATAAATGCAATAATTATGTAAAATAATAGAATCTATATGTATACAACAAGAAGATACGTAGTTTTAAATTTATGCGAATGTGTTTAAAAAGTGGGTCCCTTTAATAAAATGCCCTTCCACTGTCGGGATAACGAGACCTAATCTATGTGCGAATTTCTTAAAGGCTCTGGATTGTTTTCCCTCTTGTTTTTGGTTCATTTGTTTTTCTGTATCCACCCGAAGAGGATGCCAGTGGGCATCGAAACTGTTGTGGAAATAAACTCTGTCTATTACAGTGGGTTTTTATTATCATATTACATCAATGTTTTGTCCTCGACACAATGTTCCTAATATTTTCTCCTGGTGGTCTAGTAGCTGTGACAGGCATGATCTACCCGCCCTGAAGCCATGTTGATTTGGATTTTATGTCTTTTTCTTGTAGGTAGTAGGTAGTTTTGCCTCTAATTATGCGTTCAAAACATTTTATAAGGTGTGAGGTGAGAGTCACTGGCCGATAACACTGGGTAACAAAATTTGAAAAATTTTCTGTTTATTGTGATTTTTCTGTCGTTTCTTAATGATTTCGGGGCGCTGATTCCAAAAATTATATTGGTTTTGCTCTATCATCAACCGTTTCAAAAATATAGGTTATCACACTTTTCATATGGCAAAGTATATAAAGAAGGCTAACATAAATATTTTCTGAAAATAAAAACACTATTGAAAATTAATGTTTATTGAGCCAAAATTGTTTGACAAACCCAAAATGGTGCAAAGGATATAATATATATCATGAGGAGAACCGATAAGAGAATAACAAGCCTCGTTATGCAGTGTGCGTTCCTTAAAAATGCACTGAAGAACGCGACTTCCGCGTATGAACATTCTTATCCTTTCTGATCAGCGACCATACGTAGTTTCCCATCATGCAAGCATCCCAATGGCCCTGGTACCTTTTCTCCATCGTTTGAATATCTTGATGGAATCTTTCGCCATGTTCTTCACTCACATCGCCCAGCACTTAATCAAGTTTGACACTAACTCCTTATAGTTTGGTGCTTTATGGTTGCCTAAAAACCCACGAACCACATCACGGAAAGCACACCAAGCCTCTTTTTCGATCGGAGTCATCTTGGCTTCAAGGTTCTTTGAACTCAACAGCGCCTTGACTTGTGGTCCTACAAAGATGCCAGCCTTGACTTTGGCCTCAGAAAGTTTAGGGAACATGACCCGAATCTGTTGGAAAACTTCCCCTCCAAAGTCTAACGCAGTTACAAACTGCTTAATTAGACCCAACTTAATATGGAGAGGTGGTAGCAGAACTATGTCAGACTTCACAAGAGGTTCCCTGAGTACATTGTACTTTCCTGGTTGCAGTCCTTCACGTAGAGGCCACTGAACTGTTTTATAGTGCTCAGTTGAAGCCCTGCTATCCCACAGGCAAAGAAAACATGAATATTTAGTAAACCCTCCTTGTAAACCTAACAGGAAAACAATCATTTTGAAATCACCACACACGTCCCAGTTATATTGTTCATACCTGATTTGAGTGAGCAGTTGTTTGACATTTTCATAGTCCTCTTTCATTTGAACAGAATGTGCAACTGGTACAGATGGATATTTTTTCCCATTGTGGAGTAGAACAGCTTTTAAACTCCGAGTTGAACTGTTAATAAACAGGCGCCACTCTGAGGGTATACGTGTTAACCCAATAGCTGTGAATAGACCATTAACCTCGCTGCAATAACAGAGAGAGCCATTGACATCGTAGAACCTTGCAAACACTTCATGCCGCTTTCGGTATACAATGCTCTTGCAGTCTTCTCCAAGCAAATTCCACTCTTTGAGTCTGGAGGTCAGAAGCTCAGACCCTGATTTCGTCAGACCCAAATCTCTAATTAAGTCGTCCAATTCCCTCTGATTTGGAAAGTGAGGGTTTGTACTGAAAGTTACTGTATATTCTTCATCATGACTGTCCTCACCAGCCGACATCTCAGATGAGCTAGCTGCATCCTCATTTTCAACCTGCAAAGCAAAGAAACAAAATATAGGCATAGCTATATATGTAGAAGAGCATCAGCACTAAGAAAAATCGACACATAATGACCCACAGTCTATAAATACAGAAGGTAAAGTAATGGATAGATACCTGTTCTGGTGGACGTGGTATTGGAAGACCTTCGCCATGTGGTACAAGAGCTATGGACGATGCTATGCTTGGATAATGAAGAGTCTGCCTTCCTTTAACTTTCCTGTACTTAGAAACATCTACATGCAGTAGTAGCAATCGTCGTGGTTGCTCTTTGGTTCTCTCCATATTCTGGGTACCGCAAAGGGCATTGCCTTGCGTACTCCCCGCAGCCACCCTTCAAGTGTGGAGAGGCAGCTTCCACAGATCACATGGGGTGCCAAGGGCTTATCTTGGTCACCCATAGGCATACCAAAATAGAGCTGATACGCGATCCAGAACTTGGTGCCTTTCACAATCTTGTGCGATACTTGCTTGGGGCCTATGTAATACCCACAAACGTAGCAGAATATATCCGGCGAGTGTTTACAAGCTCTAGTTGCCATTCTCTTTACCAAACTGTACTACATTAATCATAACCTGCAGATATAGAGAGAAGAGTTATTAAATCTGCAACAGATTACAGATTCCAGAAAAAAGATGTATTCACAACACTGAAATAATGTTCGCAATAAAAAAGGATCGATAACACTCAAATCGTCAGCACAGAGAAGCACAGAAACACAGTACCTCAGTGCTGGTAACCATCAACAAACAACCTGCTTTCTTTGTGTGCTCACACTTACTGACTTCTCAGACTCTGCGCTCTTCTTTATATAGCACAGTGGAAGTTTCGGGCAATTTCTAGAGCAAGAAACTGTCAACGAACATCCGGATTGTTCTCAACAATTCCTGATTATTTTGATATTGCTGCGCCCATAATAACATTATACTGGTAAAACATGAAAAATGGATTACCTCTGAAACCAGTGATGATACACACAAACCAAGGCCAGATTTGGACTCAGCGCCCACAAATGCATATAAAAACATAAAAAATTCTATATAAACAAAATCAGTGTTACACAGTGTAATTTTTGGGCATTGCTCTGTTATCACCTTTAAATAGAGGGGCAATGTTCACGTTCTTTAAGGGGAGTGGAATTTGTCCTGTGTCAAGTGACTTCCTCCATAGTAAGTATAGCGGTTTTGCAATACTCTCTTTGCATTTCTTCAGAAATGTGGCACTCCATGTGTCTGGCCCTAGCGCTGAATTGTCTCGCATCTGTGATAAGGCCGTAATTACATCTCCTTCCGTGAACTCGAAGTCCATTAATAGGTTTGTGTCGGGATTTGTTCTTGGTTGATCTGTATCAATGTCGATGTCGAAAAACTCGTCTGGGTTTTCCAATTCCATCTCGGACTTAGGGGTGCTAAACACAGATTTAAATTGTTCCCTAAGCAGTTCACTTATTTCTTTCGGGTCATTTGTGTATTCGGCCTCCCCGTCTATCAACGGTCCAATACTCTCCTTACACTGCACTTTCCTTTTCGCAAAAGTGTAGAAGTATTTTGGGTTATTTTTTATGTTTTCTGCTACCTTGTTTTCCTCCTCGTTTGTCTTATGTATGAATGTTTGCTTTAGGTCCATTTCTATTTCGCCAAGTTTCCTCTCTAGTTTGAGTCTCTTTGCATCAGTTCTGCATCTGTGGAGATGTTTTACGGTTTGTCTTCGTTGCCTGAATAGAGTCCTGATTTTCCCCTCGAGCTTGCTACGTTTTCTTTCCTGTCTCTCTGGAATATGTTTCAGTATTATAGGTTTGGTTTCTGTCTCTATTATACATATTATTTCTTGTGGAGTCTTCTCGTGTAGTAGCAATTCTCAATTTACCTCCTTTAAATCTTTGTTTGGGTCATTCCATGTCAGTTCAACGGCGAAAGAAACGTGACCGCCACCGATTTTTTTTTAAATTGGCGAACTTATAGATCTCTGTGAGAAAAACAGAATGACGCTTGTTTCAACACTCTAGGTCATATGGTTCCGGAGATATGGCCATTCGAATTTTGTAAAAAAAGGTCAATTTCCATGGTCATACCATATTTCAACATGAAATATCTCGGCTCCTATTGCACTGACAGAAACCATTTAAACACTATTTTAAAACTTTTTAGCAGATCTACAACTTTGTTTCTATTCATATTTTACCTCAGTGGTAAAAAAAAAAAGTTGAACTTATTTTTTACCTTGTGTAGGTCATTTGATGTCACAACCGATTTTTTTCTCCTTTCAACCAATTTTGGGTACACATATCTACCTTAACCTAAAATAAGATTTTTAGTGTTGATTAAGTTAGTATAGACGCTACAGCCATTTCAGTGGACCATGCCCACCTCCATTTTGACCACGTACCTTTTTCCACCAAACTTTGGAGCACCGTGTCTTTGGAACTGTTTGAGCTAGAGTGTTGAGAAAAATACCATTAGATTTTTCTTACTGAGATATATAATGTCTGCTAATTTTTAAAAAGATCGGTAATAATCTAACCTAACCTAACCCAGTTATTTGATCGAATAATTATCCGGCTCTATTATAAATTTTTTTTTTTTTTTTTTATATTTCAGAGAATTATATAATATAGGTAATTTAAATTACATAATTAATTAATTTATATGGACAGTCAAAAGTGTGAAGAACTTCGAACCTGCTATCCTGTTTAAAGGTAAAGCTATGTACGTATATAAGTACCTTATACTAGGCTATAGGTACTTTCCTACAGAATAAGTTCAGTTTTAAGAGTTAGACGAGTTTTAATAGAATTACTTAACTTTGTGTATTTATTCATTATGTACAAGAGTATGTACCCATGTGAAAATAAACTTATTTAAACCTTGGAGCAAGGATTTTTTGGCATCTGTGTTTATTCCAATCTGTAAATCAAACTGCACATTTTTTCTTGTTATAGACCTCTGATACAAGATTCAGTAGGTCCCAAATTTTATTTGTGCCATCTAAGCAAAAATAGGTGCAAAAACCTTCACTTTTTTCTACGTGAAGGTCAAAATATGAAAATAAAAACCCACTCTAATAGACAGAGTTTATTTCCACAACATTTTCGACACCCACTGGCATCCTCCTCGGGTGGATACAGAAAACCGAATGAACCAAAACAAGAGGGAAAAACAGTCCAGGGACCGACCGTTAAGAAATTCGCACCTAGGTTAGATCCCATTCTCCCGACACCAGAAGGGCATTTTTCATTAAGTACATTCGCACAAATTTAAAACTATCTTCCTGTTCTAAACATACAAATTCTATTATTTTTTTATTTTTTTAATTTTTTTACATAATTATTACATTTATTATTAAATTTATTACATTTAATATTGCATAATTATTTATTACAGAAATTATAAATTTATTATTACATTGGTTATTACATTGTTGTTTATTATACAGAACTTATAATCCGAAAAACGAATGAAAAAGGCGATTAGGAAACAATCCAGAGACCATTGAGAAATTCGCACCTAGGTTAGATACCGTTCTCCCGGCACCGGAAGGGCATTTTATTACAGGGTCCGCTTATAAGTACATTCCCACAAATTAAAACTATCTTCTTGTTCTATACATACAGATTCTAATATTTTGACATAATTACTGCATTTATTATTGCATTTACAGTTTTTAACACTTATTATTATTATTACCTTTACCCTAATTATTAAATTTATAATATTACCTTTATTATTACATCTGTTGCATTTATATTTATTTCCACATTTATTACTTCCATTATTACATTTACTAAAAGCGAGTAAGGAAACAATTCAGAGACCTTTAAGAAATTCACACTTAGGTTCGAACACGTTCCCCCGACTCCGTAAGGGATTTTTTGACCAAGAATCTCATTAAAGGGTCTAACTTATAAGTACCTTCGCACAAATTGAAATTATCTACTTTTTCTATACACACAGATTCTATTATTTTTCTTTTGACATAATTATTACATTTATAAAGTACTTTACTTGATTCCCAATCTATAGCATGATTATTTTGGCTGGCGTGATAAAAAATGGCATTATTAGTATTTCAACTTCTGAAGGCATATTTGTGTTCTTTAATACGGGTTTCAATATTTCTTCCAGTTTCTCCCACGTATACTAAATCACAACTTTTACAGGGAATGCTGTAGACACAGGCTTGTTCCTCTTTTGCAACGTTATTCCTAACCAATTTACTTTTCACGGTCGACGAATATTTGAACGCCAAAGCAAACTTAAAATCTTTCGTCATCGGTTTTACTCTTTCTAAGCCGGCAATGTAAGGCAAACTCACATAATAAATAATAATAAATGTAAAAAAATGTAAATGCAATAATAAATGCAGTAATTATGTCAAAATATTAGAATCTGTATGTATAGAACAAGAAGATAGTTTTAATTTGTGGGAATGTACTTATAAGCGGACCCTGTAATAAAATGCCCTTCCGGTGTCGGGAGAACGGTATCTGACCTAGGTGCGAATTTCTCAATGGTCTCTGGATTGTTTCCTAATCGCCTTTTTCATTCGTTTTTCAGATTATAAGTTCTGTATAATAAACAACAATGTAATAACCAATGTAATAATAAATTTATAATTTCTGTAATAAATAATTATGCAATATTAAATGTAATAAATTTAATAATAAATGTAATAATTATGTAAAAAAATAAAAAAAATAAAAAAAGTAATAGAATCTGTATGTTTAGAACAGGAAGATAGTTTTAAATTTGTGCGAATGTACTTAATGAAAAATGCCCTTCCGGTGTCGGAAGAATGGGATCTAACCTAGGTGCGAATTTCTTAACGGTCGGTCCCTGGACTGTTTTTCCCTCTTGTTTTGGTTCATTCGGTTTTCTGTATCCACCCGAGGAGGATGCCAGTGGGCGTCGAAACTGTTGTGGAAGTAAACTCTGTCTATTAGAGTGGGTTTTTATTTTCATAAGCAAAAATAGCTTTTAACAGGGTTGGATACAATGAATAATTATAATTGTATTTTTAATTAATTGATCCTAATTTCCATTAATTGTAATTGTAATTGATTCAAAATAAAAAAAATAAAGGTAATTGTAATTGATTTTTGAGCTATAACTGATGTAAATGATCAATTAATGTCAATTGTTAAAAATTATACCCCTAGATCTGGCAGTCATACATCATCCAATGAAAATAAACCTTTGATAGTTTATTTAGTTATACTTAGATAGAGATATATATTTTTATAGATATATATTCATTTTAGATATATATTTTGATATATGATAGATCATAATAAGATAAGAAGAGCACAAGAAAAAATAATGAAGGAAATATCTGGTCAGCATGAAAAAGATTTGGAGGAGGAAGGTCTCTCTTGCCTTTTGTTTGATGGAAGAGATGACACAAAAGTTCTCCTAGAGGTAGAGGGAATGGACAGAAAGTTTCCCGGTCTCATTAAAGAAGAACACTACTCTGTGTGTTCCGAACCTGGTGGCCGCTATTTGTTTCACTTTGTTCCTGAAGCAGAAGTAGAAGGCAAGAAACATGCAGAGGCAATTGCTGATCAAATAATATGTTGTCTTCAAGAAAGAAGACTTGACAGTTCACTGCAGGCCGTTGGTGGAGACTCAACTGCGGTGAACACTGGATGGCAGGGCGTTGTTATGACGCATTTAGAGAAAAAACTTGGAAGAAGGCTTGTTTGGATTGTATGTGATTTGCACACAGGGGAACTACCTCTTCGTCGTCTCATCCAGGAACTTGATGGTCCTACAAAGAGCAACAACAAGTGGTCAGGCCCCCTTGGCAACATGCTAGATGAAGCAACGGAATTAGAAATAAATACAAAATTTCCAAAGGTCGAAGTAGGCCCTCCCCTTCCAGTGTTGTCTGAAGAAGTTATCAAAGACCTCAGCACGGATCAGTCTTACGCTTATCGTATTGTTCAAGCAATCAGATCAGGAGAGTTGCCTCAAAATCTGGCTCTCTTGGAGATTGGACCCGTAAGTCACAGTCGTTGGTTAACTACAGCGATTCGTTTCTGCAGGATTTGGGTTTCCAAACATGCACTGAAGGGCAAAATGCTACAGAATTTTATGTTGATTGTTGAATTTATTATTGGGTTTTATCTTCCTCACTGGTTCAATTTAAAACTTAATCCAATGTGGATGGAGGGGCCCAACCACATCTTGTTTCAATTACAGCTACTGAGAACCCAAAGGAAAGTAGTGGTGGACATCGTGTTACCTGTGGTGAGAAGGTCCGCTTGGTATGCTAGGCCAGAGGCAGTTTTGCAAGCAATACTGTGCAGCCAATGTACCAAAGAGCGAACTGAGGCTGTGGAAATCATTCTAAAGCTTAGAGGAACATCACTAGATGATGACCAGCTGGGAGACTGCTCTGTTCAGACAAGGAAGGTACCTCCGATAAACGTCAATGCCACGAAATTGTCAGAATTAGTTAACTTGAGTTCGGAAGTTTTGGAGCCACCACTGACAACATGTATAACAAACAAAGATTTAATACAACTTAAAGAGGCCCCAATGCAAGTGCCAAAGTGGCCTTCTCACACTCAGAGTGTGGAGAGATGTGTGAAAATGGTCACAGAAGCAGCTACTCAAGTTTACAGTCACGAGAGGCGAGAAGGCTACATCAAAGCGCAAGTAGCAAGCCGAATGCTGATGTCAAGGAACCGCAGCAAAAAGGACATGACTGCATTGGTTACTTTCAAATAAAGACTCTGAATGATATCTTATTGCCACTTTAAATGTTGATAGGATGTTTGCGCACATTTGTTATTTTGTTACGAATTTACTGAAAAATGGAATTTTTTAATTAAAATTGATGTAGGTAAGAGTTATTTTGTATTGTTTTTGAAGCAAGGATATTATTTTGTACGCCAAATGATTACATTAAATTGCTGCCAAATCACATGATTTTCAATTTAGTCATTTCACCCCCAAAACTGACACACCCTAAATTACCACAGCTCATATTTCAAAGATGTTTTCAGCTTCAGACAGTATTTTAAAAACGGTTTTCCAGTGGTTGAGATGGAGATGTATAACAGCTGATCTTCTTTCTTTATTTTGAGTATGCCTGCTGGTAGCATCGTTTCGTCCAGTTTTGTCTCTAGCTCTTCCAGAGAGGTAAATTGGTCACTTTCTTTATCTGCCTCCACTTCGGCTTGATGTATCATCAAGCCGAAGCTTCTGCTGTCGAGTCTCACCTGATGCTGAACTGGTCGGGCGAGGCGGTGGTGGCTCCTTTGTAAGATGTGCTGGCAGATTTGGCCAGATGCTTGGGACAGCATCAGGTTTGAGTTTCTTCCTCTGTCGCGACTTTCCTTCATTGGCTGTTTTCCGATGTTTGTCATGATGTTCAATTTCGAAGTTTGATGCCTGAAAGTACTTCTCGCAGAGTACAGTATTTTTGTTGTTGTGGCTCCCAGTTGTCACGGGGGATTTTTTTTACCCATATCTTCCTTTTGTCTTCATCTGTTGGGAATTTGAACAATGATGGAGCCGGCACATTTTGATTTCGTGATTTTATCTCAGAACGATAGCCTGTTTTACAGCCAGGTGCGCAGCAGGTTTGCGGCATCTTGCAATTTCTGGCCTGAAATAAAAAAAATAGTTGATTGTAAGTATGTAGGCTGTGTAGCTTATAAAACACAATATTCACAATGAACATTCATCAGCTCAGTAAAACAACAATGTGTGTAAAGAAACTAAGTAAAGGAGTAAATAGTAACTATAATATTAATTAAAAGTTAACTAATTAAAATAGTAAGTAAAAAGTAAAAGTAAATATAAGAGTAAATAGAAATGAATACATAAACGATAAATAAAATTAATATAAAACATCAAACAAATATCATATATAAGGAAAATCACAAATTCTGAACATAAACATAAGTAATGTCTGCAGAAATGAACTCTTCACGTTGAAGAACCAAATCAGCTATTGTCACTAGTCCTGACGTGACCTTGAATATATATATATATGGAAGCGGCAGCGATACGCGATCAGGTAGCAGACGTATTTGGTACTGACTGAGACTGGACACAGACCGACGGCCCTTCTACTGCACCGCGCGACAGTCGTTTTCTCTGCATTCCGCGTCCATATCTCGTGTAGTCCTAGTTTTACCGAGTTAAATTTCCTTCTATTTTCTGTTAAATCCTTCTTTTTTTCAGGAATTTTGGAAGGCAGTCATGTATGAAAAGCGAAAAAAACTAAGTGATCATTCTTATCGCCAGATTGCCAAGCAAAAGGCACAGCGTCTCTCAGAACTTGCACATATATCAACACTCTATACTTGTTTCCCCCAGTCTCAAAAATATGGAGCTCAATCGGAAACTACTGAAATAGGCCCAGTTCCTGACAAAAATAAGAAAGGCGAGTCTCCAGCTGTACTGCCTGGTCCTACAAACATGGGGGGTGCTGAAATGGATGCAGCTGAATCTGACGCTCCTGAAGTGAGTATAATTCAGTAGCATAGTTAGGATTTTCATACAGGGGGATCGATGCGCCATAGAGACGTGTCACATGAAGGAGAAGACCAATAAAAAAATGATGCACATTAACCACTGTGCTTTATTCCACACATTACCATCTCTGACAGACAAAATAACCTCACATCAATGTCGATATGTATGACTTTTACAATGACATATGTAGAGGCCGACCGGAAATTCCTTTCCTCGCCGTTCTCAAATATCATGGAATCAAAACAAAAGCTATACGCGTGGGCATGAAACAGGGCCACGGAGGAAACACAGATCTTGTGGTATTTCCAGAAATGACCACTATATAAATGACCGCCTATAAAATGCAGTTTCTTTCTCAAATCATTCTCACTTGCCATTTTCTCGTTTTGGTCGTCACGTCTCACTCTCAGCACCTTCGTCAGTAGCACCACTCGTCACGCCACCCGCTCTCCGGCCTTCGCCGGAGAGAGGCCCGCTGTTCCTTCAAGGCTCCGGTCGAGTATACACGAAGTCTATCATCAAGTAAGGCCCTCTACAATTTCATCCCGCTGGAAGCGAACATCACTCTACTGGCGTCATCCTTCTGGCCCTGGTTTCACTCATCCTTCACCACAATTCGATCGGCGCCCGTTCAACAAGTATCTCAACAGGCCCTCAGCACATCCTCCTTCACGTAGGCCCTCTACAGTCTCCAAAATCATCTACGGCGAAACGCAATACGGTCAAACTTTCACGTAGGTCTTCAATCTCCAGAGTTATCCAGCGTCGCGGTAAGCCTCTTGTCGGCCCTTACTCGGCCTACAGTGTTTGTTACGTCGTGCTTCCACAAGCTCTGCCTAATCGTGTAGGCCCTAAAAGTGTCTTCATTACCGTTTCAAACTAACTCTCTCGTTAAGACCGCAGTAGGCCTATTTAATTGTTGTACCAATACCGTAATTTTGTATCACTCTGTTATTGTGTTCATTCTTAACGACCTAATCCATTTACTGTACCAACCGTACTTGCATTATTTCAGTTATCAATAGGCTTCATTATTTATTCTGTGTTCGCCTCTGCATATCTCATTAGCCTATCTGAATTAGTGTACTTACTTAACATTTAGACTGTATAACCATTCCTTATTGCTAAGAATCAGTCATCGTTAGCATAACTAAAAGAACTTGGTATTTGTGGAAAAATAGGAAAATGGATCCATGCCTTTCTCTCTGACAAAAAACAAATAACAATTGTGAATGGAGCAAGATCTGTAGAAAAAGAAGTGATTAGTGGAGTGCCGCAAGGTACAGTACTGGGATCAATTCTATTCATTATAATGCTAAACAATATAAACTGTAACCTAAGAAGCTCTCTCCTGTCATTCGCAGATGATACCAGAATACTAAGACCAACTACAGAAAAAGAAGACTGTGTGGAGCTACAAAAAGATCTACAAACTATATATGCATGGGCAGATGCAAACAATATGGCCTTCAATGAAGACAAATTTGAACTAATTAAGTATGGACCAAATAAATACCTGAAAGAACAATTCAACTACACTGGACCCACAGGAAAAGATATTGTACAAACTGATCATGTAAGGGATCTAGGGATTATATTATCTGAAGATGCAACATTCAACAGGCACATTGACAAAGTAACCTCATCATGCAAACAACTAATAGGATATATACTGAGGACATTCAGAACTAGGGACAGTATGACCATGCTTACCCTGTGGAAATCACTTGTTCTTCCACGCATTGACTACTGCTCTCAATTATGGTTTCCCCACAAACAGAATGAATTGCAAAAAATTGAGGGCCTACAAAGAACCTTTGCCTCGTATATTAAACAACCTGATGGGTAACAGGTGAGTAAAAACAAATTAAACTACTGCGATAGGCTCAGAGACCTTGACCTTTATTCCATAGAGAGAAGGTTTGAGAGATACATCCTAATCTACACCTGGAAAATTCTAGAAGGGCTTTTAGTTGCCCCCAATACTGAACCAATTGTGCCCACCTTAACAAGAACTGGCAGAATGTGTCAAAAATATCACCTCCCACCAAACAGTCTGAGAAGGCTTCAAACTCTTCAGTATAATAGTATCTCTAGGCAGGGTTCTCGCCTGTTTAACTCCTTGCCTCAGTACTTTAGAGATATAAGTGCAGTCCCAGTAGATACTTTTAAAAAACACTTGGACATGTTTTTAGCCAACATACCCGACCAACTCACAGTGCCATGGTATTCCTCTGCCCAGTGGCGGTTCCTCATATGGGCAATATGGGCAGCCGCACAGGGCGGCATTTGTGGAGGGGCGGCATGAGCGCCTGCAAAAAAAATAAAAATAAAAATAAGAATAAATAAATAAAGAAATAAATAAAAATAAAAAATAAAATAAAATAAATAATAAAAGATTAATAAATATATTTTTATTAATAAAAAACCATCTATTGCATTTTCCATAAACCTTCCCATAAAAGACCTAAACAATGCAAAATGCTTCCAGATTAATATTATTGGGAATAAAGGCCCATACTTTAACATATGTAATGTTATTTTTCTGGGTTTGGTTAAATAGTGAAATGTATATTATTTATTACAGAACGAATCTTCACACTAAGCCACTAAGGTCTGTCAAATAACCGCAAATGGATAAGAAGAGGTCAAAGCTATCAGGTGCTCAGTTTAGAAAAAAGAGGAAAGAAGAAGAGGAGAAACGAGCAAAAGATAAAGGTATAGAGCTATGTCATCTACTCTTCACTGCTATATTGCACTGCTATTTTGTGATATAGCTTTCTGAGTCATTTGAAGTGTACTATTATGTATATAATTAGCCATTAACCAAGGAGGTTGTATTATTCATTTGTTTCCTATTCTAAAAGTTTAATAAATTGTGCTTAATAACATGTTAAATTAATTGTACTAGCCTATTCATGCATTGGTCTGTTATGTTCTATTTTACTATTTGCAGGGGCACTTTTGAAATATTTTGGAACACCCTCTGCCACTAGCCAGGATGAGAAGCCGTCTACTTCTGCCATTATTGAGGCTGAGGAGCCATCTACCTCCTCAGCCTCACATATGTCTCCACAAATGCAGTCTGATCCTGAGGATGAAGACCCATTTGCTTCTACTTCTCCCCGGCAGGACTCTTCAGGTGAGTTTGTGTGCACATATGTCTGTGAGTGTGTGCGTGTGTGTGTATGTGTATGTGTGTGCATCCCTGCAAAGCATTTTGCAAACAGTTATAAATTATAATGTTATTATCACTGGGTCTGGGTTACTGGGTATGTGTGGTGTTTCACCACCATAATTCCATAACACCACCACCATAACAAAGTGCTGTGAATAATGTGTTATCTAACTTAGGTGTGTATACTAATGAGTAATGCTCTTGTTCTTTCTATTAGAAATGCCTGGAGCAGAATCGCTCCTGAGGATGAGTCTCTGTCCACCGACCCTGCTAACTGGCCTTCAGTTCTGACTGAGAGAATTCGGACACAACTGGTTTCCAGGGGACCAAGTCAAGTACCATCTGACTTTGTATTCCCTAGAAACGACAGTGACGGAAGAAGTTTCCACCATCAATACTTCAGGAAGTCATTGGTTAGTGGGGAAAATATAACCAGAAGTTGGTTGGTCTATTCCTTAAAAAACAACAGCCTTTTCTGTTTCTGTTGTACATTATTTTCCAAGAGGAAAATAAATTTAACAAGTTTGGGACTCTCGGACTGGAAGCATGCAAGCTCATTGCTCACATCACATGACAACAGTTCAGAACACCTAAATTCTATGAAAATCTGGAAAGAACTGGCAGTGAGGATGAGAAAGGGGGAGACCATTGACAAGCAGGAGATGGCACTTCTGGAGGCTGAGAAGTTGAGATGGAGAGCGGTGCTGACACGTCTCACTGCTATTGTGCATTCTCTGGCAGTTAGGAATTTGGCACTAAGGGGACATACAGAAAAATTGTTCTCACCATCAAATGGCAATTTTCTGAAAGAAGTTGAACTGATGGCACAATTTGATCCTATAATGCAAGAGCACATTAACCGTGTCCAAAAAGGGACCTCCAGTCACACCAGCTACCTCGGCCACCACATACAAAACGAACTCATTGATTTGTCGAGCAGCAAGACCATTTCAGCAATGGTGAGCGACATCAAACAATCAAAGTTTTTTTCAATAATTCTAGATTGCACTCCAGATATCAGCCACACTGAACAGTTGTCAGTTGTGATTCGGGTTGTGTCACTGGAGGGGAAGCCCCATATAAAGGAACATTTCATGGGGTTTTTGGAGGCAGAGGAGTCCACTGGTCAACATTTGGCATCTCTGATTCTGAAGAGACTGGAGGAGCTAAAAGTTCCTTTCATGGACTGTAGAGGACAATCATACGACAACGGGGCCAACATGAGGGGAAAAAACAAGGGTGTTCAATCCAGGCTCCTAGAAATTAATCCCAGAGCTCTGTTTGTTCCATGTGGGGCTCATTCTCTGAATTTGCTTGTGGCCGATGCTGCTAAGGGATCTATTGATGCCACAAGTTACTTTGGCATCTTGCAGAAGCTTTACAACTTGTTTTCAGCCTCCACACAACGATGGGCCATTTTGAAAAAACATGTGAACATCACATTGAAGATGTGGTCTGATACAAGGTGGGAAAGCAAGATCAAGAGTGTGGAGCCCCTGAGATATCAGGCAGCTGCAGTGAGAGATGCACTGATCGAGGTGAGGGACCACACCAAAGACTCTGTAATAAAGGTCGAGGCTCAATCTCTGTCAGAGGAGGTTGGGTCATACCGCTTCGCCATTTGTTCAGTGGTGTGGCATGACCTGTTGTGCCAAATTCAGCATGTGAGCAAGCAGATGCAGTCTCCTAGCATGCACGTTGATGTTGCAGTAAATCTCCTAAAAAAAACAGAGAGAGGTCTCCGCAATTACAGGGCAACAGGTTTTGTGGCTGCACAAATGGCAGCCACAGATATCTGTGAACAAATGAATGTGGAGGCTGTGTTAAAACAAAAACGGCTGAGGTCCACAAAGCGGCACTTCTCCTATGAAGCATCTGATGAGCCCTTGATTGATGCTTTGAAGAAGCTGGAGGTGACATTTTTCAATGCAGTGGTTGATGCTGCAACATCAGCCATTCAGGAAAGATTTTCCACGTTGGAAATTGTGGGAGAGAAGTTTGGAGTGCTGACACATTTCCAAAATCTCACATTTGAGGAGCTGACAGAACAATGTGTGAACCTTAGTACTACACTACACTTTAAGGGACAATCTGACTTGGATGGCAGAGAGCTTGCACAGGAGCTGAAGAACTTGCCTGACTTGCCATCAAAGACCATATCCTTGCTTGAACTGCTGACATTTATCCATGAAAGGGAGCTCTCTGAAATATATCCAAATTTGTGGACTGCTCTCAGAATTGGTCTTACTCTTCCAGTCACTGTTGCTGAAGCAGAGAGGAGCTTTTCAAAGCTGAAGCTCATCAAATCCTACCTGAGGTCAACTATGTCACAGGAACGCCTTACCGGTCTGGCCATCATCAGTATAAATCATACAATTGCTGAGCAGATTTCATATGATGATTTAATTCATGACTTTGCATCAAGGAAGGTAAGAAGAGTCAGGCTTTAGATGGCAGTTGTGCTGTGGTGCAATTTATTTTGTTTCTTGTTCAAAGTGTAGCATAATAATTACCCTCTCTTAAGTGTCTTATTCTATTTATGTGATAGAGCATTTGTACAATTTAGAAATTTGATTCTCTAGTTTATTTATGGCAGTTGTGCAATTTAATTTGTATTTTTCCTGTTCATAGTATCATAATTACATTCTCTTAAGTGAGTTATTCTATTTACGTGATGAAGGATTTGTAAAATTCAGAAATTTGAGTCTTTGTTTGGTTCTGAAGTTCCAACAATTAGTCCAATAAAAAGTTATTTTGTGAAAGAGTTATGTCTGTCCTTTATTTTGGGGGGATTCGAATGTGTGTGTGTTGGCGAACAGGGGGGGGGGCGCTGAAGGTGAGGTTCGCCCAGGGCGTCATGTAAGCTAGGACCGCCACTGCCTCTGCCAGACCAGCCCCCACAAATTCAATAGGGGACCAAATCGTATGGCAGGAGCAAGAGAAAAGAAGGGTGGCGACCCCGTCGTGGCCCCGCCTCAGGAGGCGCTGAGCGGACTTCGTGGGACCAGCGCACCCTTGAGGCAGAAGCGCTTCAAGGTAAATTGTATAAATGCCGTTATATAATTGTTAATCACTATAAATACCTTTATTGAACTGTTAATCGCTGTGAACAAATAACTGATTTATTTTCTTGATTAAACACAAAACAACAAATTTCTCTCTCCTTATTAAATATTGTTTGTTTGGACTGTAGGCCCAAGCTGGTGACCCCTATTTATTAATTTCAATTTTATTCAGTAATTATAGTAAGCCTACTTTCTTAGCCACATGAAATCGGTATTCCGTAGGCAGAGCTGGGCAATAAATACATTGAATGTATTTAAATACTAAATACGTGGGAGAAATGTATTTAAATACTAAATACTAAATACATTTTACGAATGTATTTACATACTAAATACAAAATACATCAATTGTATTTAAATACATTTGTAAATACATTTTAAATACATACAAATTTGCTTGTTGAAGCCATGACACGCACACGATAAAGAAATCAACCGCTTTCGACTAAGAGTGGCACACAACTGATTGAACTGACATGTTGAAACATGAACCATGCTGTACTACACTGTCGACGCGTCGTACTGTGCTAGTACAGAACGTGTATTAAACCAGTAAAAGTATTTACATTTTTATATTTTGAGTATTTAAATACATTGTATTTAAATACTCATTAAAGTATTTAAATACTATATTTAAATACATGAAAAACAATGTATTTATAAATACAGTTCTAAATACACAAATGTATTTAAATACGTATTTAAGTACAAATGTATTTAAATACTGCCCAGCTCTGTCCGTAGGCCACTATACATCTTTAAATTTAAAAATCGCTAAAAATTGCAGGAAATTTCCAGAATGTCGCTAGATTGCATGTCGCTATACAGAAAAATAAGTCTGCAACTGACTGAGGTAACAGCGCGTCCGCCGCCGTTTTTCATATGATCAAAAGTGTCATATGAAATGCTCAAAAACTGAAAAAAAATGATAAAAACTATGTAATTGAAGTATTTTAATCACAGATGAGAGAAATTCGAAAAAAGATACATTGCTCTTGTTCAGGGGGGGTCAATTGACCCCTCTGACCCCCCCCTGGCTACGCTACTGGTATAATTCATGAAGCGGATGGAGGAGAAGAGGGCACTGTGTTCTTTGGCCCTGCTGCTCCTACAGTGTCACAGAGTGCATCAGAAAAGGAGTCACCATATCCCAGAGATCCCATAGACTGGGAAAGAAACAATGAGAAACTGATAGACTATCTAGCTCTAAATGGAATCTATCAAAATATGGATGCAGACTTTCTTCATCACTGAAGTATAACTCCAATAGAACTAGGTCTGTTTCCAAATCTTTCTTCAGACGAAAACTAAAAAATAGAGAATATGCAGACAGACTATGGCTTGTGTATTCAGAAAAGGCAGGGGGTGCTCTTTTGTGCACCTTGCCGCCTTTTTGGTGGAACAGGCCATCTGGCACATGAAGGGTTTAAGGACTGGAAAAATGCACACACTCGTCTGAAAGAACACAATGACTCAGAATCGCATAAAAACTCTTACCTTCAAAAATAGGTCAGATATGTGTGGTAGAATTGATCATAAACTTATCAAGCAGCAACAAACAGAGAAACAGTACTGGAGAGATGTACTTAAGCGAGTTGTTACAGTTATCAAGGCTCTCTCATCCCGAGGACTAGCATTCAGAAGTACAAATGAACACTTTGGCTCACCTTTAAATGGTAATTACTTAATGATACTCAAACTTATTGCACAATTTGATCCTTTCTTGGCAAAACATATTAAGCGCTATGGTAATGTTGGTTCAAGCACGTACATCTTACTTGTCCAAAACTACTTGTAATGAATTCATTCAAATTATGGCAGCCAGATTACTGGCCAAGATCATAACTGCTTAATATTATTCCATAAGTGAGCTCAGAAATTATTTGAAGCTGTCACAAGCAGGGGCGGGTCCAAACCGATCTGACCGATGCACATGCACCGGTCAGAAAAATATGTGCTCCGTTTGCATCGGTCAAATAATTGACCTGTCGGTAACCTTACGTCAGTCACTGATTTGTCAAATCTGTAAATGTGGTAAATACTGTAAATCCACATTGACATCCAACATAATATTATGGGACCGGATCTCAAATGTGATCCAAGTAGTTATTGTTACGGTACATGTAGCTACAATATGGATAGGATAGGGCAGCGGGCTCGTGGACTAATAACCTGATTCAATTTATTTTTGTGTCTGTGAGGCATTGTCATAATAAATATCAAGTCAGTAGAGCTTTTTATAAATATTTTAATTCAATATACTTCTGTGCTTGTAAATCAAGTCTGTAATGCTGGTAAACTTACAGCATTAAAACCAAACACTCGATCTGTTCAGTTTATAATAAGGTAGAGTTTGGGTATGGGTGGGGCAGCTCTGAAAACTTGGCCTAGGGGCGGCACAGAGGGTAAATCCGGCCCTGCCTTCAAGCATATAAATATCATATTTAAGGTGAGGGAACCAAGCTTGAATGCAGTAGTCTCAGTGAGACCTAAAATAAGAATTACATAATTTACAGATAGCTTTCTTACGCTTGTAACTAACATTCCTCTTAATAATACCTAGCATTTTATTTGCCTTATTTCTTGCCTCTAAGCATTGCTTAGAAAATTTTATATCACTACTAACTACAGGGTGTTTATAAAGTCCCTATCCATTTCAGTGAAAACGTAGCAAAAAGGGTAAAATTCAATAACAGTATAATAGAAGGCATACATTTAATGAATACTTAGGCATATGATTCTACATGAGCACCATCAGTATCTCTACAGAGTTCGCATCTGTCAGCAGCATTGCGGAACACATTTTGGAGCATGACAGGGGTTACTTTTGTAACTGCTGTTACATACGAGCACGTAAATGTTCCAGCTTCATTCAGATGGCATTTTAAACACCGTCGTCTTTCAACAAGATGGGGCACCTTGTCATTACGCAAACATTGTTCGGGAGTACCTAAATGAACGATTTCCAAATCGGTGGATCGGACGTGGAGGCAACAGGCCCTGGGCGGCTCGATCTCCTGACCTAACGCCCTTGGATTTCTTTGCATGGGGCTTTATCAAATCAAACATCTATCAAACGAGGGTTACAGATCTGCAAGATTTACGTGCTCGTATCGTAACAGCAGTTACAAAAATAACCCCTGTCATGCTCCAAAATGTGTTCCGCAATGCTGCTGACAGATTCGAACTCTGTAGAGACATTGATGGTGCTCATGTAGAATCATATGCTTACGTATTCATTAAATGTATGCCTTCTATTATATTATTATTGAATTTTACCTTTTTGCTACGTTTTCACGGAAATAGGGACTTTATAAACACCCTGTATAATGCCAAGATCTTTTTTCCTGTCTAACATCCGCTAACTAATTTCCTTGCATCTCATAACTAAAGTTTTCACTATTTCTACCAAAATGGAGGACTTCGCACTTTTGAATCTTCCATTTACAAGATCAGGCAACTAATCTATCAAGATCTTTTTTATAGTTTATAAGAATTTTCTATATTTGTAAATGGGGCAACTACTTTTGTATCATCTGCAAATTTAGAAACTTAGCCACCTACTCTCTTTCTAAATTATTAAGATATAAAATAAAGTGTAATGGACCGAGCACTGATCCCTATGGTACCCCACTTTTCACTTTCTGCCATGGCCATTTAGAATTACTCTCTGTTCTGTCTTCTAACCATTTTTCTACCCAATTTATAACTGACCTCATATATCATGAGCTTTTAATTTATATAGAAGTCGTTTATGTGGAACCTTGTAAAATGCCTTACAAAAATCTAAATAAATAACATCTACATTATTTCCATTATCTACCTGATCAGTTACAAATTCTAAAAAGACTAAGAGATTAAACCAGTCGTATTTAACATTTTTCGAACTGTTACCTCTTCAGCTAGCCAACAAAACCGTAATTACCCCTCCCCTTTTTAAATGGCAAATATGAGAAAAGGAAAATCAGGAAAGAATAAAGCAATTTTAGTGGAACCATAACGCCAGCCCGTTACTCCTCAGAAATTATCACCCCCCCAAGTTGAATACCACTGGATTAGACAAACAAGACCTTCCTGATCTAAATCCATGTTGGGAACTTGAAATAAGATTAAATTTTTCCAAATGATCTTCAGTATAATTCTTTATAATTCTTTCTAGTATGCTTCTTACAAAAATATTGAACTAATAGGCCAATAATTTCCTACCTCCTTTTTACTACACTTTTGTAAATAGGTACTACATTTGCTCTTTTCCATTCATCCGTTACCTCTGCATAATTAATTGGCCTAGCAAACAAAATAGTTAGTGCCTCAGATAAGGTTTCTCTGAGGATCCTAGTATATCTATTATCAGGTCCCAGTGGTGTACTAAGGGGGGTGCGAGGGGGGCGGTCCGCCCCGGGTGACAGCCAGGAGGGGGGTGCCATCGGGAGAGTTGAAATACCAGTACAAGTTTTCAAACCAAATTAAAAATTCGCCAAAGTAAGAAAAAAAAAAAAAATGTTCAAACTATTACAACAGCTTAATGTTAATTTCCACTATAAAATAAATTTTTATTTTTATTGGCAATACAAAATTTACAAACGAAAAATTTAATATTTGATAAAAATTACATCGAAAAGCGAACGTTTGTTGACGTTTTAGTCATCAGTTTGTTGAGCATAGCCAGCTGGCTGCAACTGACATTCCAAGTCTTGTTCACTTGACACTGTGACTCCACATACATGAGGTATGTTTCATTAAATAATTATGATAAAGCATAAAGTGCTGGTGTTTATAACAATATCATGGTACTTATACCAGTGTCCAGTAATTTTTGACAATGTGGTATCATAGTGATGTTTAAATCCCCCCCTCCAAAAAAAATATAATAAATAATCACAGACAATTTGTTCTGTTAATGTATTTCAAGTGTTAATAATTCATGCTTGTTATGCATGTTCATGCTTTATACCTTTTGATTTTAAAATTTTGCAGAAAACATCCACTATGAAGCAAAATCGACCCAGTGGATTCCAACAAAGAAGAATGAAGAAGGCATGAGAAGAGGTGGCTCAGGCAATGTCCGGGTCAATTTTGAAGTATGTGACGCCTTCAACATCAAGTGCAATAGGAGAAAGTCCTGAAGATATTCAGCCTGGTGAATCTGAAGGGCAAATACAAGAAGCATCTTCACAAGAGGATTCAAATGAGAGAGAGCAAGGATTGGAGGATGCCAAAATCAGCGTTGAAGAGGCAAAGAAATAGACAGCATTGCAGTTTCTGGAGTTTATTGTGAAATGGGATTTTTGTGAATCTTTGCCAAGCTTGTCACTGTGTTTGAGATTCTTTTTGACTGTCTGTGTGTCTATTGCTTCATGTGAAAGGAGTTTTTCCAAATTGAAATTGATAAAAAATTTCTTTCGCTCGACCATGAGTCAGACAAGATTGACAAATCTGGCTTTACTTTCAATTGAACATGAACATGCAAAGAAGGTGAATTTTGATGAGGTCATTGATCAATTTGCAGAAATTAAGGCTCGAAAGCAGAGACTGTGAATCCTCTCTATTTACCTTTGAAGAATAGGCTGAGCGTTGAGGCTGGATTTCCTGTGTTTTTTGTATAAAATAAAATGCAGTATTACCTGTTCACTGAATTTTTAATGTTCTGCATTTTTCTTATTTCCAGTTTGCTTATAACAGTACTGTACTGTTTAAAAATCTACTTGCAAAATAATATATTTTTCTGTGTGTTTAAATTTTAAAATTATTTATGGGGAGTGCCAAAGGAAGGATCCGTCCCGGGTGCCAAATACTTTAGGTACGCCCCTGTCAGGTCCAGCAGTTTTATTTGACTTCATTGTATGAATCACTTGCCAAACATCATTGTTATTTTATTTATTTTGGGATCAGAATCCCAGCTGAGCCTTGAACGGCCAAGCTCTGAGGATTCCATATATCCCATACAACTAAAAGAATTAAAAGATAGCATTGTTGTGCCGCTAACAGATTTTTAATGCGTCTATTTCTGAGGGGTGCGTACCAGATAATTTCAAGTTAGCAAACGTAACACCTATCTTTAAGAAAGGCGATAAAGGTGCGGCGGGAAATTATAGGCCAATCAGTTTAACGTCTGTTGTAGGTAAGCTACTGGAATCAATAATTAGGGATCGTATAGTCGAACACTTAGAATTACATAAACTAGTTAGAAATACGCAGCACGGTTTTAGGCGAAACAAATCTTGCTTAACTAATCTTTTAGAATTTTTCCAAAGCGTGGTTGACGTTTACGATAGACATCGGGCGGTTGATGTAGTGTATTTAGACTTTCAAAAAGCGTTTGACACCGTGCCGCACAAAAGACTCATTGAAAAAACTAAGGCTCATGGAATCAGGGGTGTAGTAATAAATTGGCTAGAAGAGTGGTTGCGAGGTAGGAAACAGAGGGTGGTCGTTGATGGAGCGGAGTCGTGTTGGGCTAATGTAGCGAGTGGCGTTCCTCAGGGTTCTGTATTGGGCCCCTTGCTTTTTCTTATATACAGTATATTAACGATTTAGATGTCGGCCTTGTCAGTACAGTTTCAAAGTTTGCGGATGACACGAAGCTGGGTGGTAGGGCGATTAATGACGAAGATAGAGGTAAAATCCAGGAAGATCTGAATAAAATCGTTGATTGGTCAGTCACATGGCAAATGAGATTTAACGTCGATAAGTGCAAAATTTTGCATATAGGTTCGCGTAACGGTAATTTTGCGTATAGTATGTCAGGGAAAGAGTTAACAAGCTTAGAGCAGGAAGAAGATTTAGGAGTTATAGTCACTGGTGATTTAAAAGTAGCGAAACAAAGTACAGCAGCGGTCAATAAGGCGAACAAAGTGTTAGGTTTTATAGCTCGGAATTTTGAGTACAAATCGCGCGATATTATAGTTCCTCTTTATAAATCATTAGTTAGACCCCATTTGGAGTACGCGATTCAATTTTGGAATCCGCATATGCGCAAAGATATAGACAAAATCGAAAGAGTTCAAAGACGAGCAACTAAGATGATTCCGTCGCTTAGGTCAAAGTCGTACGAGGATAGGCTTAAGGAGTTAAAATTGACTACACTCGAGACTCGGAGGCTAAGGGGTGATCTAATCCAGGTGTTCAAAATTATGAATGGGTTTGATAACGTAGATAGAGATAGCTTTTTCAAAATATCTCAATATAATAGGACTAGAAATAACGGGTGTAAGTTGACAAGTAGAAGGTTCGAGACAACAGTTGCCAAAAACTTTTTTACGCACAGAATAGTAAATAGCTGGAATAGTTTGCCGGTAGAAGTAATTAGTAGCACGTCTATAAACATGTTTAAAAATCGATTAGACGCATATGTTGATAGATTGGGTATAGTTTAAAGTAGTAAAATTAAGGCTTTGTGGGGATAGATCCCACAGCTCAACACAAGTGTTGTGGGATATAGGGAGGCAGCATCTTGGGTTAGGGGATACTCTCTGTCCTTACACACCCCATTTAAAGAGATTCCTCTGCCGAGCGTTGCCCCCATAGTACTGTGAGGTATTGAAAAACTCATTATCTTCACTTGCCCCACAAACACCTTTAAATGGGAGACCCAAAATGGGTGCACACACATTTCTACATTACTGTACAGTCTTTACAGCCACACCTACACTTTTCCTCCTAAGTATATATATTGTAATGTATATGGTGGTAAATTTTGACTTGGTCCGCAATCGATATGGATCGTGATTTATTTTTGGTTGGATGGATACCGTAATGAAATTGACTGGATCCTTTGGATCTGATATATTTGCATGTCGGTTATAAATAGATATAGAGTGTAACATATTTGTGGATAGTAGGCTATTATGACTTGATCCTCTGGATCCAGAGATTCTATCTTTAGTTTTAAATCGATAATTAATTAGTTTTAAATTGATAATTATTTAGTTTCATAAAAATTGGTCGTTGCCAATATACAGGCAGTTTTTACATAAATTTCTTATGTTCTTGTGGTTCGGAACCCACGTAAAATTGTAGGTCCCCTCCGCCACCACGGAGGACATACACAATACACAGAGCTGGGCAGTATTTAAATACATTTGTATTTAAATACGTATTTAAATACATTTGTGTATTTAGAACTGTATTTATAAATACATTGTTTTTCATGTATTTAAATATAGTATTTAAATACTTTAATGAGTATTTAAATACAGTGTATTTAAATACTCAAAATATAAAAATGTAAATACTTTTACTGGTTTAATACACGTTCTGTACTAGCACAGTACGACGCGTCGACAGTGTAGTACAGCATGGTTCATGTTTCAACGTGTCAGTTCAATCAGTTGTGTGCCACTCTTAGTCGAAAGCGGTTGATTTCTTTATCGTGTGCGTGTCATGGCTTAGTGAATTAGTGAATGCATATGTTAAAATTTGTATGTATTTAAAATGTATTTACAAATGTATTTAAATACAATTGATGTATTTTGTATTTAGTATCTAAATACATTCGTAAAATGTATTTAGTATTTAGTATTTAAATACATTTCTCCCATGTATTTAGTATTTAGTATTTAAATACATTCAATGTATTTATTGCCCAGCTCTGACAATACACAATTACGAACACAGTTAGGTAGACCAGCCATGAGTGGATCCTAGGGTCTTTGTTGGTCTGAAACATTATAACATTATAACATTATAACTTATAGCCTAAGTTAAGCTAGACCAGGGGTTCTCAACCGGTGGGTAATTACCCCAAAGGGGTAATTTGGGATATCCAGGAGGGGTAATGGAAGCCATACATATTTTATTTAAGAATGGTGTTTAAAGACGATTGTATGATTATGAACTACTTTAACTTTTGGTTAATTTACGCGTCAGTAGGGGTAACGGGGTGAGCGCCAATGCTTCAGGTGGGTAATAGAAGTAAGTGGGTTGAGAACCCCTGAACTAGACTAAAACCAACTTACGGACTTGGAGGTACTATTAGGTCCTACCTCAGGGTTGCTAACGCGATGTGGGCCTACTTTAGGCCTCATTAGCATAAAATGAAGAAAAATCAAGAGGGGCACTAGGGTGACGGTATATATGGTCTTCTTTCTAAACCTTGCAACAAGAACACAACCTGCACCATTGCAAGATGCAACAATCCTGTGTCTAAACAACCAAACTGAATTGCAAGATAGCTCTCTATAAGACCACGCCCCGTAAGTGTCGCATTCAACAAACGAGTAGAAAGGACGCTACCAGTGCCACAAAAAATGATGCCACAAGAGTGCCCAAACAATGATGCCACAAGAGCCCAAAATTGCTAGCTCTAAATTAAGTGAATTTTTCACTAACCTTACAATTATGAGATGGATATCAGGGGCGTACACAGCATTTCTTAAGGGGGGGGGGGGGGGGGGGGGGGGGGGGGGGGGGGGGTGGGGGGGGGGGGGGGGGAGTGGTGGACCGGATATCCACATCCGTATATGCGGATATTCGCATCATTTTTAACATCCGCATCCGCACTTCTGACTGCGGATGTTATGCGGATATTACCTCTAATAAATTATGCAATTTACAATTAAATTAGCTTTAAGGCCCAATCATGCACATTTCATGTAAAGTATTAATTATTAATGAACAAACAAATATATAAACCTCAAAATATAAATAGCTGGTAACACAGAAAATTGAATGAAACTTGTTTCATTGAATTTTCTGTGGCTGAAACTCTTGAGAAAGTTATTATTTTATCATAATGGAAACATTAATATTAATTTTAATTCTTATGCATTGCCTCCCATAATAGTAATATCACGAAATTTTAAAAATTATGTCATATATTCATAATTCTATATTATATTGATAGATTAACTAAATATCCACATCCGCGGATATTGAAATTAAAGATCCGCATCCGCAGATTTTGAAAACTGACATCCGGTCCACCACTAATATATATATATATATATATATTGTGTGTGTGTGTGGTGTTAGCTCAAAACTGATGATTGATTTGGAATCAAAATGAATTGCATCTTGGAAAGCTTCGGTTGTATTTTATTTCTAATTTATGGGCAAAGAATTAAATTTCCACAAATTAATCGTACGTATAAAGACATATATAAACATTCCTAAGCCAGGCAAAATTGCTTTTGAATTTCGAGTTAATAACATGTCCTGGTAACCATAAAATAACTGAAATTCCATATGACATCAAGATTTTTTTGTGGTGAATGTTGCAGTTATTGATTTTTGAAACTTTCTTTTTCAAATATCTTTAATAATGAGAGTAGTAATAACTTTTACAATGGGGGCCTATGCCCCCTATGCCCCTCCTTATGTACGCCACTGATGGATATATACACACCTTAGTCCTTAACTTAATATATACAAGCAATGCTGCATCAATCAGCTTAGTCATAATATCACTTTGAGGCAACAATGGCTCTTCCTCTTCTGGATTTTCTAACAATCATCCTTCTTTATATGAATATTATCAAGAACGCCCGAGTTTATAGAATCTAGAGGATTAAAATCAAAGTTATTCAAATTTTCCACAGTAAAAACAGAGCTAAAATAACCATTAAAAATGCTTACAATATCCTATCACTACAGTATGTTCCACTGAGCCGATCCTATCATGCTTTTTATTATTATACAGTATTTATAAAAACTAAAGAATTTCTTTGGATTTGTATTGCTGTTTCTAGCTAGATTTATTTCATTATGCCTTTTGCTCTTCCTAATCAAACTATTTAGCTTATTTCTTAATTGCCTATAAGGCTATAACAGGGTGTGAAACTCACCAAAATTTTCTGGTGGCCTACAAGACCAGTAAGCTTAAAAATCTACCGGCCCGTAAAGAAAACTACTGTCCCTCTCTGTCACTGTAAATGCAAACAAATGAATGTTATGGGGCAATAAAATTTTAAATTTTAAGAGCTAAGAATCTCAATGATGACTGATGAGTAAAATGTTTGATAAAGAAGAATTCATGGATTTTATTCAATTAAATTTTATACAAATAAATTGAACTTTCAAGTCTATACTTACGAGTCCTCACAGTCACACACTTCCTCTAGTGTACAAACGACATCAGAGTTACAAGACAAAACACAATCTGATTCTGATTCAGAATCAGAATTAGATGCTCTAGTCCTTCATTTGTGTTTCCTTTTGATGCTTCCCTTTCATAAATTGTGGACGCCTTCCTTGGCTAGTGTTCTACAAATGGATGGCAGGTGCTGGGTCAAATGAAGTTTCATCTTGACCTTGTATCTTGATGGTTAAAAGATGACTTAATGTTGCTGTGTTAAGTCTATTTCTGTAGTCAGTCTTTGTCTGCTTCATGAGGGAGAAGCCTCTTTCACACACAACAGAACTGGCTGGCAGGGAGAGCACAAGGTCAACTAGTGCTAACACACTGGAGCACTTCTCTCCCATCATCTTGTGGATATCAGACCAGGTCAATTTTGTTACTTCATGGCTGAAAGTAAATACATATATTTCAGACTGAAGAAAAAATCTATCCTATATATTGTACTAGGCTTGCCAGCATAGCAGCAGGGTTAAAACATCGCTGGCCACTCGGACCAGCTGTCTTATGAAAATTACTGATCCGATGTGAAAATAACTGGCCTCGGGCCAACGGGCCAGCAGAAATTTCGCACGCTGGCCTATACACTGGTCAACAAATTTTAAGGAATTTTTTGTATCTTTAATGAAAGTAGCCGATTCTTATGTATTTTTGCATGCTGAATTTGAAAATGATAGTGAAATTGTTTAATTAGTTCGCGTTTTTAAGATATCATGGTATTATTGTTTAAGTACTGGTAAAAATTTATCCCACAACATATATGTATTTTAAGGAGCACACTCACTTCAATGTCGTTTCCTCTTGGCCTGTCTCTTGTACTCTGACTGTGTAGTGTCTCTTATTACTGACCAGCAGAAATCAGCCAGCATAGATGAATTCCACTTGCCCTGGTAACGTTTCTCAAGAGCTGAAATCTGCTGATGAAAATGTTCCCCATGTTCGTCACTTACTTCACCAAGGTTTGCCGGGAAAAAGTCGAAATGGGAATGGAGGAAATGAATTTTTAGAGACATGTTTACATCCCATTCTTTGTACGCCTTCAACATATTATCCACCAATTCATCTGCATTTGGAGCTCTGTTGTTTCCAAGGAAATTTTGCGACACTGACTTGAACGAGACCCAAGCTTTCTTTTCTGCGCCCTCCAAAAGTGTCTCGAAATGTTCATCTTTCATCAGATTTCGTATATGAGAACCAACAAATATGCCTTCCTTGATTTTTGCCTCACTGAGTCGAGGGAACTTCTGGAAAAGATACTTAAATGCCTTTCCATCCTTATTGAGTGCCTTCACAAAATTTTTCATAAGCCCTAACTTAATATGTAACGGTGGTAGAAGTATTTTGCTTGGCTCTACTAATGGCTCGCACGAAACGTTTTTCACACCTGGCACTAAACGTTCTCTTAGAGGCCATTCCTTCCTTTCATAATGCTGTGACCTAGCACGGCTGTCCCACTCGCAAAGGAAGCAGCACTACTTCGTGTAACCCTGCTGGAGACCAAGTAACATGCCGACCACTTTCAAATCACCACATATGCTCCATTTGTGAGCGTTGTAGTTTATGTGGTGAAGCAGATATTGCATATTTTCATATGTCTCCTTCATGTGGACAGAATATCCAATTGGAATGGCAGCTTTTTCGTTTTTGTTATGAAGTAGTACAGCCTTAAGGCTTAGCTTAGAGGCATCAATGAACAACCTCCATTCGTCATCTCTGTATGTTATATTTAGAGCATTCATTAAACCAACAACATCTGTACACACCACGAAGTCACCATGTTTGATGAAGAAAGTCTCCAACGTGGATTGCCTAGTGCGGTACATGGATATTTGGACATCATCATGAAGAAGATGCCACTGTTGAAGGCGTGAGGCGAGCAATTCTGCCTTAGACTTCGGTAAGTCCAAATCTCTGATGAGGTCATTCAGTTCGTGTTGGGTGATTTTATGCGGTTCTGTAGACAGTTCACTGGGCACAAAGTCGGTATCTTGTGATGTTGTGGGATGTGCAATGTCTTCATCTGTACTCGTTACAGGATGCTCTTCGTCATCCAAATCGAGGGTGTCTGAGGAGGTAGGAGGATTGGGCACAGGTATGTCTTCGTTATGGGGCACAGGTCGAATGGCGGATGCAACATTAGGATACTTGAGGGTCCATTTTTTCTTCTTACTAATTCCACGTAATGGCGAAACCATGCAGAATAAACAGTCATCCACGTGGTTACTTTGTTCCCTCCACACGACGGGGATGCCGAAGCCCATTGACCTCGGTTTCCCATTGTACCACTCAAGTAATGTAGTTGCACATGTAATGCAGCATATATGCGGCGCCCACGTTTTGTCCTGATCTCCTAATTTGCACTTAAAATAAAGGTGGTACGCTTTCTTGATGGCAGGTGTTAACGTCTTCTTTTGCGATTTTAATGTTACTTTGCCGCAAATATAGCAAAAGTTATTTGACTCATTAACGCATTTACGTGGCATTTTGCTTATAACGTCAATGAGAAACTGATCGCAAGATTACGCTTTAACACGCACTACACTCTATATGTCATGAACTAACCACAGGTGCAAATTACGAGGAAACACTACAAAAGCACTATGTCAAAATGTGAAATAACGTGTCACCACAACAAGCGTCACTCTAGAACTGAGCTAAAGGGATTTACGATGTACTCAAGATGGCGCCAGACAACGAGGTTGCCAAACGAGCACATTCTACAGTGTTGCCATATGTTATGCTTCAATGATATATTCATTTCAATTGGGAAATAATGAAAACAGGGCACCCGTGTATCTTCTAAACGCGAACCAATCATGCAAAATGAAGGCATTTTCGGATTCAGCGACGTCGAATTACTAAAGAAATGATGGTTTCATCGAAGATACATTTTGGCTGTTGATTAGTGAATTATCAGTCCACAAAACTATTACTACTTTTAAAGTCCATGAATGCCCTTGTTTATTCTTTAATAATTTTAGTTATTTCAGTATTCCACGACAGGTTTCCTAATCTTGCTATTCCTAACAGTTCTGAGAAAGAATCCATTTACATTATACAGTGCTTACAAGAAGTCTCACGCTTCTGTCTCGTCCCAAGCTAGTCTGTTAGGTATAAAATGGGCGGTCCTTATGGCAGCGGAGTGTGTTCGGATTTGTGCACATAACTGCTCTAACACAATCAATGACGTCCATTATCACGTCACTTCTGCTACATTTTAGTGTTTAAAATACAAATGATTAAGAAGCAGAATGGAGCAAGTTTCGGGATGTGGGATGGTTATGGAGCAATCCTAGTCATCATAATATTAGCTGAGCATTACATTATACCGTCTCAATATATACTGTAGAGTGTAGACTATAGAGAACGACTAATTCGGCAAATATCCCAAATCATGGCATGATACCTGTTATTTTGACGCAGGTCTAAATTATTTGCTCAAATGCAATTATTGATATTAAGTAATTGTTGGGAATTGTTGTCAATATTGTTGTTTGTGATATATATCCTACGTGAAGAATCTAATGACCAAATTCCTCAGTGAACCTCTCACGCGCTCGCATTTCGAGGAAGTCACGGTCGTCCCACTAATAGATAGTTTATCCATTGTTTTAAGTGGTAATCTATTAAACGAACTATGTTAAAACCTATTCCATCTTATGAAAGTCATTAGTATAAAGCAAGACTGGTGGGCCGTGAATCAGAGAAATTTGCATTTGATTTGTTCATCGTAATTATTACGTAATATAGTATACTGTATATAGTAGTATATGAGAGTTTATTGATAGCATATCATATGACAATTCCCATAAACATGTGATGACCTCGATGTTGCCAGTTTTTATTTTTTTCCTGAAACTATTACCTTCTCATAGTTTGTTTCAACAATGCATATATTATCATCTCCACGAGCGTAGACATTGCAAGAAAAGATTCTAACTAAGGATAAGTAAAGTTCTTTCATGGTCACAATATATACTTTTATAGATGTCAAACATAAAAATATAATAAAATTCTATATTAACATAAATATATATTCGATACGGTGCTCTTCCAATATGTGCTCTACCGCGAAACTGTGATCTACCATATTCCAATACGTGCTCTACCGTGAAACTAGCCTTATAAGGCTAACTAACGAAAATATCATGACTTAACCTAACCAATCGTTAGGTCAACTATACGCCCTTGACGATTGGTTAGGTTAAGTCGTGATATTTTCGTTAGTTAGCCTGGAATATGGAATATTAGTTGGAATATGGTAGATCACAGTTTCGCGGTAGAGCACATATTGGAAGAGCACCATTCGATACACATTTACGTCATGGCTTTAACATCAGTATTTCGTATAGCTTCCTCCAGCATCAATAATTTCTTGCAATCGTTGCGGCATAAAAGAGGCCAGATTGTAGGGAATGTTTGGTGTTCGGCGTAAGCTCTCCCAACTATTCCTCGTGTGAGCTAAAAGTGCTTCAAATGTTCTTTCATTGCGGTGCTCCCATTCGTTAATCATTATTGCCCAAAGGTTTTCAATCGGATTCAGATCAGGAGAACGTGGTGGCAGAATTAGATTAATAATCTCTGGGTGATCTTCGTACCACGCTCTCACAACGTTACTCCTATGAATAGGACTGTTATCTTCCATTAAGTAAAATGGTTCCGGTGCTGGAACCAGATACGCACGAACACTGGGTAGCAGCACCTCTTCCAGTATCTGGCAATATTGCTGTCCAGTAAAGCGTCCATCTACTTGAGTCAATTCTCCGACACCATAGCCAGACATTCAGCCCCACACACCGAGATTGATGTGACCACTACGTTTGCTCGGGAAAACATTTCTTTCTTCATAGCGTTTTCCGTGCTGCCTCCAACAATGCAGGGAACCATGACTATCTGTTGAAAATGTTTTTTCGTCACAGTACACAACTTTTCTCCAGAATTCTTCCTCCTGCGGCAAGTATTGCAAGGCAAATCCCATCCGCGCCTCTTTATGCTCAATCGTCAATGCAGGTTTTATAGCTGGACGGCAAGAAAAATACCCTGCCTCGTGAAATCTGTTGTTCATTGTATTTGCGCTACAACGAAGGTTCAAGTGTCTGTAAATATGCGTCGCTGGAACAAACGGATGCTCTCTGGCATGATTAACAATCGCAGCATCTTCCTCTTGAGATGTTGAACGCGGAGGACCAGACCTCGGCAAAGTAGCGATTGAGTTTTCTGCTTCATACCGATGAATCCACCGTTCCACAGTGCTTCGATGAACGTCTAGTCGTCTTGATATTTCTTTTATTGGCACACCATATTCATGCAATGTCACCATTGCTCCTCGCATTGCCTGGGTCGTCTCGTGGTGTACAGACGGCCTTTCCATCTTTGTGTAAATGGCTTATGTGAAGCGTGCTGGGACGATAAAGGAAATGAGGATACCATGCACCCCTTCTGAAATTGATTTCGGTTGTGAAGGGTACCAACCCTTCGAATGGTAATAATAAATCAGCCAATTTCCTATTTTGTTAAACATATGCATAAAAAATTCGTCTTAAAAGCCAAGGATCCAAAGATTGTCAGCAATAGTTTATATCCCAACTGAATATAGTCAGCCATTGTTATTTTATTTATTTGTCGGGTTCGAAATCCCAGCTGAGCCGTGAACGGCCAAATTCTAAAGGGCAAGTTCTACCTAAAGCCCAAGTTAAGCTAAATTAAAACTTACGGATTTGAGATCCTATTAGGTCCTACCTCAGGGTAACCTCAGGGTTGCTGACTCGATGCGGGCCTACCTTAGACCTTAAATTACATGAACTTAAAAGGTAAACAAAAGGGTACTATTTGTGGTCTTCTTTCTGAACCTTGCAACAACAACGCAACCTGGACTATTGCACGATGCAACAATCATGTATCTAAACAACCAAACTGAATTGCAAGAGAGCTCTCTATCAAACCACACCTTTACGTACGACCTTCCACAAACGAGTAGAAAGGACGCGCCGCGTCCAAAATGATGCCAACAATGTGACCAAACAACGATGCCACAAGAGCTCAAAAATGCTAGTTCTAAATTAATTTAATTTTTCACTAACCTTACAATTATGAGATGGATATATATACACACCTTAACTTAATATATATACAAGCAATGCTGCATCAATCAGCTTAGTCATCGTATCGCCTTGGGACAACAATGGTTTCCTCTTCTAGATTTTCTAACACTCCCCACCGAAGAGGCATTGTTGTCATTACCTTCTGCAAGGTTAGCCAAGCCTTCTTCATGAGGCTGTAACTCAAATGTTTCATCTTGACTATCTGTGTTTTTGCTGATTTCTAAAGCATAGAGTTTTGTATAGGTCTCTTTAACTTTCCTCCTGAAGTCTTTACCAGTGCAGACCTAACTAAATTGTCTTTGCCAAAAACAACTCTTCAATTATGCCAAGCTTCCAGCATTGCCTTGGTCTTTCATCCCCAATCATTACCACTTCTCCCACCTTGATACAATTTGCATTGGAGCCCTTTACCTTGCCTGATGGGTAATAATTGAGTTCTGGCAAGTATTCCATCTGCCACCTCTTCCATAACTGATCTTGTAGCTCTTCAAGGTACCTGAACCGTCTGGTTAACTCTCCTTGAGTGCTCTGGATGGGCTGCAAGTCTTCTGGCACACTGGGTTTGATGTTAATCGTTTACCACAAAGAAAATGATTTGGTGTCAATGGCTCTGCATCCTGCCTACTGTTGTAAACAAAAGTGATAGGCCTACTGTTCACCATTGCTTCTACTTCACATAAAACAGTAGAGAATTCTTCTTTGCTCAAATGAGCATTAGCTAAAAGTTTCTTTAATGGACACTTTACACTTCTCACTAGCCTTTCCCAAAATACTCCCCACTATGGTGCTCTCTCAACAATAAACTCCCACTGTACCCCGTGGTGTGAAAAGTAGGATTGGAATCCTTCCTCTTTTAGCAAGGACCAAATTTCTTGGAGTTCCTTTGCAGCCTTTTTGAAGGTTTTTGCATTATCCGATATGATTTTATTTGGGAAACCCCTTCTGTTCACAAACCTTTTAAAGGCCAAAAGAAATACATCACTACTTAAGTTGCTTACCAACTCCAAATGGATTGCTCTGGTGGTAGCACAGGTGAAAAGACATATATAACCTTTGTTAGACTCCCCTCGCTCATACACATAGACTGGCCCTGCAAAGTCTACTCCCACTACATCAAATGGGGCAGTATAGACACACCGTTCTCTTGGAAGTGGAGCCACCTTTTCATAATAAGGCTTTGCACTTCAACGCTTGCAAACCACACATTTATGCAAGACCTTTTTCACTACTTGTCTAATTTTGAGAATCCAAAATTGTTGTCTAATCTCTATTATCACTTCTCTAACTCCAGCATGTAACAGCTTATGATGAGTATCCAGGATCAAAAGGTCCACAAAGTGCCCCCCAGAAGGTAGCAAAATTGGATGTCTTTTCTCCTCTGGAAGCCCAGAAAACTGTAGTCTACCTCCTACTCTCAATAAATCCTGATCCAAAAACACATCCAAACCCTTGAGCGCAGAATGTGTTGGTAGAACCTGTAATGGATGGCTGGTGAGCAATTCTCTCTCTTCACCAAATTTTTTCTTCTGCATATATACCACCCAGTATTTCCTGGCTTGCTGAATCTCATTGCTGTTCAGAATTCCTTCCCTTCTTGTTTCTCCCTTAATGTTGTTGGTAAATCTATATATCCATGCTGTCACTCTTAACAATCTTTTCAGACTGCTAATGTCCTCAAGCCTCAATATGGGGTCCTGCTGCATAACTTGACAACTGTTCACAGCGCATTTTCTCACCTCACTCACCCATGCTTCTTCAGCCTGGCATTCTCCTACAATAGGCTGATTAGAAGGCCAGTTTTCACTTCCAAGTTTTAGCCACTCTGGCCCATTCCCCCACAAACTTGATTGTGAAAGATCTTTCACCGAAATTCCTCGTGTTGGTAAATCAGCGGGGTTTTGGATGCCTGGACAATGCTTCCATTGCTTGGGATCTGTGTGCGCTTGAATTTCCTCCACCCTATTGGCAACAAATGGTTTCCATTTCCTTGCCTGACTTCTTAACCAGTGCCAAACTATAGTGGAGTCTGTCCAATAATAGCTTGGAATTTCATAGAGGGCCAAAGACTTTCGCACTGTAATTGCAAGCCGACTAGCAATAACAGCACCCATCAATTCCAACCTTGGAACAGAAAGCCTTTTCAAAGGTGCTACTCTACTCTTTGCAGCAACCAACCTGCAACTTACTTCCTCTTGCAATGCGCCTCTTATATAAATACAAGTCGCATAGGCTTCCTCACTTGCATCACAAAAGATGTGCAGCTCCAAATTGTCTGGACTATTGTTCAACTCTCCAAAGTACCATCTTGGGATTTCAATGTCTCCAAGATGTGCCAATTCTTTGAACCAATATTTCCACCTTACCACCATATGATCAGGTAACTCTTGGTCCCAACCAAGTCCAATTTCCCAGAGGCTCTGAAACCAAATTTTTGACTTTATCACAAATGGAGCCAGGAATCCAAGAGGATCAAAGACCTTCGAAGCCAAACTAAGAGCTGTACGTTTTGTCCACCTTGTCTCATTCTCGGCCAGCTCTACTAAAGATTTCCCATTGAAGGTAAACAAATCATCATCTTGCTGCCAAACGATGCCTAGCACCTTTGCGTCTATTGCCCACAACTCCTTAATACCAGAATCCTCAATACTTTCTGCTGCATCAGGTACTACACAGGAATGACTCATAAACTCTTGTAATTGCGAATGATTGGTCTGCCATTTTCTGAGCTCCATGCCAGCCTCCCTCATTATAGCTCTAGCCTCCATGAATATCTGTTTAGCCATTTCTGTATTATCCACGGAACACAGCAAATCATCAACATAAAATTTTTCCTTATGTGTTCAATAGTGTTAGGATAGACTTCAGAATATTTCTTAAAATGGTACCGCATAGTAGCTGCCAACAGAAATGGACTAGAGCTGAGGCCAAACAACACTGACTTCATTCTATATGCTTGAACCTTAGGTTCATTTTCCAACAAGTCTTTCGTATCCACCCACAGATACCTTACTGCATCTCTGTCCTCTGGTTTTAACTTTATCCGCAAAAAAGCTTGCTTCACATCTGCAGTCAATGCTACTCTACCAAACCTGAATCTCAGTAACAAGGAAAATAAATCTGCATTTAAATTTGGCCCAGCATCCAAACAGTCATTCAAGGACACACCACCTTTGTCCTTGGCTGAGCCATCAAAAACTACCCTCAGTTTGGTGGTAGTTTTGTCTCGCCGTACCACTGCATGGTGTGGCAGATAATGTGCCTCCTGGCTCACCAGCTCACCTTGCACCCTTTCAGCATAGCCCTCCCTTACATAACTTAGGATGGCCTCATCGTATTCAATTAACAACTCCTCATTTTTTCTTAGCCTGTACAATGAAGTCTCCAACCTCCGATTAGCTAGCTGAAGGTTTGAACCGGGTTTGCAAGAATCCTTCCATGGTAGGCCAACTTCATAGCAACCATCTCTAAACCCAATCCCTTTTTCAAAGTGCTCTAAAACATCATTGTTCACTGTACTTGCCTGGTTGTCCTTTATACCAATAGATTCAAGTTCCCAAAATGCTTTCAAATGCCTTTCCAGACCATGGCTGTTCTCCTCAATCTTAACAAAGAGAGCCTTAACTTCCATTTCATTGCAATAACTACCATGTAGCATCCAGCCTAGCTTACTTTCAATAGCTACTGGGCCTTGAGATGTACGGACAATATTACCAGTGATGAAGTCCCAATAATAGTCAGCTCCAATCAAAAGACTAATATCTTCTGTTCCCTCAAACTTATTATTGCCCAAATTAATTCCTTTAACTTGCAATTCTTGGACACATGCCATATCTAAACAAATAGTGACTGGAGCACAAAGTTCCTCAATCTCTACAGCTTGGACCTTGATAGTGGGACTTTGCGGTAACAACCCTTTAACCAGAACTTCTACCTTCTTAAATTTGGTTCGGTTTTGAACGGAACCCCCAAACCCAGAAATTCTTAAATTTTCCCTCTTAAGTTCTTTAAACTTCAATTTTCTGGAAATTCTGGTCTTAATAAAACTACACTGGCTACCACTATCAAACAACACTCTTACAGTAGCTTCTCCCTTATTCCCAATTAATAAGGCTGCAGTTGTTTGCAATAATCCCCCTTTACTTTTACTCCCTTGCATAGCAGTGGCATGTGCCACTGATGTCTCTACTTCTGGGGTAGGCCTACTAAGAGTGTTTTCACACAATAATGGCTGATGCCTACCATGACATTTTTTGCACAAAATTTTAAACTTACAAAACCTTGCTCTATGACCTTTCAAAAAACATTTAAAACATGCTGTGGACTCAGTTACCCTGTCCTTTCTCTCCTCAAAGGGTAAGGCCTCAGCCACCTCACATTTATATGACTTGTGGTTGCCTTCGCAAAATATACATTCCTTGATTCCCTTTAATTTATTCTCAGAGGAGGCATGTAGAGCTGACACTGTACCTGGGCTATTCCTTTTGTGGAAACTTTGGTGCTGTGCCTGCCTTTGTCCTCTTGTTTACCATCCCACTGTGCAAACTCAACTCCCTCTCGTCTTGCTAATTCTGTGCCTAAAAGACTTAACATCTGCTGAAGGGGGATGTACACATGTTCTGCAGAGTGTCCCCTACTTAATTCAAGCAAATTGAGCTAGGCAATTTAGACTCCAGTGTAGGAACCAACATTATACCATACTTTTCCATTCCTACACCCAAGTTGTCCAGAGACCTAGTTCTAATTTCAAATTCATCATATAACTGCCGTAACTCCTTGACACTATTAGGATTATTAACAGGAGGTATAGTTAAAAGTGCACGGAGGTGGCTTTTAATTAAGATCTCTGGCTTACCAAACCGTTTCTTTAATATATCCCAAGCCACATTATAATTAGCCTCTGTTAATGCTAATCCTGCTATAGTCTTTGCTGCCTCCCCTTCCAAGAGGGACCGCAAATAATTAAACTTCTCCACGGCACTTAACACTTGACTAGAATGAACTGCTGATTGAAAACTGTCTGCCCATCCTTGCCATTCCTGAATACTCCCAGAAAATGTTTGAGTACAAGCCTCGGTAATTGAACTACAGATCTGTTAACCTTAACTTCACAAGCATCATTTGTTGAGTGTTGTGATTCATTATTAGACCTGGTCTCTAACTGTACTGAGCTGCTAAACTCTTTTGCTCGGAGGCCTACGTTAGTCATATCATCAATAATCTCTTCAAAGTAAATTATGTTATTTTCTATTTCATCCTCTTCTATAAGAGCCTCAATTTTAACATTTACCTCACTTAGAGCAACCTTTTTAGTTTCTAATATGGCAAGCTTCGCAGTCACTAAGCGTAAATCCTCTTGCTCTATGGCAGAATCTATAGTGGCAATGACCTTTGTAATTAGACCTTTGTAGGCACTTCTCCTTTTTATAAATTTGTTCAATTCAGATGCACTCATCTTCAATGTAAACAACCCTTGGGCTCAATACCAAATGAGCTGAATTGGCAGAAATACTTAACCAAACTGATCAAACGCAAATTTTACTTTCAAATAAACTGAATTGCTGAGTGGGGTACTAACCAAACACCAGTATGGAATACCAAATTTTCCACCCCAGGACCTTAATTCAATAATGACCCAAAATTAACCAAACCGGAAAAAAAGTAGGCCAAAAAACGACAGATGACTGGCCAAGTTTCGCAATTGGGCGACCAAACTTTACCCTGGACCTTAATTCAATAATAACCCAAAATTAACCAAACCGGAAAAAAAGTAGGCCAAAAAACGACAGACGACTGGCCAAGTTTCGCAATTGGGCAACCAAACTTTACCCTGGGACCTTAATTCAATAATACTCAACCCGTCTAGGCCTAACTTGGGATACAATTTGCACAATCAGAACTTTGCCGAAAAATGGTCACTGACTCAGTCTTGGGGTAGAAATCCGGTTCTGAAGGACCATGTTATTTTATTTATTTGTCGGGTTCGAAATCCCAGCTGAGCCGTGAACGGCCAAATTCTAAAGGGCAAGTTCTACCTAAAGCCCAAGTTAAGCTAAATTAAAACTTACGGATTTGAGATCCTATTAGGTCCTACCTCAGGGTAACCTCAGGGTTGCTGACTCGATGCGGGCCTACCTTAGACCTTAAATTACATGAACTTAAAAGGTAAACAAAAGGGTACTATTTGTGGTCTTCTTTCTGAACCTTTGCAACAACAACGCAACCTGGACTATTGCACGATGCAACAATCATGTATCTAAACAACCAAACTGAATTGCAAGAGAGCTCTCTATCAAACCACACCTTTACGTACGACCTTCCACAAACGAGTAGAAAGGACGCGCCGCGTCCCAAAATGATGCCAACAATGTGACCAAACAACGATGCCACAAGAGCTCAAAAATGCTAGTTCTAAATTAATTTAATTTTTCACTAACCTTACAATTATGAGATGGATATATATACACACCTTAACTTAATATATATACAAGCAATGCTGCATCAATCAGCTTAGTCATCGTATCGCCTTGGGACAACAATGGTTCTTCCTCTTCTAGATTTTCTAACACTCCCCACCGAAGAGGCATTGTTGTCATTACCTTCTGCAAGGTTAGCCAAGCCTTCTTCATGAGGCTGTAACTCAAATGTTTCATCTTGACTATCTGTGTTTTTGCTGATTTCTAAAGCATAGAGTTTTGTATAGGTCTCTTTAACTTTCCTCCTGAAGTCTTTACCAGTGCAGACCTAACTAAATTGTCTTTGCCAACAAACAACTCTTCAATTATGCCAAGCTTCCAGCATTGCCTTGGTCTTTCATCCCCAATCATTACCACTTCTCCCACCTTGATACAATTTGCATTGGAGCCCTTTACCTTGCCTGATGGGTAATAATTGAGTTCTGGCAAGTATTCCATCTGCCACCTCTTCCATAACTGATCTTGTAGCTCTTCAAGGTACCTGAACCGTCTGGTTAACTCTCCTTGAGTGCTCTGGATGGGCTGCAAGTCTTCTGGCACACTGGGGTTTGATGTTAATCGTTTACCACAAAGAAAATGATTTGGTGTCAATGGCTCTGCATCCTGCCTACTGTTGTAAACAAAAGTGATGGCCTACTGTTCACCATTGCTTCTACTTCACATAAAACAGTAGAGAATTCTTCTTGCTCAAATGAGCATTAGCTAAAAGTTTCTTTAATGGACACTTTACACTTCTCACTAGCCTTTCCCAAAATACTCCCCACCATGGTGCTCTCTCAACAATAAACTCCCACTGTACCCCTTGGTGTGAAAAGTAGGATTGGAATATTCCTCTTTTAGCAAGGACCAAATTTCTTGGAGTTCCTTTGCAGCCTTTTTGAAGGTTTTTGCATTATCCGATATGATTTTATTTGGGAAACCCCTTCTGTTCACAAACCTTTTAAAGGCCAAAAGAAATACATCACTACTTAAGTTGCTTACCAACTCCAAATGGATTGCTCTGGTGGTAGCACAGGTGAAAAGACATATATAACCTTTGTTAGACTCCCCTCGCTCATACACATAGACTGGCCCTGCAAAGTCTACTCCCACTACATCAAATGGGGCAGTATAGACACACCGTTCTCTTGGAAGTGGAGCCACCTTTTCATAATAAGGCTTTGCACTCCAACGCTTGCAAACCACACATTTATGCAAGACCTTTTTCACTACTTGTCTAATTTTGAGAATCCAAAATTGTTGTCTAATCTCTATTATCACTTCTCTAACTCCAGCATGTAACAGCTTATGATGAGTATCCAGGATCAAAAGGTCCACAAAGTGCCCCACAGAAGGTAGCAAAATTGGATGTCTTTTCTCCTCTGGAAGCCCAGAAAACTGTAGTCTACCTCCTACTCTCAATAAATCCTGATCCAAAAACACATCCAAACCCTTGAGCGCAGAATGTGTTGGTAGAACCTGTAATGGATGGCTGGTGAGCAATTCTCTCTCTTCACCAAATTTTTCTTCTGCATATATACCACCCAGTATTTCCTGGCTTGCTGAATCTCATTGCTGTTCAGAATTCCTTCCCTTCTTGTTTCTCCCTTAATGTTGTTGGTAAATCTATATATCCATGCTGTCACTCTTAACAATCTTTTCAGACTGCTAATGTCCTCAAGCCTCAATATGGGGTCCTGCTGCATAACTTGACAACTGTTCACAGCGCATTTTCTCACCTCACTCACCCATGCTTCTTCAGCCTGGCATTCTCCTACAATAGGCTGATTAGAAGGCCAGTTTTCACTTCCAAGTTTTAGCCACTCTGGCCCATTCCACCACAAACTTGATTGTGAAAGATCTTTCACCGAAATTCCTCGTGTTGGTAAATCAGCGGGGTTTGGATGCCTGGACAATGCTTCCATTGCTTGGGATCTGTGTGCGCTTGAATTTCCTCCACCCTATTGGCAACAAATGGTTTCCATTTCCTTGCCTGACTTCTTAACCAGTGCCAAACTATAGTGGAGTCTGTCCAATAATAGCTTGGAATTTCATAGAGGGCCAAAGACTTTCGCACTGTAATTGCAAGCCGACTAGCAATAACAGCACCCATCAATTCCAACCTTGGAACAGAAAGCCTTTTCAAAGGTGCTACTCTACTCTTTGCAGCAACCAACCTGCAACTTACTTCCTCTTGCAATGCGCCTCTTATATAAATACAAGTCGCATAGGCTTCCTCACTTGCATCACAAAAGATGTGCAGCTCCAAATTGTCTGGACTATTGTTCAACTCTCCAAAGTACCATCTTGGGATTTCAATGTCTCCAAGATGTGCCAATTCTTTGAACCAATATTTCCACCTTACCACCATATGATCAGGTAACTCTTGGTCCCAACCAAGTCCAATTTCCCAGAGGCTCTGAAACCAAATTTTTGACTTTATCACAAATGGAGCCAGGAATCCAAGAGGATCAAAGACCTTCGAAGCCAAACTAAGAGCTGTACGTTTTGTCCACCTTGTCTCATTCTCGGCCAGCTCTACTAAAGATTTCCCATTGAAGGTAAACAAATCATCATCTTGCTGCCAAACGATGCCTAGCACCTTTGCGTCTATTGCCCACAACTCCTTAATACCAGAATCCTCAATACTTTCTGCTGCATCAGGTACTACAGAGGAATGACTCATAAACTCTTGTAATTGCGAATGATTGGTCTGCCATTTTCTGAGCTCCATGCCAGCCTCCCTCATTATAGCTCTAGCCTCCATGAATATCTGTTTAGCCATTTCTGTATTATCCACGGAACACAGCAAATCATCAACATAAAAATTTTTCCTTATGTGTTCAATAGTGTTAGGATAGACTTCAGAATATTTCTTAAAATGGTACTGCATAGTAGCTGCCAACAGAAATGGACTAGAGCTGAGGCCAAACAACACTGACTTCATTCTATATGCTTGAACCTTAGGTTCATTTTCCAACAAGTCTTTCGTATCCACCCACAGATACCTTACTGCATCTCTGTCCTCTGGTTTTAACTTTATCCGCAAAAAAGCTTGCTTCACATCTGCAGTCAATGCTACTCTACCAAACCTGAATCTCAGTAACAAGGAAAATAAATCTGCATTTAAATTTGGCCCAGCATCCAAACAGTCATTCAAGGACACACCACCTTTGTCCTTGGCTGAGCCATCAAAAACTACCCTCAGTTTGGTGGTAGTTTTGTCTCGCCGTACCACTGCATGGTGTGGCAGATAATGTGCCTCCTGGCTCACCAGCTCACCTTGCACCCTTTCAGCATAGCCCTCCCTTACATAACTTAGGATGGCCTCATCGTATTCAATTAACAACTCCTCATTTTTTCTTAGCCTGTACAATGAAGTCTCCAACCTCCGATTAGCTAGCTGAAGGTTTGAACCGGGTTTGCAAGAATCCTTCCATGGTAGGCCAACTTCATAGCAACCATCTCTAAACCCAATCCCTTTTTCAAAGTGCTCTAAAACATCATTGTTCACTGTACTTGCCTGGTTGTCCTTTATACCAATAGATTCAAGTTCCCAAAATGCTTTCAAATGCCTTTCCAGACCATGGCTGTTCTCCTCAATCTTAACAAAGAGAGCCTTAACTTCCATTTCATTGCAATAACTACCATGTAGCATCCAGCCTAGCTTACTTTCAATAGCTACTGGGCCTTGAGATGTACGGACAATATTACCAGTGATGAAGTCCCAATAATAGTCAGCTCCAATCAAAAGACTAATATCTTCTGTTCCCTCAAACTTATTATTGCCCAAATTAATTCCTTTAACTTGCAATTCTTGGACACATGCCATATCTAAACAAATAGTGACTGGAGCACAAAGTTCCTCAATCTCTACAGCTTGGACATTGATAGTGGGACTTTGCGGTAACAACCTTTAACCAGAACTTCTACCTTCTTAAATTTGGTTCGGTTTTGAACGGAACCCCCAAACCCAGAAATTCTTAAATTTTCCCTCTTAAGTTCTTTAAACTTCAATTTTCTGGAAATTCTGGTCTTAATAAAACTACACTGGCTACCACTATCAAACAACACTCTTACAGTAGCTTCTCCCTCATTCCCAATTAATAAGGCTGCAGTTGTTTGCAATAATCCCCCTTTACTTTTACTCCCTTGCATAGCAGTGGCATGTGCCACTGATGTCTCTACTTCTGGGGTAGGCCTACTAAGAGTGTTTTCACACAATAATGGCTGATGCCTACCATGACATTTTTTGCACAAAATTTTAAACTTACAAAACCTTGCTCTATGACCTTTCAAAAAACATTTAAAACATGCTGTGGACTCAGTTACCCTGTCCTTTCTCTCCTCAAAGGGTAAGGCCTCAGCCATCTCACATTTATATGACTTGTGGTTGCCTTCGCAAAATATACATTCCTTGATTCCCTTTAATTTATTCTCAGAGGAGGCATGTAGAGCTGACACTGTACCTGGGCTATTCCTTTTTGTGGAAACTTTGGTGCTGTGCCTGCCTTTGTCCTCTTGTTTACCATCCCACTGTGCAAACTCAACTCCCTCTCGTCTTGCTAATTCTGTGCCTAAAAGACTTAACATCTGCTGAAGGGGGATGTACACATGTTCTGCAGAGTGTCCCCTACTTAATTCAAGCAAAATTGAGCTAGGCAATTTAGACTCCAGTGTAGGAACCAACATTATACCATACTTTTCCATTCCTACACCCAAGTTGTCCAGAGACCTAGTTCTAATTTCAAATTCATCATATAACTGCCGTAACTCCTTGACACTATTAGGATTATTAACAGGAGGTATAGTTAAAAGTGCACGGAGGTGGCTTTTAATTAAGATCTCTGGCTTACCAAACCGTTTCTTTAATATATCCCAAGCCACATTATAATTAGCCTCTGTTAATGCTAATCCTGCTATAGTCTTTGCTGCCTCCCCTTCCAAGAGGGACCGCAAATAATTAAACTTCTCCACGGCACTTAACACTTGACTAGAATGAACTGCTGATTGAAAACTGTCTGCCCATCCTTGCCATTCCTGAATACTCCCAGAAAATGTTTTGAGTACAAGCCTCGGTAATTGAACTACAGATCTGTTAACCTTAACTTCACAAGCATCATTTGTTGAGTGTTGTGATTCATTATTAGACCTGGTCTCTAACTGTACTGAGCTGCTAAACTCTTTTGCTCGGAGGCCTACGTTAGTCATATCATCAATAATCTCTTCAAAGTAAATTATGTTATTTTCTATTTCATCCTCTTCTATAAGAGCCTCAATTTTAACATTTACCTCACTTAGAGCAACCTTTTTAGTTTCTAATATGGCAAGCTTCGCAGTCACTAAGCGTAAATCCTCTTGCTCTATGGCAGAATCTATAGTGGCAATGACCTTTGTAATTAGACCTTTGTAGGCACTTCTCCTTTTTATAAATTTGTTCAATTCAGATGCACTCATCTTCAATGTAAACAACCCTTGGGCTCAATACCAAATGAGCTGAATTGGCAGAAATACTTAACCAAACTGATCAAACGCAAATTTTACTTTCAAATAAACTGAATTGCTGAGTGGGGTACTAACCAAACACCAGTATGGAATACCAAATTTTCCACCCCAGGACCTTAATTCAATAATGACCCAAAATTAACCAAACCGGAAAAAAAGTAGGCCAAAAAACGACAGATGACTGGCCAAGTTTCGCAATTGGGCGACCAAACTTTACCCTGGGACCTTAATTCAATAATAACCCAAAATTAACCAAACCGGAAAAAAAGTAGGCCAAAAAACGACAGACGACTGGCCAAGTTTCGCAATTGGGCAACCAAACTTTACCCTGGGACCTTAATTCAATAATACTCAACCCGTCTAGGCCTAACTTGGGATACAATTTGCACAATCAGAACTTTGCCGAAAAATGGTCACTGACTCAGTCTTGGGGTAGAAATCCGGTTCTGAAGGACCATGTTATTTTATTTATTTGTCGGGTTCGAAATCCCAGCTGAGCCGTGAACGGCCAAATTCTAAAGGGCAAGTTCTACCTAAAGCCCAAGTTAAGCTAAATTAAAACTTACGGATTTGAGATCCTATTAGGTCCTACCTCAGGGTAACCTCAGGGTTGCTGACTCGATGCGGGCCTACCTTAGACCTTAAATTACATGAACTTAAAAGGTAAACAAAAGGGTACTATTTGTGGTCTTCTTTCTGAACCTTGCAACAACAACGCAACCTGGACTATTGCACGATGCAACAATCATGTATCTAAACAACCAAACTGAATTGCAAGAGAGCTCTCTATCAAACCACACCTTTACGTACGACCTTCCACAAACGAGTAGAAAGGACGCGCCGCGTCCCAAAATGATGCCAACAATGTGACCAAACAACGATGCCACAAGAGCTCAAAAATGCTAGTTCTAAATTAATTTAATTTTTCACTAACCTTACAATTATGAGATGGATATATATACACACCTTAACTTAATATATATACAAGCAATGCTGCATCAATCAGCTTAGTCATCGTATCGCCTTGGGACAACAATGGTTCTTCCTCTTCTAGATTTTCTAACAGCCATCAACAGCATAATCATATTTTATTTCCATAAATACTCATGTCTACTCTGTCATAGTAAATAACCTTATTATGACTTAGGTAGTAATGGTAATTCTGAGTGGCGGCCTCTAGCCACATACGTTAAATCTATCAGTGCGTCTAAGACCAGACTCTTCTGTTTCTGTCAATTCATTGTTAGTTTAAGGTAGTTTGCTCTTTGTCCTTCTAGGTCTAGGGCATTAAAATAAATATTTGAGTTTGTGTTTAGCATTTCCTCCTCCCTTCGTAATTCCCCACCCAACCTCGTTTCCTTCGACATAGCAACGCTTACCTCCATCCTCATTCCACTTCCTTCATTAAACCTATTATCGCTTTTACTGTCCCTTCCTTCCATCCTTCAATGCCAGCGTTCTTAAACCTAGCACATAAATTATATAATATGGAATCTAACACCTTAGATCTCTACGCATTCATGTTACTTGAAGACGCCTGTGTCTTAGGGGAATCTAAGTGTTGAGAGTGGGCTTGAGGGGTAGTCTATAGATTATTACAGATGACCTTGAACGCTCCAACTATTTAAAAATGATTATTTATTACGCACATCATATGGCATAACACACACATGAATTTAAGTTTCTCTTACACTATAGGAATGGAATTGAATCCCACCAGAGTTAAAAAGTCGCAAAATATGCTAGATTAGTTTGTATTAAGAGGTCACTAAGAGAAAAGGATTTGGAGTAGAGCGGAAGGCAGAGAGTATATTTTCTCGAGTTTCGGTTATTATTAACGTTATATGGATACATTGCCATGCGGTGTGATCAGAGAGCGAGAGAGAGAGAGAGAGAGAGAGAGAGAGAGAGACACACACACAGAGAGACAGAGACACACAGAGACACACACAGAGAGACAGAGACACACACAGAGAGACACAGAGAGACACACAGAGAGACACACACACAGAGAGACAGAGAGCTTTTAAATCACACCTTTTAAATGGTTTGTGGGTAATGGCTTCACCTATGTTATTTTAGTCCAGGGTAGTTTATGTGGAGGTGTTAACGTAACTTGCACTTGGGACTGTTAATTGTAAGACAACTACCATAGCTGGGACTGAGACACGTTATCTCCTGCATACTCTATATATATTTATATACAGTATGTCTCGATATATAAATAGATAGAGTGATCAACACAATGATAATGTGGACGTCATTGATGGGGTTAGAGCAATTATGTGCACCAATCCGAACACACCTCCGCTGCTATAAGGACCGCCCATTTTATACCTAACAGACTAGCTTGGGACGAGACAGAGGCGCGAGACTTCTTGTAAGCACTGTACATCCTCTAAAATTTCTTTGAATCTAGGCCACATCTTAATAACATTTTCATTAGCAAATTCATTTTCCAACCTTACTGCGACTAACAACCAACTCCCTAAATTTACTATAGTTACCCTTTGAGAAGCAAGGAACTGATGGTCATTGTTGACTACATCCCTATTTAGTTTTATCTTAAAATATATGATCCAATGGTCACTATTCCCTTATGACTCTCCTACTGCAAGTTCCCAAATAACCTCATAATCATTGTATAAAAAACTATACACGTCTACAATATAGTATCGTATGTGATACCTTTATTTCATAATTAAATACAAATTATTAATTTATTGAATTAAATAACTACAAAACTGCCTCGGGATTGGCGACAAAGCCTATTGGGAATGGAAATAATTGCCATACATAAAACCTAATATGTAGGCATTGGGCCCACATAACAAGAAGAAAAACGTATTATTTCGCCTCAAAATTTTCCATCACTGACTCATGAAAATTACTTCAAGAGAAGAAATAATGAGAACACAAAAATTAGACGTCTGGGGACTTTGTAAAGAAGCGAAAATTTAAGAAAAAGGAATTTATATTAGCTCATCTCAGGGCTGTCTAGTTACGAGCGTTGCTTTTAAGCAAGGAAGACGTGTTTAATCTTCATATAAGTTCTGAGTGAATACCTAATAATATAAAACTAATAACACAAAAGGATAGGCCTATTCCTTCAGGTATTTAAGTATGTGAATTGCCTATATTAAACTTCTTTCGCAACCCCATCGCCTACATCGAAAGAGAGGCGCGATAAGCAGCTGCGGGCAGAGGCGTACCGAAGGGGAGGGCGACAGGGGCGATCGCCCGCCCCTTGAGCTAATAAATTATTATTTTGATTATATTTACGTATTTAATTTACACATTCAATTAAATATTTTACATATTTAATTTCATTATTATTTTTATTATTTTATTTAGGACTTGACATTCAGAACTGCATAGGTCAAGGTTATGATGGCGCATCCGTTATGAGCTCAAATATTGCTGGAGCTTCATCAATAATTCTTGAGCAAAATCCCAGAGCATTGTATACACATTGTGCTGCACATTGCCTTAACTTGGTATTAATGGATTCTTCTAGCATACAAGAAATTCGCAACATGATTGGTTCAGTGCGACAAATTATAAATTTCATCAACATAGGGGCCAAAAGAAAAGTTCTTTTCAAGGCTGCAGTGCATCATTGCTTTCCTAAGTGATCAGATGGTCATCTGAAAACCTTCTGCGAGACGAGATAGGTCGAAAGACATGAAGTTATTGATACCTTCATTGAACTTCTACCTGCCATTAAATTAACTCTAGAACACGTAGGCTAAAACTAAAAGTACGGTGTAAATTATTTTTCAATAATTTAAAGGCTGTTTCGTAAATTTTTAGATAAATTATAAAATGCATTTATATAATAGCGCAGCCATTCTTAACCTTTTTTGAGCTTGGTACCCTTTGAACATATAGTGGTTGATATTGATAGCAAAATTGTTTTTACACTGACAATAGATTTTATTACAATTGCAGATTTCACAATGGAAAAGTGATCTAAAATCGTCTATTGCTAGAGCCTTGTACTACATCACACTCCAGGATCCTTTGTTTATCATATCTTTGCATGCATCTGCTGTGGTGACCACTAAACTGCGACCTCTTTCTGCCAAACTGCAGACGAAAAATCAGGTGGGCTTGTCAGTTACTTTATGCATTAGTTTGCACATGATAATGTATTAAGCATCTTTTTCTCTTTTTCTTTCTCTGTACTTATTTGTCTATCTATATCTATCTACAAACTACTAAATTGTTTTTTATTGATTAGCTTTTCTAAAAATCAGTGCTCTTGTGTCTAATGCAATTTATTTCATATTTAGGACATCCTCGGAGCTGTGGACGTGATCCAGTTTGTCATACAAGCATTGCGAGTTTGCAGGCAAAATGCTGATGAAGTATTTCATGACGTCATAGAACAGTCAACAGAATGGTTTGACACAACCTACGCTTCTAGACGTCGTTGTTCGAAGCAAACTCATAGATCAAATGTAACACTGGAAGATCCTGAGTCCTTCTATAAGGTTACACTATGCATTCCATTACTCGATGATATACTGCAGAGCTTGAATCACAGATTCAGTGAGCATATTCAGCAAGCTATGAAAATGCGATATTTGGTACCTAAATTTATTGATGAAAATTCTCGAGCGAAGTATGATGACATTGAAAAGTCTTACACGTTTTGGAATGAAATACTGCCTTCAGCAGCACTTCAGCAAGCTATAGGAGAATGGGATGTTTGGGCGGAGATGTGGAAGTCAGTACCTAACTTGTGTAGACCAACAGATGCTATCTTGGCCTTGGATAAATGCGACAGAAACAGTTTTCCTGTCATACATAGATTATTATAGGTTATTGCTGTCCAGTCTGGAACGACTGCTACTCCTGAGCGATCATTTTCAAACTTACGAAGGTTAAAAACCTGGTTACGATGTACCATGGGAGAAGAGCGTCTGTCAGGTTTGGCGATAATGGCTATGAATAGGAGTAGACTCACCTTAGATGATGCTCCTCTTATTCTCAATAACTTTGTCAGGAAAAAAGCGAAGCGCCTGAATTTATTGTTAGAATAATATTGTTAAAATAATTCTAAGATCTTATAATGTATTAATAAAACGTTGATGTACGTTATATCGAACAATTTTCAATATAAATTTGATATCTTCATGCTAAAAAGAGATGCTCTACTGCAGTCTATTTTAAAAGGCAGAAAATGTAGTCTCAGCCTAAAACTTCAAATTTTCTAGCAAACGATGTCTCCGGACCTCCTAGAAACTCGCACCTTCGGTGCTAGCTCTTGCCTCCCCTACTACTAAAATCTAAAATGGCTTAGGATCCCGAAAACTCTTAATCCGGCCCTGAGAATAATTTTCTTTTATAAAGGTAACAGTCCAAGGAAATGCTTAATCTCAAAATTAGTACTTTTTTATTTTATATTAATACAAATCTGAGCATCCTAATTGCGGTTTGCATTGAATAATATGTTACTAATCGGATTTTTATCATAATTTTTATATTTTTTATAATATAATTTTTATATTTTTATTCATAATGTGTCTTAGCAGTAGCTAGTTAATCATCTCTAACTGAACGATAAACTCATCATGAACGTACATAAAAATTATTTATCTCTATTTCAATTATACTTTTACGATTAGTTCCAAGTTCGCCCCCCCCCCTTGGCAAATTTCTGGGTACACCCTGGCTGCGGGCCCTACAGTCAGAAGCGAGGCCCAACGAAATAATAAGGTATGGTAATTTCTTTCTTTACCATTAGGCAGCGCTAAATACCGAAGGCAAATAAATTAAACATTAACCAAAAAACACTACTTAACAAAGTCTTTTGAAGACCTCCACAAACACAACTTTTTAACGAAAAGACGTAGGGCCCAGCGGATGGCCAGGTGGCAGCAATCAACCATAACCCTATATAGTTTTTTATACATTGGATAGAACCAAATCTAAGATTGTTTGATCTCTATTCGGTTTGTCTACAAATTGCATTGGAAAACTATCATTACAACACTCAAAGAAGAAGTTACCTTCCCTATTATTTCCTTCTCAAAAGCTCCAGTCTATATGAGGCAGGCAGTGGCGGGTTATCACTGAGGCTATTGAGGCTGAAGCCTCAGGCTCCCATGCTTGAGGAGCCCCCCAATCAACTGAGTTTCAATGATATAATTCGAGATTTCGCAAACTTCTTTGATTAAATATAACAGAGTACACAAACTGACAAATTCCCTGTTTTATTTTATGTTTTATAGGCCCTAAAGTAATTAATAGTGTTTGGTTTTGGCAAACGGCAAAATACACTGTGTTAAGGTTCGTTTAAGTTTCTTTCTCAATTAGCCTGAGCACCGTACATATAATTCGTGTAAATGCACTATGTACTGTACAATGTACATGTGCATGTATTGTTAATAAAAAGCTATAGAAAAGGGCCCCCATATTCTTCATTGCCCCGGGGCCCCGAGGTGTCTTAATCCGCCTTTGGAGGCAGGTTGAAATCTCCCATAATTAATGTTCTAGCACTACAACCTTTACTTATTTCCTGAACCATACTATCATCAACTTCATGTGTTTGGTTTGGAGATCTGTAAATGCACCTATCCGAATATACTTTGGCTGTGTGTATTTGCACACTTTAATGCAAATAACGTGCGCGGTATTTGCACACTTTAGTGTAAATAACACGCGATAATCAGAGTGGGTATTCAAGCCAGTAGCTAGGGGGCCTCGAGGTGCTCGCCTCCCCCTGGAAAAAATATTTTCTCTTTGAATGACAGATGTTGGTGATATTTAAGTTTTCTAAAAGGGCTATTTAAGAATTTCTTTTATTTTAAGTCTGCTTTTATATACATTTCCAACCTAGGAATAAATTTTCTTTAGTTTATTATTAATAGTAAAAAATAAATACTGCTGGAGATATTTGTGTGTAATTACTTCACTTATGACCAAATTGTGTGTGAGGTCATAAAAAATAATATCTGATTCAGGCATGAAGGAAAGTGTTCAGACGCCCTCGAAGCCCTGACGATCTTTGTGTGTGGCATATTGTTCCCTGGCTTCCTTCTCTGTACCTTCCCACTCCAGTTTTGCTACATTACCATAAAATTCGAGCCCCCTGTCCCCTGGGAAAAGATAGCTACGGGCAGAGGTGGCGGAACGACATGATTTAAGGGGGTGCGCTATTTTGGAATGGGCCCCGAATTTTTTTAAACTTGTAATGTCAAATGATTGTTTTAAGCAATTTGTCAAATAAAAGACAAATATATAGCATATATTTATATCAGATATTAAGATGTTATAACTAGTTGGAAAGTATAATGACAGAGACAGATAAATAAAAAATATATAGCGAGAGAAAGAGAAAGAGTGAAAGGTGTATATATATATATATATCCCGTGGGTTTAAGATTCAGAGACGAACAATAACTAGTAGAGAGCTAAGTATATTTTCCAAAATATAGCAGTCTGCGCTCGTTGGCAGTGACAAACCTTTCTGCCGCTAGTTTCAGATCAATCCGATCTAATATATCGTTGTGGATGTGGGCTAGTGCCACATTATTCAGTCGTGTCTGACCCATAGTAGAGCGTAAGTATGTTTTAAGTCGATGTAGAGCACTGAACGTTCGTTCAGATGTAGCTGTTGTCACCGGAATTGTGTAAAACAAACGAATCAATGTACATACTTCACTGAACAGCTGGTGGAGATTGCCTGAACTGGAGTCATGCCCGGATAGCTAATCCTTGCTTGAGAAGATATCTTAACGAGCTCAATTGTTTGATGAGAACCATCCTACAGGACTCTTTTTCTGACTCGTCTTGGATCTTCAATACTTCAGTTATCGATGTCTTTTTCAGAAGATGGTTGACAGCTGTCGTGGACTGGGCATGGTATTCTGACGTTTCGTGCTTTGCCATTCGTTTAATAGCACTCTACCAGTGTTGAAACCCATCCTTAGCAAACATTGATTCTGTCTTGGAGAGTCAAATAATCTGATGCTTCATTGCGTACATGCAATAGAAACATATCACCGCATTCCGAGTTGTACATACCGTGAGAGATTGATGATCCGCCAACCATTTGCGTTGAAACCGTCTCTTAGAACCTTTTGAGTCGATTTGAACGGGAAGAGAATTGTAAATGCTTGTTATTTTATTTATTTGTTGGGTTCAAAATCCCAGCTGAGCCGTGAACGGCCAAATTCTAAAGGGCCAGTTCTACCTACAGCCCAAGTTAAGCTAAAATTAAAACTTACGGATTTGAGATCCTATTAGGTCCTACCTCAGGGTTGCTGACTCGATGCGGGCCTACCTTAGACCTTAGTTACATGAATTTAATATAAAAACAAAAGGGGTACTATTTATGGTCTTCTTTCTCAACCTTGCAACAACAACGCAACCTGGACTATTGCACGATGCAACAATCTTGTATCTAAACAACCAAACTGAATTGCAAGAGAGCTCTCTATCAGACCACACCCTGTACGTACGACATCCCACAAACGAGTAGAAAGGACGCGCAGCGCCCCAAAATGATGCCACCAGAGTCCCAAACACTGATACCACAAGAGCCCAAAAATGCTAGCTCTAAATTAAGTGAATTTTTCACTAACCTTACAATTATGAGATGGATATATACACCTTAACTTAATATATACAAGCAATGCTGCATCAATCAGCTTAGTCATCATATCGCCTTGGGACAACAATGGTTCTTCCTCTTCTAGATTTTCTAACACTCCCCACCGAAGAGGCATTGTTGTCGTTACCTTCTGCAAGGTTAGCCAAGCCTTCTCCATGAGGCTGTAACTCAAATGTTTCATCTTGACTATCTGTGTTTTTGCTGATTTCTAAAGCATAGAGTTTTTGTATAGGTCTCTTTAACTTTCCTCCTGAAGTCTTTACCAGTGCAGACCTAACTAAATTGTCTTTGTCAACAAACAACTCTTCAATTATGCCAAGCTTCCAGCATTGCCTTGGTCTTTCATCCCCAATCATTACCACTTCTCCCACCTTGATACAATTTGCATTGGAGCCCTTTACCTTGCCTGATGGGTAATAATTGAGTTCTGGCAAGTATTCCATCTGCCACCTCTTCCATAACTGATCTTGTAGCTCTTCAAGGTACCTGAACCGTCTGGTTAACTCTCCTTGAGTGCTCTGGATAGGCTGCAAGTCTTCTGGCACACTGGGGCTTGATGTTAATCGTTTACCACAAAGAAAATGATTTGGTGTCAATGGCTCTGCATCCTGCATACTGTTGTAAACAAAAGTGATAGGCCTACTGTTCACCATTGCTTCTACTTCACATAAAACAGTGCAGAATTCTTCTTTGCTCAAATGAGCATTAGCTAAAAGTTTCTTTAATGGACACTTTACACTTCTCACTAGCCTTTCCCAAAATACTCCCCACCATGGTGCTCTCTCAACAATAAACTCCCACTGTACCCCTTGGTGTGAAAAGTAGGATTGGAATCCTTCCTCTTTTAGCAAGGACCAAATTTCTTGGAGTTCCTTTGCAGCCTTTTTGAAGGTTTTTGCATTATCCGATATGATTTTATTTGGGAAACCCCTTCTGTTCACAAACCTTTTAAAGGCCAAAAGAAATACATCACTACTTAAGTTGCTTACCAACTCCAAATGGATTGCTCTGGTGGTAGCACAGGTGAAAAGATATATATAACCTTTGTTAGACTCCCCTCGCTCATACACATAGACTGGCCCTGCAAAGTCTACTCCCACTACATCAAATGGGGCAGTATAGACACACCGTTCTCTTGGAAGTGGAGCCACCTTTTCATAATAAGGCTTTGCACTCCAACGCTTGCAAACCACACATTTATGCAAGACCTTTTTTACTACTTGTCTAATTTTGGAATCCAAAATTGTTGTCTAATCTCTATTATCACTTCTCTAACTCCAGCATGTAACAGCTTATGATGAGTATCCAGGATCAAAAGGTCCACAAAGTGCCCCCCAGAAGGTAACAAAATTGGATGTCTTTTCTCCTCTGGAAGCCCAGAAAACTGTAGTCTACCTCCTACTCTCAATAAATCCTGATCCAAAAACATATCCAAACCCTTGAGAGCAGAATGTGTTGGTAGCCTGTAATGGATGGCTGGTGAGCAATTCCCTCTCTTCACCAAATTTTTCCTTCTGCACATATACCACTCAGTATTTCCTGGCTTGCTGAATCTCATTGCTGTTCAGAATTCCTTCCCTTCTTGTTTCTCCCTTAATATTGTTGGTAAATCTATATACCCATGCTGTCACTCTTAACAATCTTTTCAGACTGCTAATGTCCTCAAGCCTCAATATGGGTCCTGCTGCATAACTTGACAACTGTTCACAGCGCATTTTCTCACCTCACTCACCCATGCTTCTTCAGCCTGGCATTCTCCTACAATAGGCTGATTAGAAGGCCAGTTTTCACTTCCAAGTTTTAGCCACTCCGGCCCATTCCACCACAAACTTGACTGTGCAAGATCTTTCACTGAAATTCCTCGTGTTGGTAAATCAGCGGGGTTTTGGGTGCCTGGACAATGCTTCCATTGCTTGGGATCTGTGTGCGCTTGAATTTCCTCCACCCTATTGGCAACAAATGGTTTCCATTTCCTTGCCTGGCTTCTTAACCAGTGCCAAACTATAGTGGAGTCTGTCCAATAATAGCTTGGAATTTCAGAGAGGGCCAAAGACTTTTGCACTATAACTGCAAGCCGACTAGCAATAACTGCACCCATCAATTCCAACCTTGGAACAGAAAGCCTTTTCAAAGGTGCTACTCTGCTCTTTGCAGCAACCAACCTGCAACTTACTTCCTCTTGCAATGCGCCTCTTATATAAATACAAGTGCATAGGCTTCCTCACTTGCATCACAAAAGATGTGCAGCTCCAAATTGTCTGGACTATTGTTCAACTCTCCAAAGTACCATCTTGGGATTTCAATGTCTCCAAGATGTGCCAATTCTTTGAACCAATATTTCCACCTTACACCATATGATCAGGTAACTCTTGGTCCCAACCAAGTCCAATTTCCCAGAGGCTCTGAAACCAAATTTTTGACTTTATCACAAATTGAGCCAGGAATCCAAGAGGATCAAAGACCTTTGAAGCCAAACTAAGAGCTGTACGTTTTGTCCACCTTGTCTCATTCTCAGCCAGCTCTACTAAAGATTTCCCATTGAAGGTAAACAAATCATCATCTTGCTGCCAAACAATGCCTAGCACCTTTGCGTCTATTGCCCACAACTCCTTAATACCAGAATCCTCAATACTTTCTGCTGCATCAGGTACTACACAGGAATGACTCATAAACTCTTGTAATTGCGAATGATTGGTCTGCCATTTTCTAAGCTCCATGCCAGCCTCCCTCATTATAGCTCTAGCCTCCATGAATATCTGTTTAGCCATTTCTGTATTATCCACGGAACACAGCAAATCATCAACATAAAAATTTTTCCTTATGTGTTCAATAGTGTTAGGATAGACTTCAGAATATTTCTTAAAATGGTACTGCATAGTAGCTGCCAACAGAAATGGACTAGAGCTGAGGCCAAACAACACTGACTTCATTCTATATGCTTGAACCTTAGGTTCATTTTCCAACAAGTCTTTCGTATCCACCCACAGATACCTTACTGCATCTCTGTCCTCTGGTTTTAACTTTATCCGCAAAAAGGCTTGCTTCACATCTGCAGTCAATGCTACTCTACCAAACCTGAATCTCAGTAACAAGGAAAATAAATCTGCATTTAAATTTGGCCCAGCATCCAAACAGTCATTCAAGACACACCACCTTTGTCCTTGGCTGAGCCATCAAAAACTACCCTCAGTTTGGTGGTAGTTTTGTCTCGCCGTACCACTGCATGGTGTGGCAGATAATGTGCCTCCTGGCTCAACAGCTCACCTTGCACCCTTTCAGCATAGCCCTCCCTTACATAACTTAGGATGGCCTCATTGTATTCAATTAACAACTCCTCATTTTTTCTTAGCCTGTACAATGAAGTCTCCAACCTCCGATTAGCTAGCTGAAAGTTTGAACCGGGTTTGCAAGAATCCTTCCATGGTAGGCCAACTTCATAGCAACCATCTCTAAACCCAATCCCTTTTTCAAATTGCTCTAAAACATCATTGTTCACTGTACTTGCCTGTTTGTCCTTTATGCCAATAGATTCAAGTTCCCAAAACGCTTTCAAATGCCTTTCCAGACCATGGCTGTTCTCCTCAATCTTAACAAAAGAGCCTTAACTTCCATTTCATTGCAATAACTACCATGTAGCATCCAGCCTAGCTTACTTTCAATAGCTACCGGGCCTCGAGATGTACGGACAATATTACCAGTGATGAAGTCCCAATAATAGTCAGCTCCAATCAAAGACTAATGTCTTCTGTTCCTTCAAACTTATTATTGCCCAAATTAATTCCTTTAACTTGCAATTCTTGGACACATGCCATATCTAACAAGTAGTGACTGGAGCACAAAGTTCCTCAATCTCTACAGCTTGGACCTTGATAGTGGGACTTTGCGGTAACAACCCATTAACAGAACTTCTACCTTCTTAAATTTGGTTCGGTTTTGAACGGAACCCCCAAACCCAGAAATTCTTAAATTTTCCCTCTTAAGTTCTTTAAACTTCAATTTTCTGGAAATTCTGGTCTTAATAAAACTACACTGGCTACCACTATCAAACAACACTCTTACAGTAGCTTCTCCCTCACTCCCAATTAATAAGGCTGCAGTTGTTTGCAATAATCCCCCTTTACTTTTACTCCCTTGCATAGCAGTGGCATGTGCCACTGATGTCTCTACTTCTGGGGTAGGCTTACTAGGAGTGTGTTCACACAATAATGGCTGATGCCTACCATGACATTTTTTGCACAAAATTTTAAAATTACAAAACCTTGCTCTGTGACCTTTCAAAAAACATTTAAAACATGCTGTGGACTTAGTTACCCTGTCCTTTCTCTCCTCAAAGGGTAAGGCCTCAGCCACCTCACATTTATATGACTTGTGGTTGCCGTCGCAAAATATGCATTCCTTGATTCCCTTTAATTTATTCTCAGGATGCATGTAGAGCTGACACTGTACCTGGGTTATTCCTTTTTGTGGAAACTTTGGTGCTGTGCCTGCCTTTGTCCCCTTGTTTACCATCCCACTGTGCAAACTCAATTCCCTCTCGTCTTGCTAATTCTGTGCCTAAAAGACTTAACATCTGTTGAAGGGGGATGTACACATGTTCTGTAGAGTGTCCCCTACTTAATTCAAGCAAAATTGAGCTAGGCAATTTAGACTCCAGTGTAGGAACCAACATTATACCATACCTTTCCATTCCTACACCCAAGTTATCCAGGGACCTAGTTCTAATTTCAAATTCATCATATAACTGCCGTAACTCCTTGACACTATTAGGATTATTAACAGAGGTATAGCTAAAAGTGCACGGAGGTGGCTTTTAATTAAGATCTCTGGCTTACCAAACCGTTTCTTTAATATATCCCAAGCCACATTATAATTAGCCTCTGTTAATGCTAATCCTGCTATAGTCTTTGCTGCCTCCCCTTCCAAGAGGGACTGCAAATAATTAAACTTCTCCACGGCACTTAACACTTGACTAGAATGAACTGCTGATTGAAAACTGTCTGCCCATCCTTGCCATTCCTGAATACTCCCAGAAAATGGTTTGAGTACAAGCCTCGGTAATTGAACTACAGATCTGTTAACCTTAACTTCACAAACATCATTTGTTGAGTGTTGTGTTCATTATTAGACCTGGTCTCTAACTGTACTGAGCTGCTAAACTCTTTTGCTCGGAGGCCTACTTTAATTATATCATCAATAATCTCTTCAAAGTAAATTATGTTATTTTCTATTTCATCCTCTTCTATAAGAGCCTCAATTTTAACATTTACCTCACTTAGAGCAACCTTTTTAGTTTCTAATATGGAAAGCTGCGCAGTCACTAAGCGTAAATCCTCTTGCTCTATGGCAGAATCTATAGTGGCAATGACCTTTGTAATTGGACCTTTGTAGGCGCTTCTCCTTTTTATAAATTTGTTCAATTCAGATGCACTCATCTTCAATGCAAACAACAATTGGGCTCAATGCCAAATGAGCTGAATTGGCAGAAATACTTAACCAAACTGATAAAACGCAAATTTTACTTTCAAATAAACTGAATTGCTGGGTGGGGTGCTAACCAAACACCAGTATGGAATACCAAATTTTCCACCCCATGACCTTAATTCAATAATAACCCAAAATTAACCAAACCGGTAAAATGTAGGCCAAAAACAACGACAGACGACTGGCCAAATTTCGCAATTGGGCAACCAAACTTTCTACCCTGGGACCTTAATTCAATAATAACCCAAAATTAACCAAACCGGTAAAATGTAGGCCAAAACAACGACAGACGACTGGCCAAGTTTCGCAATTGGGCGACCAAACTTTCTACCCTGGGACCTTAATTCAATAATAACCCAAAATTAACCAAACCGGTAAAATGTAGGCCAAAAACAACGACAGACGACTGGCCAAGTTTCGCAATTGGGCGACCAAACTTTCTACCCTGGGACCTTAACTCAATAATACTCAACCCGTCTAGGCCTAACTTGGGCTACAATTTGCACAATCAGAACTTTGCCGAAAAATAGTCACTGACTCAGTCTTGGGGTAGAATCCGGTTCTGAAGGAACATGTTATTTTATTTATTTGTTGGGTTCAAAATCCCAGCTGAGCCGTGGACGGCCAAATTCTAAAGGGCCAGTTCTACCTACAGCCCAAGTTAAGCTAAAATTAAAACTTACGGATTTGAGATCCTATTAGGTCCTACCTCAGGGTTGCTGACTCGATGCGGCCTACCTTAGACCTTAGTTACATGAATTTAATATAAAAACAAAAAGGGTACTATTTATGGTCTTCTTTCTCAACCTTGCAACAACAACGCAACCTGGACTATTGCACGATGCAACAATCTTGTATCTAAACAACCAAACTGAATTGCAAGAGAGCTCTCTATCAGACCACACCCTGTACGTACGACATCCCACAAACGAGTAGAAAGGACGCGCACCGCCCCAAAATGATGCCACCAGGGTCCCAAACACTGATACCACAAGAGCCCAAAAATGCTAGCTCTAAATTAAGTGAATTTTTCACTAACCTTACAATTATGAGATGGATATATATACACCTTAACTTAATATATACAAGCAATGCTGCATCAATCAGCTTAGTTATCATATCGCCTTGGGACAACAATGGTTCTTCCTCTTCTAGATTTTCTAACAATGCTGTTCTCCTTTGGATGATGTGGATTTGGTCCAGCACAGCAATGCATATTACATGTGGAGGATGCAGCTGTACAGTTTGATGCAGTAGACGTTACTGATGGGGGAACTTGTCTGGAATTTGCACTGACAGCAGCAGACGTTTCTTCATATCAGAGTCACCCTCAGAAGGTGAAACCAGAAGGTGCAAGTTGTCTCTGTCTGTATTTGGAAGAAACAGAGCCGAGACGATCATCTGTGTCGTAGTTAGAATCAGAATTCACATCAATGTGGAATTTGTCTGGACTTTGTAGTTGTAGCAGACGTATCTTTGACTCCAAACTCAGAGTCGTTATCGGAAGTTGAATCAGCAGGTAGAACTTGTCTGAATTTGGAAGAAACAGAACCAGTATCATTTACAAAGTCAGAACGATCATCAATTTCGGAGTTAGAATCGGAATTCACATCAACTGGCGGAACTGGTTTGGACTTTGTACTGACAGAAGTAGGCTTATCTTCGACATCTGAGTCATTACGCTCGGATAATACAGTGTTATTTTATTTATTTGTCGGGTTCTAAATCCCAGCTGAGCCGTGAACGGCCAAATTCTAAAGGGCAAGTTCTACCTAAAGCCCAAGTTAAGCTAAATTAAACTTACGGATTTGAGATCCTATTAGGTCCTACCTCAGGGTAACCTCAGGGTTGCTGACTCGATGCGGGCCTACCTTAGACCTTAAATTACATGAACTTAAAAGGTAAACAAAAGGGTACTATTTGTGGTCTTCTTTATGAACCTTGCAACAACAACGCAACTGGACTATTGCACGATGCAACAATCATGTATCTAAACAACCAAACTGAATTGCAAGAGAGCTCTCTATCAAACCACACCTTTACGTACGACCTTCCACAAACGAGTAGAAAGGACGCGCAGCATCCCAAAATGATGCCAACAATGTGACCAAACAACGATGCCACAAGAGCTCAAAAATGCTAGTTCTAAAATTTAATTTTTCACTAACCTTACAATTATGAGATGGATATATATACACCTTAACTTAATATATATACAAGCAATGCTGCATCAATCAGCTTAGTCATCGTATCGCCTTGGGACAACAATGGTTCTTCCTCTTCTAGATTTTCTAACACTCCCCACCGAAGAGGCATTGTTGTCATTACCTTCTGCAAGGTTAGCCAAGCCTTCTTCATGAGGCTGTAACTCAAATGTTTCATCTTGACTATCTGTGTTTTTGCTGATTTCTAAAGCATAGAGTTTTTGTATAGGTCTCTTTAACTTTCCTCCTGAAGTCTTTACCAGTGCAGACCTAACTAAATTGTCTTTGCCAACAAACAACTCTTCAATTATGCCAAGCTTCAGCATTGCCTTGGTCTTTCATCCCCAATCATTACCACTTCTCCCACCTTGATACAATTTGCATTGGAGCCCTTACCTTGCCTGATGGGTAATAATTGAGTTCTGGCAAGTATTCCATCTGCCACCTCTTCCATAACTGATCTTGTAGCTCTTCAAGGTACCTGAACCGTCTGGTTAACTCTCCTTGAGTGCTCTGGATGGGCTGCAAGTCTTCTGGCACACTGGGGTTTGATGTTAATCGTTTACCACAAAGAAAATGATTTGGTGTCAATGGCTCTGCATCCTGCCTACTGTTGTAAACAAAAGTGATAGGCCTACTGTTCACCATTGCTTCTACTTCACATAAAACAGTAGAGAATTCTTCTTTGCTCAAATGAGCATTAGCTAAAAGTTTCTTTAATGGACACTTTACACTTCTCACTAGCCTTTCCCAAAACTCCCCACCATGGTGCTCTCTCACAATAAACTCCCACTGTACCCCTTGGTGTGAAAAGTAGGATTGGAATCCTTCCTCTTTTAGCAAGGACCAAATTTCTTGGAGTTCCTTTGCAGCCTTTTTGAAGGTTTTTGCATTATCCGATATGATTTTATTTGGGAAACCCCTTCTGTTCACAAACCGTTAAAGGCCAAAAGAAATACATCACTACTTAAGTTGCTTACCAACTCCAAATGGATTGCTCTGGTGGTAGCACAGGTGAAAAGACATATATAACCTTTGTTAGACTCCCCTCGCTCATACACATAGACTGGCCCTGCAAGTCTACTCCCACTACATCAAATGGGGCAGTATAGACACACCGTTCTCTTGGAAGTGGAGCCACCTTTTCATAATAAGGCTTTGCACTCCAACGCTTGCAAACCACACATTTATGCAAGACCTTTTTCACTACTTGTCTAATTTTGAGAATCCAAAATTGTTGTCTAATCTCTATTATCACTTCTCTAACTCCAGCATGTAACAGCTTATGATGAGTATCCAGGATCAAAAGGTCCACAAAGTGCCCCCAGAAGGTAGCAAATTGGATGTCTTTCTCCTCTGGAAGCCCAGAAAACTGTAGTCTACCTCCTACTCTCAATAAATCCTGATCCAAAAACACATCCAAACCCTTGAGCGCAGAATGTGTTGGTAGAACCTGTAATGGATGGCTGGTGAGCAATTCCCGCTCTTCACCAAATTTTTCCTTCTGCGCATATACCACCCAGTATTTCCTGGTTTGCCGAATCTCATTACTGTTCAGAATTCCTTCCCTTCTTGTTTCTCCCTTAATGTTTTGTGGTAAATCTATATATCCATGCTGTCACTCTTAACAATCTTTTCAGACTGCTAATGTCCTCAAGCCTCAATATGGGGTCCTGCTGCATAACTTGACAACTGTTCACAGCGCATTTTCTCACCTCACTCACCCATGCTTCTTCAGCCTGGCATTCTCCTACAATAGGCTGATTAGAAGGCCAGTTTTCACTTCCAAGTTTTAGCCACTCTGGCCCATTCCACCACAAACTTGATTGTGAAAGATCTTTCACCGAAATTCCTCGTGTTGGTAAATCAGCGGGGTTTTGGATGCCTGGACAATGCTTCCATTGCTTGGATCTGTGTGCGCTTGAATTTCCTCCACCCTATTGGCAACAAATGGTTTCCATTTCCTTGCCTGACTTCTAACCAGTGCCAAACTATAGTGGAGTCTGTCCAATAATAGCTTGGAATTTCATAGAGGGCCAAAGACTTTCGCACTGTAATTGCAAGCCGACTAGCAATAACGGCACCCATCAATTCCAACCTTGGAACAGAAAGCCTTTTCAAAGGTGCTACTCTACTCTTTGCAGCAACCAACCTGCAACTTACTTCTTCTTGCAATGCGCCTCTTATATAAATACAAGTTGCATAGGCTTCCTCACTTGCATCACAAAAGATGTGCAGCTCCAAATTGTCTGGACTATTGTTCAACTCTCCAAAGTACCATCTTGGGATTTCAATGTCTCCAGATGTGCCAATTCTTTGAACCAATATTTCCACCTTACCACCATATGATCAGGTAACTCTTGGTCCCAACCAAGTCCAATTTCCCAGAGGCTCTGAAACCAAATTTTTGACTTTATCACAAATGGAGCCAGGAATCCAAGAGGATCAAAGACCTTCGAAGCCAAACTAAGAGCTGTACGTTTTGTCCACCTTGTCTCATTCTCGGCCAGCTCTACTAAAGATTTCCCATTGAAGGTAAACAAATCATCATCTTGCTGCCAAACGATGCCTAGCACCTTTGCGTCTATTGCCCACAACTCCTTAATACCAGAATCCTCAATACTTTCTGCTGCATCAGGTACTACAGAGGAATGACTCATAAACTCTTGTAATTGCGAATGATTGGTCTGCCATTTTCTGAGCTCCATGCCAGCCTCCCTCATTATAGCTCTAGCCTCCATGAATATCTGTTTAGCCATTTCTGTATATCCACGGAACACAGCAAATCATCAACATAAAAATTTTTCCTATGTGTTCAATAGTGTTAGGATAGACTTCAGAATATTTCTTAAAATGGTACTGCATAGTAGCTGCCAACAGAAATGGACTAGAGCTGAGGCCAAACAACACTGACTTCATTCTATATGCTTGAACCTTAGGTTCATTTTCCAACAAGTCTTTCGTATCCACCCACAGATACCTTACTGCATCTCTGTCCTCTGGTTTTAACTTTATCCGCAAAAAAGCTTGCTTCACATCTGCAGTCAATGCTACTCTACCAAACCTGAATCTCAGTAACAAGGAAAATAAATCTGCATTTAAATTTGGCCCAGCATCCAAACAGTCATTCAAGGACACACCACCTTTGTCCTTGGCTGAGCCATCAAAAACTACCCTCAGTTTGGTGGTAGTTTTGTCTCGCCGTACCACTGCATGGTGTGGCAGATAATGTGCCTCCTGGCTCACCAGCTCACCTTGCACCCTTTCAGCATAGCCCTCCCTTACATAACTTAGGATGGCCTCATCGTATTCAATTAACAACTCCTCATTTTTCTTAGCCTGTACAATGAAGTCTCCAACCTCCGATTAGCTAGCTGAAGGTTTGAACCGGGTTTGCAAGAATCCTTCCATGGTAGGCCAACTTCATAGCAACCATCTCTAAACCCAATCCCTTTTTCAAAGTGCTCTAAAACATCATTGTTCACTGTACTTGCCTGGTTGTCCTTTATACCAATAGATTCAAGTTCCCAAAATGCTTTCAAATGCCTTTCCAGACCATGGCTGTTCTCCTCAATCTTAACAAAGAGAGCCTTAACTTCCATTTCATTGCAATAACTACCATGTAGCATCCAGCCTAGCTTACTTTCAATAGCTACTGGGCCTTGAGATGTACGGACAATATTACCAGTGATGAAGTCCCAATAATAGTCAGCTCCAATCAAAAGACTAATATCTCTGTTCCCTCAAACTTATTATTGCCCAAATTAATTCCTTTAACTTGCAATTCTTGGACACATGCCATATCTAAACAAGTAGTGACTGGAGCACAAAGTTCCTCAATCTCTACAGCTTGGACCTTGATAGTGGGACTTTGCGGTAACAACCCTTTAACCAGAACTTCTACCTTCTTAAATTTGGTTCGGTTTTGAACGGAACCCCCAAACCCAGAAATTCTTAAATTTTCCCTCTTAAGTTCTTTAAACTTCAATTTTCTGGAAATTCTGGTCTTAATAAAACTACACTGGCTACCACTATCAAACAACACTCTTACAGTAGCTTCTCCCTCATTCCCAATTAATAAGGCTGCAGTTGTTTGCAATAATCCCCCTTTACTTTTACTCCCTTGCATAGCAGTGGCATGTGCCACTGATGTCTCTACTTCTGGGGTAGGCCTACTAAGAGTGTTTTCACACAATAATGGCTGATGCCTACCATGACATTTTTTGCACAAAATTTTAAACTTACAAAACCTTGCTCTATGACCTTTCAAAAACATTTAAAACATGCTGTGGACTTAGTTACCCTGTCCTTTCTCTCCTCAAAGGGTAAGGCCTCAGCCACCTCACATTTATATGACTTGTGGTTGCCTTCGCAAAATATACATTCCTTGATTCCCTTTAATTTATTCTCAGAGGAGGCATGTAGAGCTGACACTGTACCTGGGCTATTCCTTTTTGTGGAAACTTTGGTGCTGTGCCTGCCTTTGTCCTCTTGTTTACCATCCCACTGTGCAAACTCAACTCCCTCTCGTCTTGCTAATTCTGTGCCTAAAAGACTTAACATCTGCTGAAGGGGGATGTACACATGTTCTGCAGAGTGTCCCCTACTTAATTCAAGCAAAATTGAGCTAGGCAATTTAGACTCCAGTGTAGGAACCAACATTATACCATACTTTTCCATTCCTACACCCAAGTTGTCCAGAGACCTAGTTCTAATTTCAAATTCATCATATAACTGCGTAACTCCTTGACACTATTAGGATTATTAACAGGAGGTATAGTTAAAAGTGCACGGAGGTGGCTTTTAATTAAGATCTCTGGCTTACCAAACCGTTTCTTTAATATATCCCAAGCCACATTATAATTAGCCTCTGTTAATGCTAATCCTGCTATAGTCTTTGCTGCCTCCCCTTCCAAGAGGGACCGCAAATAATTAAACTTCTCCACGGCACTTAACACTTGACTAGAATGAACTGCTGATTGAAAACTGTCTGCCCATCCTTGCCATTCCTGAATACTCCCAGAAAATGTTTTGAGTACAAGCCTCGGTAATTGAACTACAGATCTGTTAACCTTAACTTCACAAGCATCATTTGTTGAGTGTTGTGATTCATTATTAGACCTGGTCTCTAACTGTACTGAGCTGCTAAACTCTTTTGCTCGGAGGCCTACGTTAGTCATATCATCAATAATCTCTTCAAAGTAAATTATGTTATTTTCTATTTCATCCTCTTCTATAAGAGCCTCAATTTTAACATTTACCTCACTTAGAGCAACCTTTTTAGTTTCTAATATGGCAAGCTTCGCAGTCACTAAGCGTAAATCCTCTTGCTCTATGGCAGAATCTATAGTGGCAATGACCTTTGTAATTAGACCTTTGTAGGCACTTCTCCTTTTTATAAATTTGTTCAATTCAGATGCACTCATCTTCAATGTAAACAACCCTTGGGCTCAATACCAAATGAGCTGAATTGGCAGAAATACTTAACCAAACTGATCAAACGCAAATTTTACTTTCAAATAAACTGAATTGCTGAGTGGGGTACTAACCAAACACCAGTATGGAATACCAAATTTTCCACCCCAGGACCTTAATTCAATAATGACCCAAAATTAACCAAACCGGAAAAAAAGTAGGCCAAAAAACGACAGATGACTGGCCAAGTTTCGCAATTGGGCGACCAAACTTTACCCTGGGACCTTAATTCAATAATAACCCAAAATTAACCAAACCGGAAAAAAAGTAGGCCAAAAAACGACAGACGACTGGCCAAGTTTCGCAATTGGGCAACCAAACTTTACCCTGGGACCTTAATTCAATAATACTCAACCCGTCTAGGCCTAACTTGGGATACAATTTGCACAATCAGAACTTTGCCGAAAAATGGTCACTGACTCAGTCTTGGGGTAGAAATCCGGTTCTGAAGGACCATGTTATTTTATTTATTTGTCGGGTTCGAAATCCCAGCTGAGCCGTGAACGGCCAAATTCTAAAGGGCAAGTTCTACCTAAAGCCCAAGTTAAGCTAAATTAAAACTTACGGATTTGAGATCCTATTAGGTCCTACCTCAGGGTAACCTCAGGGTTGCTGACTCGATGCGGGCCTACCTTAGACCTTAAATTACATGAACTTAAAAGGTAAACAAAAGGGTACTATTTGTGGTCTTCTTTCTGAACCTTGCAACAACAACGCAACCTGGACTATTGCACGATGCAACAATCATGTATCTAAACAACCAAACTGAATTGCAAGAGAGCTCTCTATCAAACCACACCTTTACGTACGACCTTCCACAAACGAGTAGAAAGGACGCGCCGCGTCCCAAAATGATGCCAACAATGTGACCAAACAACGATGCCACAAGAGCTCAAAAATGCTAGTTCTAAATTAATTTAATTTTTCACTAACCTTACAATTATGAGATGGATATATATCACACCTTAACTTAATATATATACAAGCAATGCTGCATCAATCAGCTTAGTCATCGTATCGCCTTGGGACAACAATGGTTCTTCCTCTTCTAGATTTTCTAACAGCCATCAACAGCATAATCATATTTTATTTCCATAAATACTCATGTCTACTCTGTCATAGTAAATAACCTTATTATGACTTAGGTAGTAATGGTAATTCTGAGTGGCGGCCTCTAGCCACATACGTTAAACCTATCAGTGCGTCTAAGACCAGACTCTTCTGTTTCTGTCAATTCATTGTTAGTTTAAGGTAGTTTGCTCTTTGTCCTTCTAGGTCTAGGGCATTAAAATAAATATTTGAGTTTGTGTTTAGCATTTCCTCCTCCCTTCGTAATTCCCCACCCAACCTCGTTTCCTTCGACATAGCAACGCTTACCTCCATCCTCATTCCACTTCCTTCATTAAACCTATTATCGCTTTTACTGTCCCTTCCTTCCATCCTTCAATGCCAGCGTTCTTAAACCTAGCACATAAATTATATAATATGGAATCTAACACCTTAGATCTCTACGCATTCATGTTACTTGAAGACGCCTGTGTCTTAGGGGAATCTAAGTGTTGAGAGTGGGCTTGAGGGGTAGTCTATAGATTATTACAGATGACCTTGAACGCTCCAACTATTTAAAAATGATTATTTATTACGCACATCATATGGCATAACACACACATGAATTTAAGTTTCTCTTACACTATAGGAATGGAATTGAATCCCACCAGAGTTAAAAAGTCGCAAAATATGCTAGATTAGTTTGTATTAAGAGGTCACTAAGAGAAAAGGATTTGGAGTAGAGCGGAAGGCAGAGAGTATATTTTCTCGAGTTTCGGTTATTATTAACGTTATATGGATACATTGCCATGCGGTGTGATCAGAGAGCGAGAGAGAGAGAGAGAGAGAGAGAGAGAGAGAGAGAGAGAGACACACACACACAGAGAGACAGAGACACACAGAGACACACACAGAGAGACAGAGACACACACAGAGACACAGAGAGACACACAGAGAGACACACACACAGAGAGACAGAGAGCTTTTAAATCACACCTTTTAAATGGTTTGTGGGTAATGGCTTCACCTATGTTATTTTAGTCCAGGGTAGTTTATGTGGAGGTGTTAACGTAACTTGCACTTGGGACTGTTAATTGTAAGACAACTACCATAGCTGGGACTGAGACACGTTATCTCCTGCATACTCTATATATATTTATATACAGTATGTCTCGATATATAAATAGATAGAGTGATCAACACAATGATAATGTGGACGTCATTGATGGGGTTAGAGCAATTATGTGCACCAATCCGAACACACCTCCGCTGCTATAAGGACCGCCCATTTTATACCTAACAGACTAGCTTGGGACGAGACAGAGGCGCGAGACTTCTTGTAAGCACTGTACATCCTCTAAAATTTCTTTGAATCTAGGCCACATCTTAATAGCATTTTCATTAGCAAATTCATTTTCCAACCTTACTGCGACTAACAACCAACTCCCTAAATTTACTATAGTTACCCTTTGAGAAGCAAGGAACTGATGGTCATTGTTGACTACATCCCTATTTAGTTTTATCTTAAAATATATGATCCAATGGTCACTATTCCCTTATGACTCTCCTACTGCAAGTTCCCAAATAACCTCATAATCATTGTATAAAAAACTATACACGTCTACAATATAGTATCGTATGTGATACCTTTATTTCATAATTAAATACAAATTATTAATTTATTGAATTAAATAACTACAAAACTGCCTCGGGATTGGCGACAAAGCCTATTGGGAATGGAAATAATTGCCATACATAAAACCTAATATGTAGGCATTGGGCCCACATAACAAGAAGAAAAACGTATTATTTCGCCTCAAAATTTTCCATCACTGACTCATGAAAATTACTTCAAGAGAAGAAATAATGAGAACACAAAAATTAGACGTCTGGGGACTTTGTAAAGAAGCGAAAATTTAAGAAAAAGGAATTTATATTAGCTCATCTCAGGGCTGTCTAGTTACGAGCGTTGCTTTAAGCAAGGAAGACGTGTTTAATCTTCATATAAGTTCTGAGTGAATACCTAATAATATAAAACTAATAACACAAAAGGATAGGCCTATTCCTTCAGGTATTTAAGTATGTGAATTGCCTATATTAAACTTCTTTCGCAACCCCATCGCCTACATCGAAAGAGAGGCGCGATAAGCAGCTGCGGGCAGAGGCGTACCGAAGGGGAGGGCGACAGGGGCGATCGCCCGCCCCTTGAGCTAATAAATTATTATTTTGATTATATTTACGTATTTAATTTACACATTCAATTAAATATTTTACATATTTAATTTCATTATTATTTTTATTATTTTATTTAGGACTTGACATTCAGAACTGCATAGGTCAAGGTTATGATGGCGCATCCGTTATGAGCTCAAATATTGCTGGAGCTTCATCAATAATTCTTGAGCAAAATCCCAGAGCATTGTATACACATTGTGCTGCACATTGCCTTAACTTGGTATTAATGGATTCTTCTAGCATACAAGAAATTCGCAACATGATTGGTTCAGTGCGACAAATTATAAATTTCATCAACATAGGGGCCAAAAGAAAAGTTCTTTTCAAGGCTGCAGTGCATCATTGCTTTCCTAAGTGATCAGATGGTCATCTGAAAACCTTCTGCGAGACGAGATAGGTCGAAAGACATGAAGTTATTGATACCTTCATTGAACTTCTACCTGCCATTAAATTAACTCTAGAACACGTAGGCTAAAACTAAAAGTACGGTGTAAATTATTTTTCAATAATTTAAAGGCTGTTTCGTAAATTTTTAGATAAATTATAAAATGCATTTATATAATAGCGCAGCCATTCTTAACCTTTTTTGAGCTTGGTACCCTTTGAACATATAGTGGTTGATATTGATAGCAAAATTGTTTTTACACTGACAATAGATTTTATTACAATTGCAGATTTCACAATGGAAAAGTGATCTAAAATCGTCTATTGCTAGAGCCTTGTACTACATCACACTCCAGGATCCTTTGTTTATCATATCTTTGCATGCATCTGCTGTGGTGACCACTAAACTGCGACCTCTTTCTGCCAAACTGCAGACGAAAAATCAGGTGGGCTTGTCAGTTACTTTATGCATTAGTTTGCACATGATAATGTATTAAGCATCTTTTTCTCTTTTTCTTTCTCTGTACTTATTTGTCTATCTATATCTATCTACAAACTACTAAATTGTTTTTTATTGATTAGCTTTTCTAAAAATCAGTGCTCTTGTGTCTAATGCAATTTATTTCATATTTAGGACATCCTCGGAGCTGTGGACGTGATCCAGTTTGTCATACAAGCATTGCGAGTTTGCAGGCAAAATGCTGATGAAGTATTTCATGACGTCATAGAACAGTCAACAGAATGGTTTGACACAACCTACGCTTCTAGACGTCGTTGTTCGAAGCAAACTCATAGATCAAATGTAACACTGGAAGATCCTGAGTCCTTCTATAAGGTTACACTATGCATTCCATTACTCGATGATATACTGCAGAGCTTGAATCACAGATTCAGTGAGCATATTCAGCAAGCTATGAAAATGCGATATTTGGTACCTAAATTTATTGATGAAAATTCTCGAGCGAAGTATGATGACATTGAAAAGTCTTACACGTTTTGGAATGAAATACTGCCTTCAGCAGCACTTCAGCAAGCTATAGGAGAATGGGATGTTTGGGCGGAGATGTGGAAGTCAGTACCTAACTTGTGTAGACCAACAGATGCTATCTTGGCCTTGGATAAATGCGACAGAAACAGTTTTCCTGTCATACATAGATTATTATAGGTTATTGCTGTCCAGTCTGGAACGACTGCTACTCCTGAGCGATCATTTTCAAACTTACGAAGGTTAAAAACCTGGTTACGATGTACCATGGGAGAAGAGCGTCTGTCAGGTTTGGCGATAATGGCTATGAATAGGAGTAGACTCACCTTAGATGATGCTCCTCTTATTCTCAATAACTTTGTCAGGAAAAAAGCGAAGCGCCTGAATTTATTGTTAGAATAATATTGTTAAAATAATTCTAAGATCTTATAATGTATTAATAAAACGTTGATGTACGTTATATCGAACAATTTTCAATATAAATTTGATATCTTCATGCTAAAAAGAGATGCTCTACTGCAGTCTATTTTAAAAGGCAGAAAATGTAGTCTCAGCCTAAAACTTCAAATTTTCTAGCAAACGATGTCTCCGGACCTCCTAGAAACTCGCACCTTCGGTGCTAGCTCTTGCCTCCCCTACTACTAAAAATCTAAAATGGCTTAGGATCCCGAAAACTCTTAATCCGGCCCTGAGAATAATTTTCTTTTATAAAGGTAACAGTCCAAGGAAATGCTTAATCTCAAAATTAGTACTTTTTTATTTTTATATTAATACAAATCTGAGCATCCTAATTGCGGTTTGCATTGAATAATATGTTACTAATCGGATTTTTATCATAATTTTTATATTTTTTATAATATAATTTTTATATTTTTATTCATAATGTGTCTTAGCAGTAGCTAGTTAATCATCTCTAACTGAACGATAAACTCATCATGAACGTACATAAAAATTATTTATCTCTATTTCAATTATACTTTTACGATTAGTTCCAAGTTCCCCCCCCCCCTTGGCAAATTTCTGGGTACACCCCTGGCTGCGGGCCCTACAGTCAGAAGCGAGGCCCAACGAAATAATAAGGTATGGTAATTTCTTTCTTTACCATTAGGCAGCGCTAAATACCGAAGGCAAATAAATTAAACATTAACCAAAAAACACTACTTAACAAAGTCTTTTGAAGACCTCCACAAACACAACTTTTTAACGAAAAGACGTAGGGCCCAGCGGATGGCCAGGTGGCAGCAATCAACCATAACCCTATATAGTTTTTTATACATTGGATAGAACCAAATCTAAGATTGTTTGATCTCTATTCGGTTTGTCTACAAATTGCATTGGAAAACTATCATTACAACACTCAAAGAAGAAGTTACCTTCCCTATTATTTCCTTCTCAAAAGCTCCAGTCTATATGAGGCAGGCAGTGGCGGGTTATCACTGAGGCTATTGAGGCTGAAGCCTCAGGCTCCCATGCTTGAGGAGCCCCCCAATCAACTGAGTTTCAATGATATAATTCGAGATTTCGCAAACTTCTTTGATTAAATATAACAGAGTACACAAACTGACAAATTCCCTGTTTTATTTTATGTTTTATAGGCCCTAAAGTAATTAATAGTGTTTGGTTTTGGCAAACGGCAAAATACACTGTGTTAAGGTTCGTTTAAGTTTCTTTCTCAATTAGCCTGAGCACCGTACATATAATTCGTGTAAATGCACTATGTACTGTACAATGTACATGTGCATGTATTGTTAATAAAAAGCTATAGAAAAGGGCCCCCATATTCTTCATTGCCCCGGGGCCCCGAGGTGTCTTAATCCGCCTTTGGAGGCAGGTTGAAATCTCCCATAATTAATGTTCTAGCACTACAACCTTTACTTATTTCCTGAACCATACTATCATCAACTTCATGTGTTTGGTTTGGAGATCTGTAAAATGCACCTATCCGAATATACTTTGGCTGTGTGTATTTGCACACTTTAATGCAAATAACGTGCGCGGTATTTGCACACTTTAGTGTAAATAACACGCGATAATCAGAGTGGGTATTCAAGCCAGTAGCTAGGGGGCCTCGAGGTGCTCGCCTCCCCCTGGAAAAAATATTTTCTCTTTGAATGACAGATGTTGGTGATATTTAAGTTTTCTAAAAGGGCTATTTAAGAATTTCTTTTATTTTAAGTCTGCTTTTATATACATTTCCAACCTAGGAATAAATTTTCTTTAGTTTATTATTAATAGTAAAAAATAAATACTGCTGGAGATATTTGTGTGTAATTACTTCACTTATGACCAAATTGTGTGTGAGGTCATAAAAAATAATATCTGATTCAGGCATGAAGGAAAGTGTTCAGACGCCCTCGAAGCCCTGACGATCTTTGTGTGTGGCATATTGTTCCCTGGCTTCCTTCTCTGTACCTTCCCACTCCAGTTTTGCTACATTACCATAAAATTCGAGCCCCCTGTCCCCTGGGAAAAGATAGCTACGGGCAGAGGTGGCGGAACGACATGATTTAAGGGGGTGCGCTATTTTGGAATGGGCCCCGAATTTTTTTAAACTTGTAATGTCAAATGATTGTTTTAAGCAATTTGTCAAATAAAAGACAAATATATAGCATATATTTATATCAGATATTAAGATGTTATAACTAGTTGGAAAGTATAATGACAGAGACAGATAAATAAAAAATATATAGCGAGAGAAAGAGAAAGAGTGAAAGGTGTATATATATATATATATCCCGTGGGTTTAAGATTCAGAGACGAACAATAACTAGTAGAGAGCTAAGTATATTTTCCAAAATATAGCAGTCTGCGCTCGTTGGCAGTGACAAACCTTTCTGCCGCTAGTTTCAGATCAATCCGATCTAATATATCGTTGTGGATGTGGGCTAGTGCCACATTATTCAGTCGTGTCTGACCCATAGTAGAGCGTAAGTATGTTTTAAGTCGATGTAGAGCACTGAACGTTCGTTCAGATGTAGCTGTTGTCACCGGAATTGTGTAAAACAAACGAATCAATGTACATACTTCACTGAACAGCTGGTGGAGATTGCCTGAACTGGAGTCATGCCCGGATAGCTAATCCTTGCTTGAGAAGATATCTTAACGAGCTCAATTGTTTGATGAGAACCATCCTACAGGACTCTTTTTCTGACTCGTCTTGGATCTTCAATACTTCAGTTATCGATGTCTTTTTCAGAAGATGGTTGACAGCTGTCGTGGACTGGGCATGGTATTCTGACGTTTCGTGCTTTGCCATTCGTTTAATAGCACTCTACCAGTGTTGAAACCCATCCTTAGCAAACATTGATTCTGTCTTGGAGAATCAAATAATCTGATGCTTCATTGCGTACATGCAATAGAAACATATCACCGCATTCCGAGTTGTACATACCGTGAGAGATTGATGATCCGCCAACCATTTGCGTTGAAACCGTCTCTTAGAACCTTTTGAGTCGATTTGAACGGGAAGAGAATTGTAAATGCTTGTTATTTTATTTATTTGTTGGGTTCAAAATCCCAGCTGAGCCGTGAACGGCCAAATTCTAAAGGGCCAGTTCTACCTACAGCCCAAGTTAAGCTAAAATTAAAACTTACGGATTTGAGATCCTATTAGGTCCTACCTCAGGGTTGCTGACTCGATGCGGGCCTACCTTAGACCTTAGTTACATGAATTTAATATAAAAACAAAAGGGGTACTATTTATGGTCTTCTTTCTCAACCTTGCAACAACAACGCAACCTGGACTATTGCACGATGCAACAATCTTGTATCTAAACAACCAAACTGAATTGCAAGAGAGCTCTCTATCAGACCACACCCTGTACGTACGACATCCCACAAACGAGTAGAAAGGACGCGCAGCGCCCCAAAATGATGCCACCAGAGTCCCAAACACTGATACCACAAGAGCCCAAAAATGTTAGCTCTAAATTAAGTGAATTTTTCACTAACCTTACAATTATGAGATGGATATATATACACCTTAACTTAATATATACAAGCAATGCTGCATCAATCAGCTTAGTCATCATATCGCCTTGGGACAACAATGGTTCTTCCTCTTCTAGATTTTCTAACACTCCCCACCGAAGAGGCATTGTTGTCGTTACCTTCTGCAAGGTTAGCCAAGCCTTCTCCATGAGGCTGTAACTCAAATGTTTCATCTTGACTATCTGTGTTTTTGCTGATTTCTAAAGCATAGAGTTTTTGTATAGGTCTCTTTAACTTTCCTCCTGAAGTCTTTACCAGTGCAGACCTAACTAAATTGTCTTTGCCAACAAACAACTCTTCAATTATGCCAAGCTTCCAGCATTGCCTTGGTCTTTCATTCCCAATCATTACCACTTCTCCCACCTTGATACAATTTGCATTGGAGCCCTTTACCTTGCCTGATGGGTAATAATTGAGTTCTGGCAAGTATTCCATCTGCCACCTCTTCCATAACTGATCTTGTAGCTCTTCAAGGTACCTGAACCGTCTGGTTAACTCTCCTTGAGTGCTCTGGATAGGCTGCAAGTCTTCTGGCACACTGGGGCTTGATGTTAATCGTTTACCACAAAGAAAATGATTTGGTGTCAATGGCTCTGCATCCTGCATACTGTTGTAAACAAAAGTGATAGGCCTAGTGTTCACCATTGCTTCTACTTCACATAAAACAGTGCAGAATTCTTCTTTGCTCAAATGAGCATTAGCTAAAAGTTTCTTTAATGGACACTTTACACTTCTCACTAGCCTTTCCCAAAATACTCCCCACCATGGTGCTCTCTCAACAATAAACTCCCACTGTACCCCTTGGTGTGAAAAGTAGGATTGGAATCCTTCCTCTTTTAGCAAGGACCAAATTTCTTGGAGTTCCTTTGCAGCCTTTTTGAAGGTTTTTGCATTATCCGATATGATTTTATTTGGGAAACCCCTTCTGTTCACAAACCTTTTAAAGGCCAAAAGAAATACATCACTACTTAAGTTGCTTACCAACTCCAAATGGATTGCTCTGGTGGTAGCCAGTGGTGGGCACGCGCAACAATTTTTGTAGCGCCGCAACCGCAACCGCAACTCTGCTGAAATAGTTGCGCCGCACGCGCAAGCGCAACCCTTTTCAAAAAGTTGCGCCGCAAGCGCAAGCGCAACCAAAAATGTTGCGCCGCAACTTTTTGCGGCGCAACTGCCCACCTTTGCATTTAACGTATATCTGCAGTGGTGGGCACGCGCAACAATTTTTGTAGCGCCGCAACCGCAACCGCAACTCTGCTGAAATAGTTGCGCCGCACGCGCAAGCGCAGCCCTTTTCAAAAAGTTGCGCCGCAAGCGCAAGCGCAACCAAAAATGTTGCGCCGCAACTTTTTGCGGCGCAACTGCCCACCTTTGCATTTAACGTATATCTGCAGTGGTGGGCACGCGCAACAATTTTTGTAGCGCCGCAACCGCAACCGCAACTCTGCTGAATAGTTGCGCCGCACGCGCAAGCGCAACCCTTTTCAAAAAGTTGCGCCGCAAGCGCAAGCGCAACCAAAAATGTTGCGCCGCAACTGCCCACCTTTGGTGGTAGCACAGGTGAAAAGACATATATAACCTTTGTTAGACTCCCCTCGCTCATACACATAGACTGGCCCTGCAAAGTCTACTCCCACTACATCAAATGGGGCAGTATAGACACACCGTTCTCTTGGAAGTGGAGCCACCTTTTCATAATAAGGCTTTGCACTCCAACGCTTGCAAACCACACATTTATGCAAGACCTTTTTTACTACTTGTCTAATTTTGGGAATCCAAAATTGTTGTCTAATCTCTATTATCACTTCTCTAACTCCAGCATGTAACAGCTTATGATGAGTATCCAGGATCAAAAGGTCCACAAAGTGCCCCCCAGAAGGTAGCAAAATTGGATGTCTTTTCTCCTCTGGAAGCCCAGAAAACTGTAGTCTACCTCCTACTCTCAATAAATCCTGATCCAAAAACATATCCAAACCCTTGAGAGCAGAATGTGTTGGTAGAACCTGTAATGGATGGCTGGTGAGCAATTCCCTCTCTTCACCAAATTTTTTCTTCTGCACATATACCACCCAGTATTTCCTGGCTTGATGAATCTCATTGCTGTTCAGAATTCCTTCCCTTCTTGTTTCTCCCTTAATATTGTTGGTAAATCTATATACCCATGCTGTCACTCTTAACAATCTTTTCAGACTGCTAATGTCCTCAAGCCTCAATATGGGGTCCTGCTGCATAACTTGACAACTGTTCACAGCGCATTTTCTCACCTCACTCACCCATGCTTCTTCAGCCTGGCATTCTCCTACAATAGGCTGATTAGAAGGCCAGTTTTCACTTTCAAGTTTTAGCCACTCCGGCCCATTCCACCACAAACTTGACTGTGCAAGATCTTTCACTGAAATTCCTCGTGTTGGTAAATCAGCGGGGTTTTGGGTGCCTGGACAATGCTTCCATTGCTTGGGATCTGTGTGCGCTTGAATTTCCTCCACCCTATTGGCACAAATGGTTTCCATTTCCTTGCCTGGCTTCTTAACCAGTGCCAAACTACTGTATAGTGGAGTCTGTCCAATAATAGCTTGGAATTTCAGAGAGGGCCAAAGACTTTTGCACTATAACTGCAAGCCGACTAGCAATAACTGCACCCATCAATTCCAACCTTGGAACAGAAAGCCTTTCAAAGGTGCTACTCTGCTCTTTGCAGCAACCAACCTGCAACTTACTTCCTCTTGCAATGCGCCTCTTATATAAATACAAGTTGCATAGGCTTCCTCACTTGCATCACAAAAGATGTGCAGCTCCAATTGTCTGGACTATTGTTCAACTCCAAAGTACCATCTTGGGATTTCAATATCTCCAAGATGTGCCAATTCTTTGAACCAATATTTCCACCTTACCACCATATGATCAGGTAACTCTTGGTCCCAACCAAGTCCAATTTCCCAGAGGCTCTGAAACCAAATTTTTTACTTTATCACAAACGGAGCCAGGAATCCAAGAGGATCAAAGACCTTTGAAGCCAAACTAAGAGCTGTACGTTTTGTCCACCTTGTCTCATTCTCAGCCAGCTCTACTAAAGATTTCCATTGAAGGTAAACAAATCATCATCTTGCTGCCAAACAATGCCTAGCACCTTTGCGTCTATTGCCCACAACTCCTTAATACCAGAATCCTCAATACTTTCTGCTGCATCAGGTACTACACAGGAATGACTCATAAACTCTTGTAATTGCGAATGATTGGTCTGCCATTTTCTAAGCTCCATGCCAGCCTCCCTCATTATAGCTCTAGCCTCCATGAATATCTGTTTAGCCATTTCTGTATTATCCACGGAACACAGCAAATCATCAACATAAAAATTTTTCCTTATGTGTTCAATAGTGTTAGGATAGACTTCAGAATATTTCTTAAAATGGTACTGCATAGTAGCTGCCAACAGAAATGGACTAGAGCTGAGGCCAAACAACACTGACTTCATTCTATATGCTTGAACCTTAGGTTCATTTTCCAACAAGTCTTTCGTATCCACCCACAGATACCTTACTGCATCTCTGTCCTCTGGTTTTAACTTTATCCGCAAAAAGGCTTGCTTCACATCTGCAGTCAATGCTACTCTACCAAACCTGAATCTCAGTAACAAGGAAAATAAATCTGCATTTAAATTTGGCCCAGCATCCAAACAGTCATTCAAGGAAAACACCACCTTTGTCCTTGGCTGAGCCATCAAAAACTACCCTCAGTTTGGTGGTAGTTTTGTCTCGCCGTACCACTGCATGGTGTGGCAGATAATGTGCCTCCTGGCTCAACCTCACCTTGCACCCTTTCAGCATAGCCCTCCCTTACATAACTTAGGATGGCCTCATTGTATTCAATTAACAACTCCTCATTTTTTCTTAGCCTGTACAATGAAGTCTCCAACCTCCGATTAGCTAGCTGAAGGTTTGAACCGGGTTTGCAAGAATCCTTCCATGGTAGGCAAACTTCATAGCAACCATCTCTAAACCCAATCCCTTTTTCAAATTGCTCTAAAACATCATTGTTCACTGTACTTGCCTGTTTGTCCTTTATGCCAATAGATTCAAGTTCCCAAAACGCTTTCAAATGCCTTTCCAGACCATGGCTGTTCTCCTCAATCTTAACAAAAAGAGCCTTAACTTCCATTTCATTGCAATAACTACCATGTAGCATCCAGCCTAGCTTACTTTCAATAGCTACCGGGCCTCGAGATGTGCGGACAATATTACCAGTGATGAAGTCCCAATAATAGTCAGCTCCAATCAAAAGACTAATATCTTCTGTTCCTTCAAACTTATTATTGCCCAAATTAATTCCTTTAACTTGCAATTCTTGGACACATGCCATATCTAAACAAGTAGTGACTGGAGCACAAAGTTCCTCAATCTCTACAGCTTGGACCTTGATAGTGGGACTTTGCGGTAACAACCCTTTAACCAGAACTTCTACCTTCTTAAATTTGGTTCGGTTTTGAACGGAACCCCCAAACCCAGAAATTCTTAAATTTTCGCTCTTAAGTTCTTTAAACTTCAATTTTCTGGAAATTCTGGTCTTAATAAAACTACACTGGCTACCACTATCAAACAACACTCTAACAGTAGCTTCTCCCTCATTCCCAATTAATAAGGCTGCAGTTGTTTGCAATAATCCCCCTTTACTTTTACTCCCTTGCATAGCAGTGGCATGTGCCACTGATGTCTCTACTTCTGGGGTAGGCCTACTAGGAGTGTGTTCACACAATAATGGCTGATGCCTACCATGACATTTTTTGCACAAAATTTTAAACTTACAAAACCTTGCTCTGTGACCTTTCAAAAAACATTTAAAACATGCTGTGGACTTAGTTACCCTGTCCTTTCTCTCCTCAAAGGGTAATGCCTCAGCCTCCTCACATTTATATGACTTGTGGTTGCCTTCGCAAAATATGCATTCCTTGATTCCCTTTAATTTATTCTCAGAGGATGCATGTAGAGCTGACACTGTACCTGGGTTATTCCTTTTTGTGGAAACTTTGGTGCTGTGCCTGCCTTTGTCCCCTTGTTTACCATCCCACTGTGCAAACTCAATTCCCTCTCGTCTTGCTAATTCTGTGCCTAAAAGACTTAACATCTGTTGAAGGGGGATGTACACATGTTCTGTAGAGTGTCCCCTACTTAATTCAAGCAAAATTGAGCGAGGCAATTTAGACTCCAGTGTAGGAACCAACATTATACCATACCTTTCCATTCCTACACCCAAGTTATCCAGGGACCTAGTTCTAATTTCAAATTCATCATATAACTGCCGTAACTCCTTGACACTATTAGGATTATTAACATGAGATATAGCTAAAAGTGCACGGAGGTGGCTTTTAATTAAGATCTCTGGCTTACCAAACCGTTTCTTTAATATATCCCAAGCCACATTATAATTGGCCTCTGTTAATGCTAATCCTGCTATAGTCTTTGCTGCCTCCCCTTCCAAGAGGGACTGCAAATAATTAAACTTCTCCACGGCACTTAACTTGACTAGAATGAACTGCTGATTGAAAACTGTCTGCCCATCCTTGCCATTCCTGAATACTCCCAGAAAATGGTTTGAGTACAAGCCTCGGTAATTGAACTACAGATCTGTTAACCTTAACTTCACAAACATCATTTGTTGAGTGTTGTGTTTCATTATTAGACCTGGTCTCTAACTGTACTGAGCTGCTAAACTCTTTTGCTCGGAGGCCTACTTTAATTATATCATCAATAATCTCTTCAAAGTAAATTATGTTATTTTCTATTTCATCCTCTTCTATAAGAGCCTCAATTTTAACATTTACCTCACTTAGAGCAACCTTTTTAGTTTCTAATATGGAAAGCTGCGCAGTCACTAAGCGTAAATCCTCTTGCTCTATGGCAGAATCTATAGTGGCAATGACCTTTGTAATTAGACCTTTGTAGGCGCTTCTCCTTTTTATAAATTTGTTCAATTCAGATGCACTCATCTTCAATGTAAACAACAATTGGGCTCAATGCCAAATGAGCTGAATTGGCAGAAATACTTAACCAAACTGATCAAACGCAAATTTTACTTTCAAATAAACTGAATTGCTGGGTGGGGTACTAACCAAACACCAGTATGGAATACCAAATTTTCCACCCCAGGACCTTAATTCAATAATAACCCAAAATTAACCAAACCGGTAAAATGTAGGCCAAAAACAACGACAGACGACTGGCCAAATTTCGCAATTGGGCAACCAAACTTTCTACCCTGGGACCTTAATTCAATAATAACCCAAAATTAACCAAACCGGTAAAATATAGGCCAAAACAACGACAGACGACTGGCCAAGTTTCGCAATTGGGCGACCAAACTTTCTACCCTGGGACCTTAATTCAATAATAACCCAAAATTAACCAAACCGGTAAAATGTAGGCCAAAAACAACGACAGACGACTGGCCAAGTTTCGCAATTGGGCAACCAAACTTTCTACCCTGGGACCTTAATTCAATAATAACCCAAAATTAACCAAACCGGTAAAATGTAGGCCAAAACAACGACAGACGACTGGCCAAGTTTCGCAATTGGGCGACCAAACTTTCTACCCTGGGACCTTAACTCAATAATACTCAACCCGTCTAGGCCTAACTTGGGCTACAATTTGCACAATCAGAACTTTGCCGAAAAATAGTCAGACTCAGTCTTGGGGTAGAACCCGGTTCTGAAGGACCATGTTATTTTATTTATTTGTTGGGTTCAAAATCCCAGCTGAGCCGTGGACGGCCAAATTCTAAAGGGCTAGTTCTACCTACAGCCCAAGTTAAGCTAAAATTAAAACTTACGGATTTGAGATCCTATTAGGTCCTACCTCAGGGTTGCTGACTCGATGCGGGCCTACCTTAGACCTTAGTTACATGAATTTAATATAAAAACAAAAGGGTACTATTTATGGTCTTCTTTCTCAACCTTGCAACAACAACGCAACCTGGACTATTGCACGATGCAACAATCTTGTATCTAAACAACCAAACTGAATTGCAAGAGAGCTCTCTATCAGACCACACCCTGTACGTACGACATCCCACAAACGAGTAGAAAGGACGCGCAGCGCCCCAAAATGATGCCACCAGAGTCCCAAACACTGATACCACAAGAGCCCAAAAATGCTAGCTCTAAATTAAGTGAATTTTTCACTAACCTTACAATTATGAGATGGATATATATACACCTTAACTTAATATATACAAGCAATGCTGCATCAATCAGCTTAGTTATCATATCGCCTTGGGACAACAATGGTTCTTCCTCTTCTAGATTTTCTAACAATGCTGTTCTCCTTTGGATGATGTGGATTTGGTCCAGCACAGCAATGCATATTACATGTGGAGGATGCAGCTGTACAGTTTGATGCAGTAGACGTTACTGATGGGGGAACTTGTCTGGAATTTGCACTGACAGCAGCAGACGTTTCTTCATTATCAGAGTCACCCTCAGAAGGTGAACCAGAAGGTGCAAGTTGTCTCTGTCTGTATTTGGAAGAAACAGAGCCGAGACGATCATCTGTGTCGTAGTTAGAATCAGAATTCACATCAATCGGTGGAATTTGTCTGGACTTTGTAGTTGTAGCAGACGTATCTTTGACTCCAAACTCAGAGTCGTTATCGGAAGTTGAATCAGCAGGTAGAACTTGTCTGAATTTGGAAGAAACAGAACCAGTATCATTTACAAAGTCAGAACGATCATCAATTTCGGAGTTAGAATCGGAATTCACATCAACTGGCGGAACTGGTTTGGACTTTGTACTGACAGAAGTAGGCTTATCTTCGACATCTGAGTCATTACGCTCGGATAATACAGTCTTGGACGACATTGCAACATCTCGAACATGTCTGGACATGGAATCTTGCGCCACTTTCTTAGACGCAGGCGAAGAAACATCAGTTGATTGATTGACCTTCCTTTTAAAAAAAATTCCTGATATCCATTTAATGTCAATTGTATTGGAAACCATCCAGGTTTTATCCAACAAAATTTATATTACCTGAAAAGAAAAGAGAAAGTAATTAATGAGAGAAAGTGGAAATAAATTACTACATCATGCAATGCAACGCACGCAGCGTTGTCGTAACAAAACAAACACCCAAGTCAGCACCACAGCACTCAGCTGCAGCACAAAGAAACGGCACCATTTCACGGGCAATTTACACCGACGAGTGATTGAACGCCCAATGACGTAGTTGTAAAACCGCACCGCTATTGGCTAATTTCACGGCCACACGTGGTTGGTACGCGTTATCAATGTTTTTGCGAACATACGGCCGTTGAATTTAGAAACAGACTGATACATATATAAATATAAGCCATAAGTCGCCGAAAATATTAACTGAGCAAGGGGGTGCGCGGCGTGCCAGCGCGCAATAGGTTCCGCCGCCCCTGGCTACGGGCCTGGGTATTTGCACACTTTAGTGTAAATAACGCGCGCGGTATTTGCACACTTTAGTTTGTAACCCTTTAAGTGCTTGTTTTAATAAATACACTGTTAATGACCGCCGTTCGTTAGGGGGTGTAGTGGAGTAGTAGCGCGTTCGCTTTGCATGTGAAAGGCTCCGGGTTCAATCCCGGCATCTCCATCTTTTTTTATAATGTTAGATTAGGTTAGAGCCTTTCATTTGTAAAAGAAAAAATCTGAAAATACGGTAAGAAAAAATTATGAAAATAGTTTTTTTTAGGACAGCATTTGTTTTAGGCTGTGGGTATTTGTATTTAATTATAATGTACCCACATCCCCTGACGGACGGCGGTCGTTAACAGCGTATTTATTATAACAGGCACTTAAAAGGTTACATTAAAGTGTGCAAATACCGCACGCGTTATTTACACTAAAGTGTGCAAATACCCACTCTGATATAAATAACTACTTTTTGTTTGATGCACAAATATCAACCCAAATTGATTCTACCCTGTTGCGAAAAATGCTCTGTATGAATTGGTCCACAATTAACCCACCCCTTATATCTCCAGTCTAACTATAGAGTAGATCAAGTCTAGCCTAGAGGGGTCAGCCTAGAGATTCCGGAAATGGTCCAGAGCGGGCAGATAAATTGAGGTCCACAGTAGGATTCCTCACAAGATTAGGTTAGGGCAATCTACCTTCACCTTTGTTAAGCTATGAGTTGATGCTGGGTCTTAGGCCACAATGTAGGCCTAACTTGTCTGACCCAGCTTAATTTAATGTTATTAACTTACTGGTGTAAAAACTCAATTAGTCACTTACTTTTAGTTATTGGAGTCTCTCCCTTCTCCGGTTGTATATTTGTCGAGAGCGTACTTTGCTGGTACGTCCTCTCGCCCCGTTCTTCGTTTTCGTTCACCCTTTGTTCTCCTCTTCGCGGGGCTTCTTGCTCCAGCGTTGTCTTGGTTTATTCCTCGGTTGGTTGAGCGGTAATGTATCTCCATTACCGAGCACGCTCCTCCCACACAGTATATAAATACTAGTGTGGAGAATAACTCTGGTGAGCAACCAATTGGTTTCTTCCACCCAGTTATTGACATAAAAGGAATTTAATAATTGTTAGATTAACTACCTACCTACTCAGTGAACCATTTTCGTTACCTCCCAACTACCCACTCATCAGTTTTCCATACCTGTTGTCTAATTTAATACTATCATTCTGAGCTGAAGCTAAATCATTCTGAATATATAAGACCAAACCACCTCTCATAAATCTATGAACTCAACCCCTTCGCTACACAGCATCTTTACTTTACCATTTAAGGCAAAAATTCTACTTGTAAATTCCATATTTACCCAAACCCTTGGTAAAATGTTTACTACATAACATTAGATCTGTCTATTTTTTAAAGTTTCTTTCAATTCTCTGTACTTAATATATAGATAATACAAAAATAAACTTTGAGTAAATGTTAAGGTCTCAATAGCTTAAAATTTATGTAAAACATCGTTCGTATGAAATTATTTATACGTTATAATGCGAGCGTGGATCAACTAGATTTAGGTAGGCTTTGCCTTTTGTTGGTAATGCGCGCTGCAACAACAGCAACAATTACCAATTTACGCGGGAAACCTGTTAATTGCAAATTTGTGGGAATATCACAATCCTCCATCAGTCCTGCATTTGTTGTTACCGATAGTTGATATTCTAACAGGTAATAGAGTATCAGAAACAGATCAGTTAATCAAATCAATCAGTATCATCGCGTGTAAAATAAAATTATTAGCGTAAGTTTTGGCGAAATTCTAGATGTCAGGCGCAGTTCGGAACCATAACAGCTTGTAATATGTCGAATTAGGTTAGATAGATGTGGTTAGGTTAGGCTAGCAATTCCATAAGAAGTCCGTAGGTAGGTTCTATGGACTCTTTCTCTGAACTGCGTTTGGCATCAAATTTTTACCGCCTTATTTAATGAATTTGGAGCAGCTACAGGCCTATTCTACAATTTGGCTTTTGCTTAAGCTTAAGGTTGGCCATTACTTTTTCCATCCATAAGCCTAGGCTTGGGTGTCGGCTAGGGTTGCCAAGTCAACAGATCTTGAATAAAAGACATTTGCATGCTGCCGTATATTCCATTGCTTATCATGATAAAAATTTACTTGTGCAATATTTTTTACAATTTCTTTATTATATTCATAGATAAAATGTTTAGAAAGTCGTACACTTGTAAAATCACACTACTGTATTGAAATGAAACATTTTTAAATTTCTTTATTATATTTTGTGAATTAAAGATAGGAAAATATTTACAAATCATTATAATGAATGAAGCCTTTATTTATTTATAAAATTGTACTTATCTTCACTTTGACCAGCCTTTAGTAAAGCTGTATCATTTTTTATTTTGCCAGCAAAATCGGCACAATTGTCTTTTAAATTGAAATAAATCAAAAGTTCACTTTTTATTAATTTTACTGAACATCTGTTTTTGTCATCTTGCCACTTAGCATTCATTACACTGAAAATTCTTTCGCAATATGCTGATGTTCCAGGCATTGACAAAGCATAGGACACCACTTTGAAAATATTTATACATTTAAAACCATTGCTTTTTAAGATGTGCCATTTACCTGCCGTACTTAAGCAGTTCTTAAAACTTTTGAGAGTCAATTACTGAATTAAAGGACATATGGTGTCCTTTCCAAGTTTATCAAAGGACAAGGACACAAGCTGAAATAAAGAACTGTCCTTTGAAATAAAGGACACTTGGCAACTTTACGGGGGCTCTGCCCCTGTACCCCCGAGACCTAAATTATACAAATGTGACACATGCAATCAACGTATTTTAATGAGAGAAACAACTTTCTCTGGTATTTTTCAAAATTTTGCTTAATTAAGTGGCACCTATGTTCTGAACCATTACCAAAAATTTTACTTAAAGGAAAGGTTTTATTTATTATTTCCTATGCATTGCAATAATTTTTATTAGAAACTGAGGTGAGGGGGATATTGTATACAATTACTGGTTAATTGAGTGCCTTTGATGATTGGTTAGGTTGTAGTGATATTTTTGTTAGTTTAAATGAAAACGATGAGAGCAAACTTTTCTGATTAATTTTAGGTGTTTTGCATTTTGACACTGTCGGCTCAATAGGCTCACTTTTAAATGTGCCAGTTGGCCATCCTTGGTCCAGTTTGAGAAGTTCTCCAGGGTAAAGATTCAGTAGAACATATCCACCCAAACTAGTGATGAGAATAGGTTTTTCTGGTGTATTTAATGCTGTTTCAATTGAATCTGACTTTCATTTTTAGCGCAAATGCACCATTATGGAGATACCCCCTGGGGTTTGAAGAGGAGGAAAATTGTGGGCTAAAAAGGCAAGAATCAATTGAAACAGCATGAAATACACCAGAAAAACCTATTTTCGTTAGTAATTATTCATGGCAAAAGTAACCTAGCTTGACTTGAGGTAAATTTTTAAAAGTGTATATTACAGGCTTTGTAAATCAAAGCTCTTTTTCTGATGGTTTTTGATGTAGTTTGAACGAAGGTTAATTTCATTCAAACAACGGTTATGTTTCTGGTCACATGACCTGAACTTTTGGTTAAAAATACATTTTTCTGGGTTATTATTATTTAGTGTATTTGTAGTTGGGGGGTGGTATGACATCATGCTACTCTGCAACTTAATTAGTTTGTTGGTTTCTTTTCTAGCTATTTTTTTTTCTAATTGGATTCAGTTTGGTGGTGGTTGTGATAGAATTATGATGTGCCATTTGTGTGATTTTGACTTTGAGAACTTTATTCGTCATGTGCCCTAGATGAAAAAGCATTGGGTATTTTTATCAATTATGGCATTATTCTCTCATCCTTAACTTGCCTGAAATGTGACAGTGAGTGCCTAATACAAAAAGATCAGAAGATATTTAGGTGAAATAACTAATATTAACCAGTTAGGTTAATTGGTAATTGTATACAACATCCCCCTCACCTCAATTTTATGAAATTTGACTTCACAATTGATGTAAAACCTTTATTTATAGCATGTAATTATTTATTTTCAGAAACTAACCTAACCTAACCTAGAAAAATGTATTTTTGACTAAAAAAGTGCATAACTTATTACATTATAATTTGTATAATTTAGGTCTTGGGGGGGTACAGGGGCAGAGCCCCCGTAAAGATCACGCATCACAAAGTGAACCTTATACTGATCAATTTGTGATGCGTGATCTTTATGGGGGCTCCGCCCCCGTACCCCCGAGACCTAAATTATACAAATGATAATGTAATAACATGTTAAGTTATGCACTTTTTTAGTCTTCATCTAGGGTACATGATGAATCAAGTTCTCAAGTCGAAACCACACGACCAAACAGGTATTACCCAAACTGAATCCAATTAGAAAAAAAAATAATAGCCAGAACAGAAACCAACCAACTAATTAAGTTGCAGAGTAGCGAAAAAATAGCCCAATCAGAAAAATGTCATGTCAAATGGATATCGTTAATTAAATATCATCTCCATAAATATGATCGACTGAAAAAAATTTGGTAATGGTTCAGAATACGGGCACCACTTAAGCAAAATTTTGAAAAATACCATAGAGACAAAGTTTTCTCTCATTAAAATATGTTGATTGCATATGTCACATAGTCAAAAAAACGAAGTTAGAAAATTACTAAAGTGCATAACTTAACATGTTATTACATTATCATTTGTATAATTTAGGTCTCGGGGGTACGGGGCGGAGCCCCCATAAAGATCATGCATCACAAATTGATCAGTATAGGGTTCACTTTGTGATGAATGATCTTTACGGGGGCTCTGCCCCTGTACCCCCCGAGACCTAAATTATACAAATGTGACACATGCAATCAACGTATTTTAATGAGAGAAACAACTTTGTGTCTATGGTATTTTTCGAAATTTTGCTTAATTAAGTGGCACCTGTGTTCTGAATCATTACCAAAAATTTTACTTAAAGGAAAGGTTTTATTTATTATTTCCTATGCATTGCAATAATTTTTAGTAGAAACTGAGGTGAGGGAGATATTGTATACAATTACTGGTTAATTGAGTGCCTTTGATGATTGGTTAGGTTGTAGTGATATTTTCGTTAGTTTAAATGAAAATGATGAGAGCAAACTTTTTTGGTTAATTTTGAGGTGTTTTGCATGTTTCCTGTGGTAATGTCATTTATGAAATCTCATAACATGAACATGTTAGGTTATGCTTTATTGTATAAAATGTAGTCAAAAATACACTTTTCAAGTGTATTTTGGGATAATCTCTAGGAGTGCTCCACTTTTCAATATTAAACATACACTCATAAAACACACACCATTTGAAAGCTCACATTTTTCTGAGTCTAAAAATGTAGTAATCCAAAAGTATCAATAGCAAATAAGAAGTAACTAGATTTAATTAATTGTTTGATGCATGACGTCATTAACTACATAATAAAGGTTGGCTAAGTTATAAATCTTCAGTCTGTGTTGTAAGATGGTATTTTTGGTAATTGTTACGCTAACCTAATATGAATATGTTATTACTAGAGACCGGATTTTGCCCTTTTTGCCTTTTTTATTCCCATCTATAGATTCATAGGCTTCTTTTAGAGAAATCCATTTTGGGACTGTGGGATGTATATAATTAAATGTTATAGTGCCTATAAACGCCTATTTTGATGGTTAGTGCCTAATTTTAAAATACGTGCCTATATATGCCTTTTTTAATTTTATTGTACTAAGTAAAGCAAAATAACTCGCATTTTTTTTAAACTTGTAGGCCTAAATAATGCAGGGGATGGAAAAACTGAGGCTAGTCCTGAGGCAACCAGCACAGCCAATCAGATCACAATACGTCAGCCAAATACAGCCAATCAGATCACAATACGTCATTGTGATGCGTTTGGCCTCGATCATTTTGTTTGGTGTGTGCAACGTGGTGTCTTTGTTCAAGTGCTTTTGCTAAATAAAATCTTGGTAATTATTTGTTTTAGTGCTTTTCCTCCTTTCTGAACCAAAACACATTTTTCTGGTGTTTTGTGGTGTGATTTGTTCAAATCTGAACTTCGTTTCTTTGGGAAATGAGCCGTTTTTGAGAAATTTTAAAATTGAAAATTTCTCAAAAATGGCTCATTTCCTAAAGAAACGAAGTTCAGATTTGAGCAAATCACACCAAAAAATACCAGAAAAATGTGTTTTGGTTCAGACCTAACCTAACCTAAACAGACCTAACCTAACCTAAACTGATTGGGTTTTGTTGCCAGACTGTAATATCCAGCTTTTCACGTCTTTCCAACAACGCTCAATATTTTGAATGTGAATGGTGTCTTCCACGAACCGCTGTGAATGGTTGACTGTCCGGTGAATGTAGCCTAGATTTCCAAGTTGAGAATACGCACGCCACTCGTCGGAATAGATTGTAGTCCCAGGCCTAATATGTTGCTGGATCAGGCGAACAAGAGTTGTTGCGTCTCTCTGAGGAACCGCAAACAACAGTAGTTTTTTGGAACTGCGTTCCAAGGTACCAAAAACCCAGGCAATCACAACCTCCGCAAACCAAAATGAAAACCAGACTGAAAAAGCATTCTTAAATGAGTATGCATTATGAGAGATTCAAAATGTACGTCTCTGATTGGTCGGATAAGGTCACGTGAAACAAAAACTATTTTTAATTGGTTGTTTTGACCTATGTTTCCTAATTTTGCCACGAGATGTCTCCCCATAAAACTGGAGAGGGCGACGTTCGTTAAAATTTTAACAGCGTTAAAAGCTAAATACTCGGTCAATGGCCTATAATGGCTGCTTTTTACGTCTAAATTTTTTTCCATTTTTTTTTTTCCATAAAAAATAATTATTACATTTCCTTGATTTTTATCAGTTTCCCTGAGGTTTCAAGGTGTCCTGAATATGAATTTATATGTTAAATTGTCATAGAATGTCTCCTATCGAAAACGAACAAAGCATTAAAACGAATATTAACCAAAATCTCACGTTTGTGCTTACAGCTTTTTTTATAAGTGAGAAAAAATGCCTAAGGACAAGATAGCCAAAAGTGTTCTGTTCAGGCAGTGGATCAAGAAGGACCCAAACTTCACTACGGATGGTAGAGTTATTTTCTGCCAACCTTGTTCCAAAGAGGTACGTTGCAACAGTTTTTATTCTCTATCCAAAATAACAAACCCACCCGATGTAAACAAATGCATGCGAGGGAATTTAACGCTCCAACAATGAGTGATAATGTGAACTTTTCCGAATTTAATAGCATCCTAAAGATAAATTGGTAAAGAGTGGTGAAAAACAAATTGTTTTAAATTATTTTAATATTAATTTAATTAACTGAACAACCAACTTCGACGTTCGACTAATGCATTTTATAATTTAGTTACCCTAAAAATTGTCGTTTTCTGTAGTTTCTAAAAAAAAAAATTGGTATCTAAAGAAATTATTAAGTTAAGTTGGGTTCTTATAATGAATAGAGAATAATAGCTTTTTGTTTGTTGTTAATTTGATTTATTTTAATGCATGGCGCAGTAATTAAGTTTGTTTTTCAGTAATGTTTTCAGCATGTGACTTGTCTGGTTCATGCTTTCCATCGGGTGGCAGAAAACATCCGGGGACATTTTCGGAACGTAAATGCACTTGTATCGTCGGTGAAGAAGGTCTTTCTCAAGGCACCTTCACGAATTGCTGCTTTCAAGGCAGCTCTTCCAGAAAACACCCTTGCCACCTCAGCCAGTTTTGACTCGATGGGTTTCCTGGCTTCAAGCTGCCATGTATTATGCTGAAAATATCAGCGAAATTGCCAAGGTACGAAACATATTCAGTTTAATTAGTACATTCTTCTACAGCCATTTCAAAAGCAGCAAAGCAAATTTCATCTTAATTCTGTTTTTGTTGCAGGTCGTTGAAAACTTAGACGAGCATGAGGCAGTCGTGATAGGAGAAGCGAAGGAGACCTTATCGTGTCTAACCCTTCGAGGAGACCTGGCCTACATCATGGCCAATTTCGGACGGGTGCCAGGGACCATAACCAAGCTGGAGGAGAGAGGCCTGCCGTTTGTTGAAGCAGTGGAAATAGTTCAAAATTTAAGGAAGGAGCTGAGTCAGGTTCCTGGTAACGTAGGGAAAGAAGTGGTAGCAAAATTTGAAAATGTTCTCAGACGCAATCCTGGTTGGCAAACGTGAACGTTTCAACAATGTTCAAAGGAGAGTGTCAGGAGGTTCTGGATTTTGAGCCAAGCGAATTAGCATCTTTGAAGTTCGCACCAATTACGTCTTGTGATGTCGAAAGGTCGTTTTCTTGATATAAAAATGTATTGAGTGACAGGCAATGTCAATTTACGCCACAGAACCTTGAAAATTTTTTAATCATCAATTGCCATTTCAATTTATAGTTTACTTGAGTTTTTGTAAGAAGATAGTTTAAATGTTTGGATTTTACTTTGATGCAAATAAAATGTTTGATGGTTTTTGAGATGTTTAGTTTATTTTTTACAATAAAAATCCTGATATTCATCAGAACTGCAAATGGGTTTACTGTAAGTCAACAATAATAAGAGAAAAGTGGGAAAATAGAAATGCCTATTAAGTGCCTTTTTTAGGTTTTAGTGCCTATTTAAGCGACTTTTTTAGGGCTTCTTTAGTGCCTTTTTGCCTACCTATTATTGATTTTTTAGTGCCTATCAATCCTAACTCTAGTTATTACACTATCATTTATATAATTTAAGTCTCGGGGGGGGGGGGGTACTGGGGTGGAGCCCTTGTAAAGATCACGCATCACAAATTGATCGGTATAGGGTTTTATATTTAAACCTAGTTACTTTTTATTTGCTATTGATACTTTTGGATTACTATATTTTTAGACTTGGGGGTGAAAAATATGAGCTTTCAAATGATATATGTTTTATGAGTGTATGTTTAATATTGAAAAATGGAGCGCTCCTAGAGATTTACTGTATTTTGGTATGCTTTGTTCGAATATGACCTTCATTTCTTGTGCAAATGAACAGAAAAACAGTTGTCATTGCATGGCCCAAACACACATTTCTGTTCATTTGCAAAAGAAATGGTCATATTTGAACAGAGCACACCAAAATACACTTGAAAAAAAGTATTTTTGACCAGAAGTTCAGGTCATGTGGTCAGCAACATATAGGGTGGGTCGTACTCAGGTGACAACATGAATCTGAAGGAAATCCTACCATCAGGGGTGTCTAAATTATGTGTTTTTACATGGGGAATTCAAATATGAGCTTATTTTTTGGATAGGATAACTCTAACCTACATCATTTTGTATTTCTAAATTGCCAATTTTACCCTTTTGAACCCCTTTATAATATATTAAAAGATATAAGGTAAATCATTTATATTGACAAGGCCAAATCAACTTTACATATATTTATTAATAGGTGAACTGCATGTATATCACTGGATATAATTACAAAGATCATTCTCCTGACATCTTGAACTTTGCCAGGTTGCACAAATCCTGCTTTGACTCAGACTTGGACATCAGCTTCCTGCTGGTCTCCTGAGCCCTGATCCTTCCATCCCTCTTTTCCTGTGAGAAGTACTTAGCAGAAGCCTCAGTCACCATTTTAACAACCCTCTCAATGCTTTTGTGGCAAGGCCAGTTGCGCACCTCCATGGGAGTGTTGATGAAGTTTTTCACCTCTGAGGTGCTTAGAGAGCAGGTGAGAGGTGGCTCTGACACACCTTCTGACCAGCTGATCAAGTCACTGATGCTGGAAGCATCACAATTTATGTCAGGTGTCCTTCTGCTCCTAACAGAGGAGTCCCCCAGCTGAGTGTCCGGGTCCCTCTCTCCCCTGATGGCCAGGATTCTCTCCACCCCTTCAATCCTCAATCTCCTCTGATCCTCAGAGCAGAGTAGTGTTTGGAGGATGACTTCACTGTGGGCATACCAAGCAGATCTTCTCACAGTTGGCATCACAATATCCAGCACCTCCTTTCTCTGGGACTTGAGGCAGTCCAGCTGAAAGAGGATGTGCCTAGGTCCTTCGATCCAGGAGTGCTTGACCTTCACGTTGAACCAACATGGGTAATACACTCCAATGATGAATTCCACAATGAATTGCAGAATCCTCAGGTTCTTTCCTTTAAGTCCGTGCTTTGACACCAGAGCCTGAGAAGTCTGTTTGCTGTGGTGAGCCAGCGGCTGTGGTTTACTGGTCCTATCTCTAACAGAGCCAGCCCTGCAGGAAGTACTCCATCCCTGACTGCACAGACAATTTTATAGCCATAGTATTGATCAGTTGAGAGATCTTGAATGACCTTGTCAGGAAGCTTGATCAGTGGAGGGCCAACAGAGATTCGGGTGAAGTTTGGATTGATATCAAAGTCTGTAGCAGAATCAAGGAGCTTTCCTATTGGCCCGGATAATTTTTTGTTTGACAGAGTAGGGCCATCAAGGACAACAATGAGATGGCGCAGGGGAAGTTCAACAGTGTGCAGGTTGCACACCAACCAGACCAGCTTTCTCCCCAGGTGCAGCTCCAGCTTCCGCATTACTCCAGCTTTCACACCAGTGTTGACATTTGTTGTCTCCTCCAATGGCCAACAAGGTCTTATCATAACCCCTCTCTTTCAGCCAGGCAAACAGGACCTTAGCAATCTTCTCCACATGTGACTCCTCTTTAGTTGCTTTCTCTGGGGTAAAGTGGAACAGATAGTAGCTGCTAGGCTCACTAACAACACTATAGGGTCATTCTCTGTCAGATCAACCAAAAAAAATTGAAATTAACACCCTCATCTCTCATATTTTGCTGAAATTTGGTTTATAGGGAGTTTGTGAGCCCTGAATCCATTTCTGAAGAAATTATAAGGTCAATCCCGACCAACGGTTCAAGAGATATGACCTCGGGCAATTTGAGGTCACTCGCGAGGTTACTAAACATTTGGCGAGCCTAAACTTGGGTAATAATTGTCATAATTATATAAAAGTATATATATTTAGAATCAGGAAAACGACAAGGAATCCAAATATGCAAGTTTTTAGAACTCTAGGGTTGACAAAATAAAAAAGTTACACTGTAACCAAAATTTGAGGTCACAATTTGACCTCTGGGGTATCAAATGAGAATTTTTTTTTTAAATGTAAAAAATGAAGGTATAGGCATTGGCTATTAGAATCAGCAAAAAAAAGTTTTTGTTTGTATTTTTCATGTAACTAACATATAAGTCAACACCATATTCATAAGTTGTGCGTCAATTCTACCTATTTTTTCATACTTAAGCTCATAATTTGACCTATAGAAATTAAAATTACATTTTTTATAGATATAAAAAACAGTCAGAGTTCTTGACTAATAGAAACAATCATAAAAAGTTTGTTTATGTTGGTACTTTTCATGTAACTAACTTATAAGTGAACACCATATTTATAAATTGCTTGTCATTTCAAGGAATTTTTATATCTTAGCTATCAATTTGACCTCAAGCTCCAAGAATTTAATAAAAATTGTATTTCACTGCTAATCTACACTGGCAATAATAGTTATAATAGTGAAAGGGGAAGACTAAGCTCACATGTAGCCTAAACAAACCTGTTGAAACATGTTGCTACTTGTCTAAGTGCAGAATCAACACAGATAGTTGCAAAATTCCTTGTCTACAGGTTAGTACAGTTCCAGCCAGCACTGTGGGTGGCTGGTGGGTATGGTGTTTTAATGAGCCTCAGAGACTATCAAGGCCTAAAATATTAAGTGTGTATAGCTATATATTTTCTAAGAAATATATATTACCTAATTGTAAATCCTATATCTTCACAGATCAAAATACAATGGTTCGGCACTTGAAATACTGCCAGGACCCTATTTAAAAACACAAGAAATGCATAACAATCAATCTTAGAAAAGTGACTGATGTACTTGTTGAAAAATGTGCTGGAAGAGTGAAAAAAGACTCTGTTGTGTGTGAACTGCTGGACACTGATAATGAAAAACCCCACTATACTTAGTACCACTGAAAACAATGAGTCTGAGCAGGATTCAAATGAATCATCTACTATCAGTGGCTTGAGTAACATCTCTTCAATTCAAGATCTGGACAATGACAGTGATTGCTTGATAAAGGAAAATCCTTCAACTTCAGTTGAACCAGTTCTAGCATTTCTGGACCAAACACCAGTTAAAAAAAGTAAGTAATAATTAATATAATAACTTATACTTTACTACAAGGTCTGTTTGATCTACTATATAGCCAATTATATAGCATTTAAGGTACTATAATTAATATTTAATTACTAATATTCAGGTGTGTGAAACCTTTTTTTCTGTTCTTTTCAGAAGGGCTGTCATTAAGCCAGAAAAAGCGCAAGGCTCGTGGTAAGCTATCATCTGCTCAGAAACACCTGAAGGAGAGGCTAGAACTCAGTTATGGTGTTCAAATTACCGAGGAGGTAAGTGATACTTCAAAACCTGAAACTAAATCTGAAAAAATCTAGACAAATTAATGAATGAATTGAAACAGTCATTCCTGGAGAGCAAATGTCACCATCACAAACTACAAATATTGACACTCTCACCATACACAATTGAAAAAACAGCTAGTTTCTTTCAAACTACAACATACATGGTGAAAAGAAGCCATTCACTTAAATCAGAACATGGAATCCTTCCGAAGATTCCACTAATGAGCAAAGGAAAAGTGATATCTGAAGAACACAAAGATATAGTTAGAAGATTCTATGAGTCAGAAGAGGTTAGTCGTATGTGTCCTGGCCAAAAGGATTGTGTGAAAGTTATCAGTGCTGAAGGTGCAATGAAGGTGCAAAAACGATTGGTCCTCGGGAATTTAAGAGAGATGTTTGAACTATATAAAAATGCTGAAAAGAATCCCAAAATAGGATTTTCCACATTTGCAAAATTATGGCCATCATATTGTGTGCTTGCCGGTAGTGGTGGGACTCATTCGTCTGTGTCTGCACATACCATCAAAATCCAAAATTGCAGCTGGCTGCATTGGGAGAAAGAGGTCTTTCATACAAGGATCTTATGGATTACAGTGTCTGCAGTACAGAAAGAGACTTGCATGATGCAACTTTGCAATGATTGCCCAAGAGAAGAGGGTGTCCTAGATTTTCTTGAGTTACTTGACAGTGTGAAATCAGCTCCAAATGAAATATCTTACAAGCAATGGGTGACTGTTGACCGTTGTACAATGGTTGATAAGGTGGAGCCATTCATGAATACTTATCATCCCTAAGCATGAAAATATCCCGCATGGTTTGTCATCACTTTGTTGCTCAGCAACAATCACAGTACTTCAAGCAGTTGAAAGAAACACTACCACCTCAGAGCGAGGTAGTTATAGTAGGTGATTTCTCTGAGAATTATTCTTTCATTGTCCAGGATGCTGCCCAAGGGTTTCACTGGGACAATTCACAGTGTACAGTTCACCCTTTTGTCATCTATTATAGATCATCTGCAGACCAGGAACTTAGCCATTTTAGTGTCTGTTTCTTATCTGCATCACTAAAACACAACACTATAATGGTTTACTCATTCATATTGAAGCTTATGACATGTTAAATTCAGATGCCCACAATTGAAGAAGGTGCACTATTTCTCAGATGGATGTGCTGGCCAATATAAGAACAGATACAACTTCACAAATCTCTGTTACCATGAAGAGGATTTTGGTCTGTCTTGTGAATGGCACTTCTTTGCTACATCCCATGGCAAAAATGCATGTGATGGGATTGGAGGAACAGTGAAAAGAGCTACTGCTCGTGCCAGTTTGCAGAGAACTACAGAGGCAAATTCTTACACCAGAACACATGTTTCAGTTTTGTGAAGAAAACTTGAGCAAGAAGAAAAATTTTTTCTTTGTAACTACAGCTGATTTGAAAGATGCAGAAGAACGGTTGGAACATCGATTCAAGGATAGTAGGGCTATTCCTGGAACTCAGAAATATCATAGATTGTTCCCCTAAACAAGGAAGAACTGATGGTGTATCCCATTTCAAGTGGCATTGGAGAAAAGAAAAGAATAAGGAAAAGTCATTTTACTAATGAACCTGCAATGCTTGGTAACCTAAAATGTGTCAAACCAGGAGTATGTTGGCTGCATTTATGACATGCAAGTTTGGTATGGAATTGTGGAGGAATATTGTGAAGAGTTTGATAATTTCACTGTGAACTTTCTACATCCCTCTGGGTCATCAGGATCAAGTGCATATTATTATCCATCAAACAAGGATTCATGTGCAGTGCCAGGACATCATATATTAACTGTAATGAGTTGTCCTACCCTAAGAGGAGGCAGCAGAATTTGATACATTTTTCCACAAAAAGAAATTGATGAGAGCATTGAGCATGCAAAAATTGTATTAGGCTAGCACATGAATCCTCTAAGTAGGTCTTCCCCTTTCACTATTATAACTATTATTGCCAGTGTAGATTAGCAGTGAAATACAATTTTACATTTTTTGCCTTTGTTTTTATATCTATAAAAAAATGTAATTTTAATTTCTATAGGTCAAATTATGAGCTTGTGTGAAAAAATAGGTAGAATTGACGCACAACTTATGAATATGGTGTTCACTTATATGTTAGTTACATGAAAAATACTAACATAAACAAACTTTTTTTTGCTGATTCTAATAGCCAATGCCTATGCCTTCATTTTTTACATTTAAAAAAAAATTCTCATTTGATACCCCCAGAGGTCAAATCGTGACCTCAAATTTTGGTTACAGTGTAACTTTTTTATTTTTCAACCTAGAGTTCTAAAACTTGCATATTTGGATTCCTTGTCGTTTTCTGATTCTAAATATATATACTTTTATATAATTGTGACCATTATTACCCAAGTTATGGGTCGCCAAATGTTAGTGACCTCGCAAGTGACCTCAAATTTCCCGAGGTCATATCTCTTGAACCGTTGGTCGGATTGACCTTATAATTTCAGAAATGGATTCAGGGCCCACAAACTCCCTATAAACCAAATTTCAGCAAAATCTGAGAGATGAGGGTGTTAGGCACTGGTTGATCTGACAGAGAATGACCCTATAGTGTTCTTCCTTGATCTTTGCGGGAAAAGATTGGTCACTTCACTCAGCTTCCATCATCACATTGGTCAGGTCAATCCGCCCATCAAAGAGGATGCAAGAGATCCCCCACTCTCCTCCCTGCACTTCTTCTCAAACTGTTCCCCCAGCTCTCTCATCAACTTCTCCTGTGCTCTCTTGACCTTGCTCTTATCAATCACTTTACTTGTATTGTCTTCTGTGATGATTCCTGCGTCAATCAGAGCTGCTGTTGCTATTGCTGCAGTTGGCCTTAGCCTTATGCCATACCTTACACTAGGAAGGACTTTTTCTAAAATATAACAATAATACTCGCATGTGAACAGTAACAAAAAAAATATCAGTAGATAATCACTAAATCTATCCCCTCACTGCAAGCTGGGGTGGTAAAATAGCTTCATAAATCATGAGTCGCTTCAAATATTTCACAAAATGTTTTAGAATGTTCTGAAACGTTACATTCTAGCCTCTGAGAAAGGTGGCTCAGAAAATGGCCTTATGCGCGCCAGAAAACCATCAAAATATTTCATATACCAAACTGTGTGATAATTACAATTAAGTGGAATGGCACACCTTTTTATTTGAGTATTTAAATATTATTATTATTATATGAATTACATATGTGTGTATATGAATTAGTTAGAACAATGCTCTATGAGAGATAACGTGAGTAGCCATGATAGAAAATGTGAGAAGACATATTCTGGGGTAACTACAATAGTAAAATAATCAACAATTTAATAATAATCAACTTCAAAATGATGTAGGTTAGGGTTATCAGAATTAAATATTTTCTTCAGAATTGTGTTCTATACACCAAAATATGTCATTTGAACACCCCTCTCCATTGATTTAAAAAAAATGCATAGTATGACCCGCCGCCAACATAATTACCCTAACCTAACCTAAAATTCCAAAATTTCTCAAAAGCCTGTAATGTACTCTTGTAAAAAAAAATACCTAACTGGGTACTACCTTCCTTTCTGGGTCCTGACAATGACCCAACCTTACCTTCCTGGGTATAATTGCTTATGGCATTGGATACCACAAAAGTTAATTGAATGCCTGGTTAAGTCATGATATTTTCATTAGAACTAACGAAAATAACCAATCGTCAAGGCGTACAATTGACCTAACTAGGCATACTAACTGGGTGTACAGTTGACCTAACTGGACATTGGTACCCCCATAATGAATTTGGGACTTGGAAAGGTTAGTAGTACCCCTAACCTAGGCCTAGATGATGTCCTACTTGGACTGGAAGCTCCCACCACAGACAGCCATTCTAAAGCAACTTGAATTCAAATTTCAGCTGCTGGACCTGCATGGGAGTATCACATAACAATGGGGCAGCTGCTGATTAGCTAATGATATAACGTGACTAGTGACTACATACATACATTACAGGATGAGATGGTTTGACTAGTGAATAATAGCACCAAAATTTAATAATTTTGAAAATAAATATCCTAATAAATAGGAATTTCTGCCAAAATTAGTATAGAATAAAGTATTCTTATTTTTGTCGTTGTCTCGCTGTATAAATATCAATATTGAGATTGGTGGATGTGTTCTACTGAATCTTAACCTTTGCCAGATACTTATACTAATTAGGTTATAGGCTAGTTTTAGAACAGGCTATTTCAACCCCAGAACCATCTTGGTTAGTAGTTAGACCCTAACCTAATTAATAAGGTGACCAGATTCTCTGGAGTTAAAAGTGGGACATCTCTTGAATAATGAAGAGAAAATAGGTAAGTACGGTATGCAGCTAAGGGGTGTCACTGAGTTTGGTGATAATTTTTTTTTTTTTGTATGGTGTTTCATGCTTTGTGTAGTAGATATTGTCAATAGCTGTGGAATTATGAAAATATACCAGTTTTGAGGCGTTTTGGCTAGACAAGTGCCACTGCACAAAGCACAAAAAAGTAGCAGAAAAAAATAATTATCACCAATTAAATAACTAAGGTCAATTGAATGGCCAGTTAGGTCAACTGTATACCCTTGATGATTGGTTAGGTTAGTCATGATATTTTCATTAAAACTAATAAAAACATCATGACTTAACCAATCATGAAGGGCATTCAATTGACTGGGAACAACTCGCAAGTAGATAGATCACAGCACTGCATTATCACATGCTCATACAACAATAATTTTAAAAAATAATGGTGAACTTCAGTATAATTAAGATTGCAAGTTTTGTGCACCATGTTGGAATCTAGACTGAGAAATGGTGGGATTTTAAACCTGGGATAGAGCCAGGTTTAAATTTGATTGGCTGGATGATGTCACGAGAACACTTGGTGATTGGTTGAAGTCCACCATGTTGATCATAGTGGCAAATTCAAATATTCAAAATTTTTCTAACATGATTTCCTTAAACTTCACCATAAAATGATATTTCTCCAGTATATAATTAATTGTAGTATGATGTACATATATTTCTAAAGTTGAAAAGGCTAGTGTATGTTTATAAAGCTGTGATGCCCCTCAGCTGCATAATAGCCAGAAAATATTGTGCTTGCTTGCATTCAATAGCCTACTGATATAAAATAAGTTAACAATTTTATTTATTAAATGCACAAAAATAACAGTAATATTCATTTTAGCACACATTAGTATTCGTTGATTAAAACATTTTTCTGGTAAATTTTTAGTAATTTTGCACGAATCTGACATTCATTTCCTGTGCAAACATGTATTTTTTGAGATCTTCACTTAAAATATCTTTTTAGATTATCTAGTGATTTTATCATTTTAAAAAAATTTTTTGCTCCTCATTTAGTAACCATATTTGCGATATGTTGATTTTTTCACTTCATTAAATAAGGTGAGAAATTACATGCTTTCCTTGCCAGGTTTGGGTTAGGTTAAGATTAGATTAAGTTAGGCTAGGTTATTCATTAAGGAAAGATGAAAACATATTTTTCTAGTAAATTTTTAGTCATTTTGCATGAATCTGATATCCATTTTCTGTGCAAATGCATAGTTTTTGCGATATTTTCAAGTGAAGATATCTCAAAAACTACACATTTGCACAGGAAATGGATGTCAGATTCGTGCAAAATGACTAAAATTTGACCAGAATTTATTTATTTTTTTTTTTTTTTTAAACACAAATGTGTGCTAAAATGAATATTTACCAAATAACCTGGTTACCTTTTAATTGTAGTACGTTTCATATGTATTTGCTTTATGGCAGCAAAAGTTCCTTAGTCATATTGCTTACAGGTAGTAATTTTGATAAAGTGGGATATTTAAGTTTATCATCATCTCCCAAAGTGGGACATTTCTGTGTCCCCTAAAGTTTCTAGGGGGCAGTGGGACATGTAGCTCAAAAGCTATAATGCTCACCAAAATCAGGACATCTAGTCGGCTTACTAATTAACTAGACCAGTCAGAGTTAGAAAAATGGGTTTGGCCTTAAGGCTTCCATTACATTTGGACACCTCAGGCCTATTGAGGTTATCCAAATCACACAAATTATTCAGCCTTTTGCAAAGTATCAATTTTGGTAAATTCCTAGTTTAGAAGCTTCCTTCAAATTTTTATTGCACATGCATAAAAGTTACATCATTAGATTGGAAATAATTTATTTATGAATGTTGTGAGGTGGAAAAAGAACCTAACCTAACATGGGCATTAGTGATCTTTTAAAAGAACATATTTTATTTAGTGTTTTTTCTTAGAATTGCATCTAAACAGCCTTGCATTTAAGTCTAATTTACATGTTTTTTCACACTTTGGTCATTTAAAACTATTTAAAATTAATTTATGCTCAATACAAAATTCCAATAAACTCTGAAAAGTTCAATAAACTTAAAAGTTATCATAAAATTGTAAAGCAAGTTGAATTATACCAAAATTACAACCTTTGCATGAATTAATGTTGTCAAACTCCATATTTCAAACTTAAAGTAATGCAACTAATCATGTACCATATTAATTTCTTGGCTCAAGATTATGCTCACTTTTAGATAAAAGTATTTTAATATAAATATTTTGACAAGGAAAAAAAATTTCCTCAAACTTCACAAATTTATAGCAAAAAAAAAATAGGTAATAATAAATTGTTGAAATTCATAAGCTTGTATCAGTATGTTCTAAATGTTAGCTTCCTAAAAATTCATACATTATAAAAAAGACTCAAAGCATTATTAAGTATTAGCTATTAATTGCTAGTCCCATTTTTGAAGGTTAAAACTTAAAGCCTTAATCAAATTTAGGTAAGGCATTTGACTGTTCATAATGGATAGGTACTGTAGTCTCTGAGCATTAGCTGGTGTCAGATGGTTATGAATATGATTTTCTTCAGCATTTTGTGTTTACCAATTCTTCCTTAATTTTGTCTGATGCATCTTGAAATATTTCTATATATTTGATATTTGTGCCATTATCAAATTTTTAAATCTCTAAAATATGTATTAAAATAACTAATTATATTATTAGAGATGCACAAATACATCAGTATTGGTGATATTGGCCATTTCACTGATGCATTGGCCAAATTTGGCTGATACTTTGCTGATACCACAGTCTTACTATTCATCAAATTGCTGAAATGAGATTACACTGTGTAGCACTGATTCTGTTTATATAGAATTTTTTGTCTTTATATGCATTTGTTGGCTGAGTCCAAATCTGGCCTTGGTTTGTGTGTATCATTGGTTTCAGAGATAATCCATTTTTCATGTTTTACCAGTATAATGTTATTATGGACGCAGCAATATCAGAATAATCAGGAATTGTTGAGAACAATCTGGATGTTCGTTGACAGTTTCTTGCTCTAGAAATTGCCCAAAACTTCTACTGTGCTATATAAAGAAGACTGCAGAGTCTGAGAAGTCAGTAAGTGTGAGCACACAAAGAAAGTAGGTTGTTTGTCTGATGGTTACCAGCACTGAGGTACTGTGTTTGTGTGCTTCTCTGTGCTGATGATTTGAGTGTTATCGATCCTTTTTTTATTGTGAACATTTCACTGTTGTGAATACATCTTTTTTCTGTAATCTGTTGCAGATTTAATAACTCTTCTCTCTATATCTGCGGGTTATGATTAATGTAGTACAGTTTGGTAAAGAGTGGCAACTAGAGCTTGTAAACACTCGCTGGATATATTCTGCTACGTTTGTGAGTATTACATAGGCCCCAAGCAAGTATCACACGATTGTGAAAGGCACCAAGTTCTGGATCGCGTATCGGCTCTATTTTGGTATGCCTATGGGTGACCAAGATAAGCCCTGGGCACCCCATGTAATCTGTGAAGCTGCTGCTCCACATTTGAAGGGTGGCTGCGAGGAGTACGCAAGGCAATGCCTTTTGCGGTACCCAGAATATGGAGAGAACCAAAGAGCCACCACGACGATTGCTACTACTGCATGGTAGATGTTTCTAAGTACAGGAAAGTTAAAGGAAGGCAGACTCTTCAGTATCCAAGCATAGCATCATCCATAGCTCCTGTACCACATGGTGAAGGTCTTCCAATACCATGTCCACCAGAACAGGTATCTATCCATTACTTTATCTTCTGTATTTACAGACTGTGGGTCATTGTGTCTATTTTTCTTAGTGCTGATGCTCTTCTACATATATAGCTATGCCTATATTTTGTTTCTTCGCTTTGCAGGTTGAAAATGAGGATGCAGCTAGCTCATCTGAGATGTTGGCTGGTGAGGACAGTCATGATGAAGAATATACAGTAACTTTCAGTACAAACCCTCACTTTCCAAATCAATCAGAGGGAAGTGGATGACTTAGATATTTGGGTCTGAGCATCTGACCTCCAGACTCAAAGAGTGGAATTTGCTTGGAGAAGACTGCAAGAGCACTGTATACCGAAAGTGGCATGAAGAGTTTGCAAGGTTCTACGGTGATCAGAAAGGATAAGAATGTTCATACGTGGAAGTCTCGTTCTTCAGTGCATTTTTAAGGAATGCACACTGCATAACGAGGCTTGTTATTCTCTTATCGGTTCTCCTCATAATATATATTATATCCTTTGTACCATTTTGGGTTTGTCAAACAATTTGGCTCAATAAACATTAATTTCCAATAGTGTTTTTATTTTCAGAAAATATTTGTTAGCCTTTATATACTTTGCCATATGAAAAGTGTGTGGACCTATATTTTTGAAATGGTTGATGATAGAGCAAAACCAATATCATTTTTGGAATCAGCACCCTGAAATCATTAAGAAATGACAGAAAAATCACAATAAACAGAAATTTTTTCAAATTTTGTTACCCAGTGTTATTGAAGAACAATTAAAATTAATTTTTGTCTGTGAAATTGTAATACAGTAAATGATCACCAGTTTGCATTACCAATGTTTTTTAACTAGTACTGATCGAGATGTTTCCTATGGGTTCAGATTGAGGTGTGAACATTTCATAACTTTAACAGTGGTGTTTTTGTATACCTGATGTTTAAATGTTATTTGTATGTAATATATGTAAATGTGTATGCAATGCAAATGACTGAGTGATGGTGTGGGCTACAGCAGCAGCACAGAAATGGAACAGTGGCATTTGGAAAGTCATGGCAGGAATCTTAAATGCATGAAAATTTGGATTATAGATATTCAGACTGGCAATCTTCTAATGTATTTCCAAACGCAAGGGCAGACCAGATAAAAAAGAAAATGATTAGCCTACTTCATTCATCTGAAGAAATGACTCATCTCTCTGAGCAAGAAAGAAACAACTTCCTCTCTTTATAATTCATAATATTCAAGTCTTATATCATTTTCAAGATCAGTTAATAGAGGGAAGTTTTCTGCTTTTTTTTTAACTACTATTGAAGAGATGGGGAAAAAAACCTGTTCAAAGCAGATTTGATACTCGCATAATGGATAGAAATACAGTAAGAGCTTTATCTGGCACCACCAAACCCAACCACTCTTGGTTGGGCAAAAATTCGTCATGAAAGTACTCCCTCTTAAAATCCTTGCTTGATTTTCCTTTGACCCCCTATCATTTGCTATAAATATAATATATAAAGTATTTTTAGCGCTCTGAATCTTACCTATATACTAAATTTTTTAAAATAAGTACACGGGTACTTGGGTAAAGTTGTCATTGAAATGTACAGTAATACTATTATTGTAAAATAACTCGCCATAACTAGGCTGACCATACGTACCGTTTGTTTTATATTTCCTGGCCATCCCGTCATTTTAATAAAAATGTCAATTTTGTCCCGGTTTATGTACTTTTTCATGAATACAGAATATTACATAACTCTGTCCCTTTTTTGCCATCCCAATGTCCCGTTTTTGTCTCAAGGAAATATGGTCAGCCTAGCCATAACTCGTCCATTGCAACCATTTTCAGGTGGAATTGGGTGTAGATGTTGGCTTTATTTATTATCTTCTTTTGTGTTCAACTGTTGGCCTAATTGACTTAAACCATGAATTGAATAATTATTATTTTGTATCCATTTACTACTGTGCCATCAATCATGCGAGATGATAATAGAAAAAAAATTTCCATATTGCTTTGCAATTTATCACAATATTAATATTGCAATTATTGGAAATTCCAGTTATATTTATTGGATTATTGATTAAAGGGAGATTATTGAAAATTTGTTAGGAAAATGCCAGACCCTTGGTTCAAGAAAAAATTCTTTAACATAAGCCCAAATCACTAGATTGACTGGATGGTAAATTTGAACAAATTTTACAGAATAAGAAACAGACCACTTAAGTTTGGGTAGTTTCATCGGAATTATGAGAAAGTAGCTTTAAAGCAAAAGATTACTTTAGTTTTGAACAGCCAATATTTTGTTGAAATAATAATAAACTAATAAAACTGTAACTGCTGATGAAGTAGCAGCCCCACCACCATTGATAATATAAAAGCACAGCCAGGAAGAGTTACATAAACAAAAGAAACTAACATAAGTTTTAAGAGCTAAATTAGATAATTATCTTACTGGTACTTTTCCTGTACAAAAGAAATCTAGTAATCCACTGGTTTCATGGAATAACACTAAACAAGTGTTTAAACAGCTTTGTATTTTGGCTCTCAAATATTTATTTGTACCTCCCTCTTCTGTAGAAAGTGGAAGATGATGTAATACATATATATATACCTACAAGAAATAGATTATGCCCTGACAATCAAAAGCTAATTTTCCTTCACTACAATCTCAGAATTTTGACAGAATCAATGCTATAGAGTAAGTCCCCAACTTACACTGTTAATTTGTTCCGAAGTTTGCCATATAAGTTGAAAACTGTAAGTCCAATACTGCTTAAATACAATATATTTTGTGACGTATATGTTCATTTCTATGGATAGTTAAAGCTAAAAAAGTAGGGTTTATAAAAACAAAATGTTAAGAAAATGAAAATTTATTCAATACAGTACATATACAGGGTGTACATAAAGTCAGGATCTATTTTTGTGAAGCACTTGGAAATTATATGGAATTCAATCATAAAATGATAAAGTGGTAACATTTATTAAATAATTAAGAGTAGGATTCGACGTGACGCCCATCAGTATCCCTGCACAGCTCAAATCATTCCGCAGCATTTCTAAACACATTCTGGAGCATTTGCGGGGTTATGGTATCTGCAGCAGTTCGTATACGTGTACGTAAGTTTTTAAGACTCGTAATCTTCGTCTGATAGATGTGTGATTTGACAAAGCCCCATGCAAAGAAATCTAAAGGGGTTAAATCTGGTGATCTTGCTGGCCAAGGTCTGTTGCTTCTGCATCCGATCCAGTGATTTGGAAAATGTCTATTTAGATAATCCTGAACAATTTTGGCATAGTGACAAGGAGCACCATCATGTTGATAGATGATGGTACTAACAATCCTATCCCTGTCGTCTATCAACATGATGGTGCTCCTTGTCACTATGCCAAAATTGTTCAGGATTATCTAAATGGACATTTTCCAAATCCCTGGATTGGACGTGGAAGCAACAGACCTTGGCCAGCAAGATCACCAGATTTAACCCCTTTAGATTTCTTTGCATGGGGCTTTGTCAAATCACACGTCTATCAGACAAAGATTACGAGTCTTGAAAATTTACGTATACGAACTGCTGCAGATAACATAACCCGCAAATGCTCCAGAATGTTGTGGTGGGATTCGGATTAACCTAACAGCTGCACCATGAATAAGAATTTTTCTTTTGTTTAAGACCTCCACAAAACCAGGCTGCTTACCTTGAAGGGTTGTTGGATCCAGGCTCGCCTAGTGATGGGATGATACCAAAATTTTTAATGATTCCGATACCACTAAAAAGTCTCGATTCCGATTCTCAATATTTTTAAATATAATTCTATACTTGTTTTTCTGGAAATTGTCATATTTTACTCTGGTAAGATTAACTATTTACATTATGAGTATGGTAATATAAATTATAAATTATAATAGATTGGTTTAAAAATAAAAATCAACTAAGTTGTAACAATTCATTTTAATCTTCTTGATTACACATCATGGATATACATGTTTTAATGTATAGCTACAATACAATAAAAATAAAATTTGTTATCCTCTTTCATTTAAATTTTAAAGTTTACATTGCAAAACTGGTTCAATTAAAAGTTAAAGAATCGTTTTAAGAATCGGAAATCGGGACAATTCTCTCGATTCCGATTCCTGAAAAATGCTTGATTCTTCCGATTCTCGATTCTGATTCCGATTAATCGTCCCATCACTACTCGCCACCCAGACCTCCGATTCCATGACTGCTGGCTCGTGCGCCAACAGTTTCTCACTTGTTTCACAGGTCTTGCCAGAATAGCTTCCTTCTGTTAGTGGTTCAATATCTCTGGCCATCCCCTTCCTAATAGAACGTAAAGTTCCCTTGGTCCAATAACGGTCTTCAGCCTCTCAGACAAATCCAGCCTGAATTTAGTTTCCTCTGTTATGTTCTTTATTTTCTCTTGTCAAATTACACACTTAAACTATATTTTTTTTATTATTTACATTTCCACACATGTGCCAATTGGTTTCCCCCACTTCTCAAAACTCAAGTTTTGACACACACGCCGACACTTTTAAACCTCAGAAGCGTCTCTTTTACTAAATTTGTTTATTCTTTTTTTCTTTTTGTTTAAATATTAACATTTACATATTAACAAATAACATTCTTATTCTTTATTTATTTGTTTGCTAAAATGTATTAACAAACAAGTACTATTATTATCCATTTACTAACAGGGTTTAACAAGTGACAGTCCAACTCTCACTCTTTTTCCCATACTAATTTAATAAAACCATTTTATTCCTCATTCCTTGTTTACAAGTTTAACATTTCTTTATATAACTTATTGTTTGTTCTTTTCATTCATTAAGATATTAACAATTTAGTACTTAATGTTTATTATTTATTATCTTAATGCTTATTATTTATTACTATCTTTCTACTTAATAGTTTATCTTAATGTTTATTTACTTATTACTATTTTGTTACAACATACTTATTTAATAATTATTCATTCTTTACTATTTACTTTTTATACGTATTCAAGACTTATTGGTTATACTATTCTTTTGTAAAAATATTAACATTTAACATTCTTATTATTTATTTATTTGCTGGAAAGAGAGAGAGAACCATTAAAATCCTATCTATAACGTATTTCATTCAAAAATCAAAGAAATTTAATATATAAATAATAATAATCAAGGCCAGGGGAAAGGGCCCCCCCCCCCCCCCCCAAACCCCCCCCCCCCCCCCCCCCCCCCCCCCCCCCCCCAAGCTCCTTTCCACCTGTCTTGCCATATAGCCTACACACCTACTATATTACCCTAATGTGGTTCTCTCTTCCTTTCCTTACAATTTTTATACCAAAATATTTATTAGCAAATTATTTACATAGATACTCCCTTTTTTTTTTTTTTTATATTTACAAATTTACTTTATAAATCATTCATTTATTTATTTAAATTATAATTCAATTATTTAATAATCTTTATATTTAACAAATACAGTAAACATTCAAACATTCAATATTTAGGACTAACAGCTGGCTAAGAATTACTTTCTCTTTAATAATTTACGTTATACTAAAAAAAATATCTACAATTTCATTTTACAATAGTTATTTACAATAGTTATTTACAATAGTTATTTACAATAGTTATTTACAATAGTTATTTACAATAGTTATTTACAATAGTTATTTACAATACCAGGAATGAGGTTGAAACCTGCAAGGCAGCAAATCACCAGAGCCGGGGATCAGCAGGTCTGGGAACTCACCCAGACACCTTCCTCCTTCAATCACAGCCCAGCTTCTGGCCTCAAAATGTAGGCTGCCACCTGGTTGATTTCCAACCACCTGCTCTTTCACACATCATACAATACTACTATTTTTTTTTCCTACAGAACACTACACTAATATTTTATACTACATTACCATCACCACTCCCTAAACACTGTTGCGCTTCCTCTATCATTCTAACCCATCTACTTCTAATATCTTCTCTAATACTACTTGTTAATTCTACATCTAAGCTTTTATTCAACACAATTTCTTCTATCTCAAGCAATAACATTCTCACTTCCTCACAAAAATCAATCACATTCATTCTCTTCCTCATTCTTTCATTTATACTTCCTTCACCTCTATCTACTCCCCATTCATCCCTCACACTTTCCATTAAGGTCACAATACTTTGCTCAGTTACACTCCTTTCTCTCTCACATACATTTTCCCTTTCACTCTCACTCTCAAGAATTGTAAATCCCACACTCTTAATGCCCCCTCCCTGACACAATCTTTCCACTTCTGAGTGAAGAAGATTTCCCTTCTCCTCCACCCTCGGAAAATCCCAGAAAAGAAAGGCCCTCAAGGTATGAGACCCCAAAACCCTCAAACGAGAATTCCCTGGATGGACCAGGCTGGCACCATGAACCACCAAAGTCCCGAACATCCCATTCTAACTCTGCCTCACCTGCGGCTGTTCCAGAGTCCAACTGGGAATCCTTCAGCTCATATACTTCACCTATCTGCCTGGCTTTCTCACCTTTCATTCCCTTTCTTCTCACCTTTTTCTTCCTTTTTGCCTGCTTTGACACAATCAAGAACTCCAGATCTGCATCCATCCATTCACCCTGGATTCCCATCATGTTCTTGGTTTCTAGCGCTTTCTTTTGTTCCATCCTCTCACACATATCATACATTGGGTGACATACGATGTACTCCGGAGGTATTCGCCATTTGTGCAACTGCCGATGATGTGCTCTTACTTCTTCACACTGCCCATTCTCTTGCTCCCTCTCAATCACATACGTTACCCCATTCTCCCATACCTTTTTCACCACAAATGGACCCTCAAACTTTTGCGCCAACTTATACTCATTCCTTCTTCCAGCCTCATGCACCTCTTTCAAAACAAGCTCACCAACACCAAATGCCAAAAATGCACACCAGCCTCTCTCCATCTATCAGTATTCTCATTTAATCGTATATCCTTTTGCACAAACCTTCCAAATGTAGATACATACCTTCTTGGGGAAGTTTGAATGGCTGAGTGGTATGTCGAATTGTAGCACCAGGCAATTCTTGCCAACTCAGCATCCCACTCAGCCCCTTCCTCAGTATATACACTAGGGTTATAACTTTTAGACTTTTTTTCAAATAAAAGATCTCCTGTATCATAAATCGATGAACTTTTGCTTAAAAACAATGAAAAAGACCCTAATTCCTCTCAGTTTTTAAAAAAGGTCACCCCCAAATCAAAAGTTTGAATCACCATAACCATATATTTACGTTACTACTCATAAATATATAAATATATTATTATTAGAGGGCGGACTTTTAGGTTTTAACAAAAAATATTTTTGAATTTTTCAGTACGCTAATATATCGTGAGATCGCCCGAAAAATCACTTCCGTTGCTCAAATTCAATGACTAATATCAATCCACCCATACAAGAAAATTCTAGAACACACGACATTGTTCTTCATGCACTCGCAAATTGTATAAAAGCACGAAATGAAATCAACCGAATCACTTGTGTCCAGTATTGCGCAATAGTTACTCAACTGTTCAGTTCAACTCAACTTCAGTTAAGCTTTTATTATTTGTAATATGTTCGCTTAATTAAAAAATGTAGCGAAATGTGGAATTCGCTTCTGCACTCTTGAACATTCCAGAACATTTTTAAAATTTATTAACCATAATAATTTGTTGAATTTTTCTTCCATTTTAACACGTAAACAAAAGCGTATCCAGAATGTTTTGTAGAGGGGAGTCAAACTCAAAAAATATATAGAGCCCAAAATATTTGGTGATAAATATTTTCGTGAGACGTTCTATGGATGTTCTAAAAATATTTTCCAAAATTTTATCACCTAAAAAATAAATATTTGGTCATATTTTTTCACCTAAAAATCCGCCCTCTAATTATTATATTATTTCTATATATTATATTAATATTATAAGTTATATATATAATATATATATAAACATAATATATATAAACAAACAAACAAATCAACTTAATACCTTTTTATATCTGTTTCAGAAGCAATATAATGTCACACAAGAAAAGTGATACTACCATACAGAAGAACAAGGATATCTGGACCGATAATCTGGTGAGATTCCAGCAGTCACATAGAAGAAGAGGAAGTGTGCCTTTAGAAGAATCTTCACTAGAAGAAAAATGCAGAATGCCACTCCAAATCATTGGACGGTACCAGTTTCTTGGAACAGAAATCAAAGGAAGAAAGGAGTGAATAGTGGAAATTTCCAAAGAAGTTACAAAATTATGGAAGAATAAATTGAATTTTCCGCATGTGTCAGATCAAGTAATACGAGCAAAGCTTGACAAGGTGATGAAGACTTATGATGAATGTGTCAGGAGGGGAAAATATGATGCCCTGAATGAACTTTTTGATATCACTAAAGTAAATGGCCAATGGTTATCCTCGGAAGACAAACGACTGTACCACCTTCAAGTGGAAAGCAAAGGAGAAGTGGGGTACTCTACAGGTCAAGTTGCAAGTGAAGAAATGATTCACCCTTCAAAGAGACAAAAATTGCCTGCTGAATCAGCATCAACATCTTACAATCATGTATCTGGTGGTAGTGGTACTGAATCTGAAGAGAGCGAGCATGAAGATGAAGATGAGAGTATTACTCCACCAACCAGAAGACATAACAAAAGTAAAGTTGCAACCACCTTGGTGACATCCACAGGAGTATCAACAAGTAAAGCCGCTAAAATATGCAAACAGTTGTCACTTGATGGTATTGACATTCCAACACCAAGTCAAGCAGCAATTTACAAGTCAGCATACAAAGAGGCTGCTAAATTGAAGGAGGAAATGATTGAAAATTTACAGATGGAAGAGTGGTCTTTACATTTTGATGGAAAGCACATTGAGGAAAATGAATATCAAGTAGTGGTACTTAAAAATGAAAGAACCGAAGTAAAATTGGATGCATTGCATCTGAAAGATGGCAAGGCTGAAACTATTGATGAATACACCTTATGGAATGCAATAAAGATGATCGTTGCTGATACAACAAGTGTTAACACTGGGAAAAAGAGTGGAGTTGTTGTCAAATTGCAATGAATGTTCTCAGAGAAGGGTATCTGCAAACCACAATTTATCAGTTGTCAGCATCACATTCTGGACAGGATTCTCCGTTTGGAATGGACGAAGATCTTGGTGTTAACACCAGTTCTCCAAACATCGAATATCCATTTGTATCCCAACTGGTGAAGAATTATGAGGAACTAAAGGCACAGTTTGTTAATGGAACAGAAGAGGTCCTCGAGAAATCAGGATGGAGAGATGATATTAAGTTTTTGTACCATCTAACACGAGTGTTTAGATTCTTTGAAGAAAAAGGGAATTTTCCTTTGATTAACTTTCAGAAAATTCCAAACATCAGCAATGCGAGGTGGCATTCAAGAGCCATTCTAGCTATCCTTTCATTTATTCTTATACCTACAACAAGGAAGACACTGGAGAAGGTATGCAGATTCACTTCATACAACTGGGCAGAATATTGGTTTACTAATCAGATGTACAATGAAAATGACTTCAAGAACTTGTCAGAAATATTGAAACCTTACAAAAAAGCATTGAACTCATTGGAAAATCACTGGAAGCAGGAGCCATCCCCACTCAAGATACCAAGAAGTAATCAGTGTGCAGAACGTGCAATCAAAGTTATGCAGGAACTGTATGCTGCCTGCAGAAACAAAAACAAACTGTAACTTCGGTTTATTCTAAGCAATAAGTAGTAATATATGTACAAGTATTATAACGATTATGTTGTGAGTTCTTTTATTATATTACATGGAATATGCAATAAAGTTACGTATGCAATCGATTTTTTGATTTCAGGGTGACCTTTTCTAAAAAGATATTAAAATGAAAGTTCATTTCTTTGTTTTTAGGCAAAAGTTCATTGAATTAAAGTACAGGAACATTAGGTTGTAAAAAAGTTATAACCCTAATATACACGCAGCATTTCACTTATCGTTTTCACCATTCGCTCAGCCAAACCATTTGAAGCAGACATATACGGAGTTATTCTAACATGCTCTATCCCATTCTCACTCAACATTCTCTCGAAACTAGCACCCCTAAACTCAGGCCCATTATCTGTTAAACACTTACGCGGCCTTCCAAGCATCATTGGTAACATACTCTCTCTCATCACTCTCGCAACATGCTCACTTGTTTTATTCTCTAACGCAGCAACATACACAAACTTACTCTTGTGATCGACCCCTACTAATATTCCAACTTTCCCTCTACTCGTTCTCGGCATACTCACAATATCAACCACCACAAGCTCCCACGGTTCTTTCACTTCAATCTTTCGCACTGGGGGGCGGCTATGCTGGGACTGGTATTTTCGCTTTTGGCAACTCTCACAAGTAGTTGCCACTTCTGCAACAACCAGTCCCAGCCTAGGGTGGAAAACCATTCCTTTCATCAATTCCCATAACTTGTTTTTTCCCACATGCCCATACATCCTATGTGTAATAATCACCAATCCTACCATACCCTCAAATGTCATCACTGGCACACTCTCTGTCTCACCCACCTTATTTACCCTCATATAATATAGCACTCCCATCCATACAGCCAACTTTTTCGCATACCTTTTATACTCTTCCACCTCTTTTGACCACTCTCTCACATCTGTACCATTATACACATATTCTCTCAACTTGCATATCACCTCATCTCCCTCTTGCATATCTAAAATATCTTCATCTCTCAACACTTCACACTGGTCTTCCACCTCTAACTCAATTGCTCCCACTAACACAGCATCTATACCTGTGCTCGGAAACATTCCCATACTGACCACATGCTCTCCTTCTCTCATTACTGAGCCCTGACCAACATCCACACTCAAGTTCATATTCTCAAGGAAATCAATTCCCAGTAGAAAATCCCAGGGCATTGATTCCCCTTTCAAGACTATGAACTTGTGCTCCCATACCTCTTTACATGCACCTAATCCCACCCTCAACTGCACAGCTTCATGTGACGCGACTGTTCCCCCTCCGATACCACGTATTCTCACACCCACTCTTTCTCGGGATACAGGCACATTCTCTTCATCTAAATCACACAACACTCGCTCATTCACCAGACTGATTTGGGCACCTGTATCCACAAGACCCCTGTAGAGCTCAATAGGACCTTCTGGAACCCTTACAGGAACCACAGAAGGGCTGAGCTCTACCTCATCCACACAGTCACGTATCATCCATGGCCCCTCTAACATACCTACTTCCATACAACCTTCTCCCTCTGACTCTCTCTGTGCAGCTCTAACTTCATCCAAAACCCTTTCCAAATTTTCACCTGGCACTATGCTTTTATACCTCTTCCTTTCACTCACCCAATTGTAATGTACACCACTAATACACTGCAAATGCAAAATCAGGGCTCCTTTCTCCTCGATCCTTTCATCTTTATACACAATTGGACAATCACTACCATAATGCACATACACTTCAACACTAAACAATGAGCTGACCACCATGAGGACCTCTTGAAAAGGAAAAATACCCGGGCTCCCCATGGCTTTCAGCTCACGTACATAATTGCGGACCTTACAAACACCCATCCTTTCTGGTTTCTTAATCGCTTCATTCATAACCAAGGTCCGCAATTCATTCACACTCCCTGGTATTCTCATTTTTAACCCATCCAATTTCAAATCTTTCAACCCATACCATACACTTTCAAACAAACTGTCGCCACCCCCCCTACTTTCATGCAACTTTACTATTCCCACTGGCAAATACTCAGGGTCGACCACCTCTTTCTCACACCTTTCATTCACCCCAGGTATTCTTGACATCAGGTCAGCCATACAATTCCTCTCCCCTGGCACATACTCAATCTTATAATCAAACTCACTCAACTCAAGCAAAGTTCTAGCAATTCTTCCATCCACAACTTTCATTCTCTCCATATATACCAAGGGCTGATGATCAGTCTTTAAAATAAATTTCATTCCATACAAAAATGACTTGAAAGCTTTCACACAAAACCTCATTGCCGCAAGTTCTCTCTCAATTGTACTGTACTTTCGCTCTGCCTTACTGAATGCTTTAGATACATACCCAATTACTCTCCTTCCTTCCTGTCCTTCCTCTCCCTGCAACTGGCACAAGCACCCACCCATACAAAATCCACTCGCATCTGTATACAATTCTAGCAAACTCGCTCCTTCACTCAGGTCCGGATAAGCCAACTCCACATCTTTCGCTGCTTCCACTCTCAATTGCTCAAATGCTTCATTCATCTTCTCCGTCCACACCAACTGAGTACTACCTTTCATTCCAGTCACTTCGGTCAGGGGTTTCGAAATCCCAGAGCAGCCCGCTATAAATTTCCTCTGAAACTCTACAAGTCCCAGAAAAGATTTAAGTTCACGAACTGTCCGAGGTTTCGGGAACTCCCTGACTTTTTCCATATACTCCCCACTCTTTCGTATACCACTCGAACTCACCTTGTGCCCCAGAAATGCCACACTTTCCCTGAACCACTCACACTTACTTGGTTTCACTCGTAGTCCGACTTCATCCAACACTTGCAGTACCTCTCTCATTATCTTCAGGTGCTCCTCAAACTCTGTCATAATCAAAATGTCATCTATAAAACATATGACATTTTCCCTTGCAAACTTACCAAGAACACGATTCATTGCTCTCTGAAATGCAGCAGGTGCAGCTGTAAGTCCGAACGAGAGAGCACGGAACATATAATGATTCCTGGCTGTGGAGAAAGCAGTTATGGGACGAGACTCTGGCTCAACCGGCATCTGGTAATATCCCCTCAATAGGTCCAATTTACTAAACACCCTCTTTCCATGCAAAGAGTATACACTTTCATTTATCAAGCACATCGGAAACCTGTCTTTCACTGTCCTTTCGTTCACCATTCGATAGTCCACACACAAGCGAATCCTTCCATCAGGTTTCCGCACAGGCACTATTCTACTATTCCACGGACTTGTGCTCTGTTCAATCACTCCCATTCTCTCTAATTCCTCACACTGCTCTTCTATCTCATTCATTACTGGTGGGGAGAACCGTCTTGGCCTTTGGTAGATCGGAGTCTCATCCGTTAACTGGATCCTGAAGGGAGGTAGTTTTGTTAAACGGAGGTCATCATCTCCTCGGGCCAATACGCTCCTTTTCTCCCCTGCCAACTGCCACACCTGCATTCGCTCACTCTCACTCAACTGTTCGCCAACAATCACCTCCTTTCTGATTTGTTCAGTCGTCCATTCCTCCCCACATTCTTGCCCTCGTTCATCCGTTTGTATTCCATTTTCTCCCTCCTCACATACTTCCTCAATCACTGTATATGCTCTCCCTATCACATCCCCCTCATTTATTCTCTTTCGCCATGCACCCCCATCTTCCCTAGCTTGCACACAAATCCATGGGTTACTCTCATCAATTATACCATCATACACATGCCCAACTCTTTTCACTTTATAGGATGCATCCATACCATTCACAAAAATCATGCTTCCCTGCCTTTTTCTTCTATTATCACTCACTGGCCACTCAACATGCACCAATGCTGGGGTTCCCTTTTCCAGATTTACACTCTCAGATGCTCTCACCTCATACCCTTTTATTACCCTCATCCAATCCGATTCACTTCTCCCCACATAGAATTCACACTTACCCAACTCATTTTTCCACTCAATCATACGTCTAGCAGGATGGATCACCAATCGATTCTTTTTCAAAAACTCATACCCCAGAATCATGTCATACTTTTCACTCTCCTTATCAACCACATAAAGCACACATTCTTCCATTTCACACCCCATCACTTTCACTTTAATCTGCACCTCTCCCAACACTCGTACTGGGATGTTCCCAACCCCTTTAATTTCCCCAGTTACTCCCCAATTCACTCTTCCTAATTCATTCTCTTTACACAAACATCCAATTCCTTGCTTACTTATTAAATTAGGTGAACATCCTGTATCCACTAATGCCCATTCAACAATAACCATACACTCTGCCTTTTTCTCACTCGCTCTCACTTCCTTATTCACTTGACACCATCCTGCTAATGCCTCAAATACACATTCATCATTCAGAGAAGCAGGGACCCCAACCCCATGAGAGGCCCCTGCCCTATGCGTTTCCCGTACTGGGACCAGCCTCGCCATTTCCAGTGACAGCACCCCCTTGAGGGCCCTGCCTCTGAGGTTGAGGAGCTGGCATGGCTGACACTGGCCGATTTCCTGCATGAGAGACAGGACTCCGCTGGTGCCGGAGCACCCTGCTGTTGGGCTTGACAGAACCGGGCAATATGCCCAAAGTTCCCACATGCCCTACATTCATACCCAGGTGTTCTGCATTCATACGCCATGTGTCCCATCTGCCCACATGCAAAACACGCACCCACTCTTCTTCTACAGGTCTCTATACTATGTCCCCCTCTACCGCAATATGCACACCCTCTCACATTCCCCATATTCCCTCCATTCACTGGCCCTCTTTGCTCATTCATTGTTGACTGGCCTTGAAGCCCTTGCCTTCTATACGTTTGCCCATTCATTCTGGGACCGATGTGGGAGGAGGCCCTGGTTGTTGCATGGCCGACCCTCCATACACCCTTGTGAATTCGTTCACAAAGTTAGCCAGCATTTCCATTGGGTTTTGGGCCATGGATGCTTGGCTAACTGGAGGGTGACCTGGCCTAGTATTTCTTAATGCGTCCGCATAACTAGGAAACACAGGTACTTGTTCCTCCCTCATCGCTGTCCCCATTCGCACATCTGCTTCCCTATTACGCCCAATCACACTCTCATACACTCGGTCCTCTAACAATTCCAAGATTTCATGCCACTTCAAACGTGTCCCTCTCACTCTTACACACTCTTTCCTCTTAACATTCAAAAACTCTCTCACACTCTCAGGTACTGTCTCAATCAACTTTCTTACCAACCTTTTATTCTCATCTATCCCATCATCTCCAAATTTCTTTCTCGCCAAAGTTTCAAGTCTATATGCATACAAATCAATACTCTCCCCCTTCTGCATCCTTGCTCTCTCAAAATCATCCTTCTTTCGATATTTCACACCCCCTCTTATTCTTAACACTTGCTCCACCAATCTCTCCCTTAACACCTCATACTTCACAGGCACTCCTGAATTTACAACAACATTGTAAAACTCTAGCAACCTACCTTCCAAACAGTCACCCATCTCTTTCACCCAATACTCAGGAGCGTCTGGATACTTGCTCTTACAATAACGTTCATACTCTTTCAAAAACTCTTGTACATCTCTCCCACTATAAACATTAAATTTTGCAACCTTCGGAATCTCCCTAATTAAGATTCCCTTATGCACTCTTACACCCTCACTCGTATCACTCTCAGTTTCAGTCTCACTCTCACTCTCATACATACTGTCCTCAATGCTGGAATAGAGGGAGTCATCTGCGCTAACGCAGCGTTGAACCTTCCGAGAAGCCCTCTTACCAGATGCCCTCCGAGCCCCCTTCATTCCCGCCTTGCCCCTCTTAGCCTGCCCTTCCATCCTCTTACCTTTCTCCCTCTGATCCTCACCCTCAAGCTTCTTCTTACCCTCCTTAGGGGTGGAATGCACCATCACCTTGTAAGGTCTTTCTTCTTTCCCCTCACTCACGCTTTCACTCCCTTCTCCTTCCAGGCCCCCTACTGCTACATCCTTTAGATGTGCCCCTTTCTTACTACCAACACCCTTACTATTTTCCCCTTCAAAACCCCCCTTCCCTTCCTTTTTCACTTTCCCATCAAGCTTGCCCTCCAACTCACTCATTCTCTTAACCATTGCCTTTAACCCATCATCCATCTCTTTCTTACTCTCATCCTTTCTTCCATCTCTTGACGACAAACTACTAATTCTTTACTCTGTTCCTCTAATCTACTCTGCAATTTCCCCAAAACATTCTCTAATTCTGCCTTCTGTAACTCTAACTGATGGTTCCTAGCCTTTTCTACCTCTAATGCCTCCTCTATCTCCCTCAACCTCCTTTCTAACTCCTCCTTGGTAGGCATCTCTAAAGATGCTACCCTACTTCACTTCTACTCTATTACTACTACACCCAACCTACAACTACTCTTTCACTCTTCTTCTATACAACCCAACCAGGAAACAACCCACTTTTCTGAGTGGAAGTCCCTGTTCGGGCGCCACTTATTTTATGTGGTGGGATTCGGATTAACCTAACGGCGCACCACGAATAAGAATTTTTCTTTTGTTTAAGACTCCACGAAACCAGGCTGCTTACCTTGAAGGGTTGTTGGATCCAGGCTCGCTGCCCAGACCTCCGATTCCACGACTGCTGGCTCCTGCCACCAACAGTCTCTTACTTGCCAGAATAGCTTCCTTCTGTTAGTGGTTCCTATCTCCGGCATCCCCTTCCTAACAGAACTTAAAGTTCCCTTGGTCCAATAACGGTCTTCAGCCTCAGACAAATCCAGCCTGACTTTAGTTTCCTCTGTTATGTTCTTTATTTTCTCTTGTCAAATTACCCTCTTAAACTATATTTTTTATTATTTATATTTCCACACATGCGCCAATTGGTTCCCCCACTTCTCAAAACTCGAGTTTTGACACACACGACACTTTTAAACCTCAGAAGCGTCTTTTACTAAATTTGTTTATTCTTTTTTTCTTTTGTTTTTTACTAAATTTTTTATTCTTTATTTATTTGCTGGAAAGAGAGAGAGAACCATTAAAATCCTATCTATAACAAGTATTTCATTCAAAAATCAAAAATTTAATATATAAATAATAATAATCAAGGCCAGGGGAAAGGGTTCACCTTCCACAATGTGTTTAGAAATGCTGCAGAATGATTTGAGCTATGCAGGGATACTGATGGGCGTCACGTCGAATCCTACTCTAATTATTTAATAAATGTTACCACTTTTATCATTTTATGATTGAATTCCATATAATTTCCAAGTGCTTCACAAAAATAGATCCTGACTTTATGTACACCCTGTATAAAAACATAATATTGTACATATTAAGAAAATTAATATTTATTCAATAATTTGTGGCTCAGGTTCTGCAGATGTTGATGGCATTGGATCTTTTGTTTTCTTTAAGTACTTGTCCAGTGATGTTTGTACTGTAGCTTTTTTCCTCTCCTCGAATCACTTTATAGCATGTAATAGTGTCATGCACTGCTCTAGACACCTTCGTGAACCTTTTGGTGAACTAAGGATCATGCTTGTGTATCCATGTAAGTTGGGGACTGTATTGCATTTACTGAGCTTGGGTCTATGTAACTAGTTAATATACATTTACCAATATCTATGGAGCAAATGGGAATTGGTGAAATTTTGGTATCACGGGTGGATAGGGTTGGTATCCCTTAACTTGATATATATCTTGTAGTATCTGACAACTTTAAATTGATGGCTATCCACTATCTGGCATATCCTTACTTTATGTATAGGGCCTAATAATGAGGAAAATCTATAAAGGAAATTGTGAAAATAATTGCCTTGACACCTGGACATCAAACTGAATTGTATCCAACTGTTGCTGATCATCTGAATTTTATAAATTTTATTTAGCCACTTTGTCGGGTACTCTGGCTGAGAAAACTAATAGGCCTCCATATTTTTTAGGTTTACAAAACTGGAGTAGGCCTAGTATCCACATTCTTTTAAGCTACTTTAATTCTTACTGGTATAGCCATATGAGGACTACTTGTAGCCTTAGTCCTGTTTAAAGTAGTCCCTAAGGGTCATTCTCTGTCAGATCAACCAGTGCCTAACACCCTCATCTCTCAGATTTTGCTGAAATTTGGTTTATAGGGAGTTTGTGGGCCCTGAATCCATTTCTGAAATTATAGGTCAATCCGACCAACGGTCAAGAGATAGACCTCGGGAAATTTGAGGTCACTTGCGAGGTCACTAACATTTGGCGACCCATAACTTGGGTAATAATGGTCACAATTATATAAAAGTATATATATTTAGAATCAGAAAACGACAAGGAATCCAAATATGCAAGTTTTAGAACTCTAGGTTGAAAAATAAAAAAGGTTACACTGTAACCAAAATTTGAGGTCACGATTTGACCTCTGGGGTATCAAATGAGAATTTTTTTTAAATGTAAAAATGAAGGCATAGGCATTGGCTATTAGAATCAGCAAAAAAAAGTTTGTTTGTTAGTATTTTTCATGTAACTAACATATAAGTGAACACCATATTCATAAGTTGTGCGTCAATTCTACCTATTTTTCACACTTAAGCTCATAATTTGACCTATAGAAATTAAAATTACATTTTTTTATAGATATAAAAACAAAGGCAAAAAATGTAAAATTGTATTTCACTGCTAATCTACACTGGCAATAATAGTTATAATAGTGAAAGGGGAAGACCTACTTAGAGGATTCATGTGCTAGCCTAATACAATTTTTGCATGCTCGATGCTCTCATCAATTCTTTTTGTGGAAAAATGTATTGAATTCTGCTGCCTCCTCTAGGGTAGGACAACTCATTACAGTTAATATATGATGTCCTGGCACTGCACATGAATCCTTGTTTGATGGATAATAATATGCACTTGATCTGATGACCCAGAGGGATGTAGAAAGTTCACAGTGAAATCATCAAACTCTTCACAATATTCCTCCACAATTCCATACCAAACTTGCATGTCATAAATGCAGCCAACATACTCTCCTGGTTTGACACATTTTAGGTTACCAAGCATTGCAGGTTCATTAGTAAAATGACTTTTCCTTATTCTTTTCTTTTCTCCAATGCCACTTGAAATGGGATACACCATCAGTTCTTCCTTGTTTAGGGGAACAAATCTATGATATTTCTGAGTTCCAGGAATAGCCCTACTATCCTTGAATCGATGTTCCAACCGTTCTTCTGCATCTTTCAAATCAGCTGTAGTTACAAAGAAAAAATTTATCTTCTTGCTCAAGTTTTCTTCACAAAACTGAAACATGTATTCTGGTGTAAGAATTTGCCTCTCTGTAGTTCTCTGCAAACTGGCACGAGCAGTAGCTCTTTTCACTGTTCCTCCAATCCCATCACATGCATTTTTGCCATGGGATGTAGCAAAGAAGTGCCATTCACAAGACAGACCAAAATCCTCTTCATGGTAACAGAGATTTGTGAAGTTGTATCTGTTCTTATATTGGCCAGCACATCCATCTGAGAAATAGTGCACCTTCTTCAATTGTGGCATCTGAATTTAACATATGTCATAAGCTTCAATATGAATGAGTAAACCATTATAGTGTTGTGTTTTAGTGATGCAGATAAGAAACAGACACTAAAATGGCTAAGTTCCTGGTCTGCAGATGATCTATAATAGATGACAAAAGGGTGAACTGTACACTGTGAATTGTCCCAGTGAAACCCTTGGGCAGCATCCTGGACAATGAAAGAATAATTCTCAGAGAAATCACCTACTATAACTACCTCGCTCTGAGGTGGTAGTGTTTCTTTCAACTGCTTGAAGTACTGTGATTGTTGCTGAGCAACAAAGTGATGATGAACCATGCGGGATATTTTCATGCTTAGGGATGATAAGTATTCATGAAGTGGCTCCACCTTATCAACCATTGTACAATGGTCAACAGTCACCATTGCTTGTAAGATATTTCATTTGGAGCTGATTTCACACTGTCAAGTAACTCAAGAAAATCCAGGACACCCTCTTCTCTTGGGCAATCATTGCAAAGTTGCATCATGCAAGTCTCTCTTTCTGTACTGCAGACACTGTAATCCATAAGATCCTTGTATGAAAGACCTCTTTCTCCCAATGCAGCCAGCTGCAATTTTGGATTTTGATGGTATGTGCAGACACAGACAGAATGAGTCCCACCACTACTGGCAAGCACGCAATATGATGGCCGTAATTTTGCAAATGTGGAAAATCCTATTTTGGGATTCTTTTCATCATTTTTATATAGTTCAAACATCTCTCTTAAATTCCCGAGGACCAATCGTTTTTGCACCTTCATTGCACCTTCAGTACTGATAACTTTCACGCAATTCTTTTGGCCAGGACACATACGACTAACCTCTTCTGACTCATAGAATCTTCTAACTATATCTTTGTGTTCTTCAGATATCACTTTTCCTTTGCTCATTAGTGGAATCTTCGGAAGGATTCCATGTTCTGATTTAAGTGAACGGCTTCTTTTCACCATGTATGTTGTAGTTTGAAAGAAACTAGCTGTTTTTTCAGTTGTGTATGGTGAGAGAGTCAATATTTGTAGTTTGTGATGGTGACATTTGCTCTCCAGGAATGACTGTTTCAATTCATTCATTAATTTGTCTAGATGTTTTTCAGATTTAGTTTCAGGTTTTGAAGTATCACTTACCTCCTCGGTAATTTGACCACCATAACTGAGTTCTAGCCTCTCCTTCAGGTGTTTCTGAGCAGATGATAGCTTACCACGAGCCTTGCGCTTTTTTCTGGCTTAATGACAGCCCTTCTGAAAAGAACAGAAAAAAAGGTTTCACACACCTGAATATTAGTAATTAAATATTAATTATAGTACCTTAAATGCTATATAATTGGCTATATAGTAGATCAAACAGACCTTGTAGTAAAGTATAAGTTATTATATTAATTTATTACTTACTTTTTTTAACTGGTGTTTGGTCCAGAAATGCTAGAACTGGTTCAACTGAAGTTGAAGGATTTTCCTTTATCAAGCAATCACTGTCATTGTCCAATCTTGAATTGAAGAGATGTTACTCAAGCCACTGATAGTAGATGATTCATTTGAATCCTGCTCAGACTCGTTTTTCAGTGGTACTAAGTATAGTGGGTTTTTCATTATCAGTGTCCAGCAGTTCACACACAACAATGAGTCTTTTTTCACTCTTCCAGCACATTTTTCAACAAGTACATCAGTCACTTTTCTAAGATTGATTGTTATGCGTTTCTTGTGTTTGTGAATAGGGTCCTGGCAGTATTTCAAGTGCCGAACCATTGTATTTTGATCTGTAAAGATATAGGATTTACAATTAAGTAATATATATTTTTAGAAAATATATAGCTATACACACTTAATATTTTAGGCCTTGATAGTCTCTGAGGCTCATTAAAACACCATACCCACCAGCCACCCACAGTGCTGGCTGGAACTGTACTAACCTGTAGACAAGGAATTTTGCAACTATCTGTGTTGATTCTGCACTTAGACAAGTAGCAACATGTTTCAACAGGTTTGTTTAGGCTACATGTGAGCTTAGTCTTCCCCTTTCACTATTATAACTATTATTGCCAGTGTAGATTAGCAGTGAAATACAATTTTTATTAAATTCTTGGAGCTTGAGGTCAAATTGATAGCTAAGATATAAAAATTCCTTGAAATGACAAGCAATTTATAAATATGGTGTTCACTTATAAGTTAGTTACATGAAAAGTACAACATAAACAAACTTTTTATGATTGTTTCTATTAGTCAAGAACTCTGACTGTTTTTTATCTATAAAAAATGTAATTTTAATTTCTATAGGTCAATTATGAGCTTAAGTGTGAAAAAATAGGTAGAATTGACACACAACTTATGAATATGGTGTTCACTTATATGTTAGTTACATGAAAAATACTAACATAAACAAACTTTTTTTGCTGATTCTAATAGCCAATGCCTATGCCTTCATTTTTTACATTTAAAAAAAAAATTCTCATTTGATACCCAGAGGTCAAATCGTGACCTCAAATTTTGGTTACAGTGTAACTTTTTTATTTTTCAACCTAGAGTTCTAAAACTTGCATATTTGGATTCCTTGTCGTTTTCTGATTCTAAATATATATACTTTTATATAATTATGACAATTATTACCCAAGTTATGGCTCGCCAAATGTTAGTGTAGTGAATACTCTTATTTTAGTTTCAAGATAAATGTTAATTTTACCGTCTTGAATTTCGGAATAGTATAAATCATTTTAAATTAGTTACCCCATTATAATTCAATTGTGAACCACATTAATACTAATTTTATGTATACTATATTATTTTATTGTATGTAACATAATTAATTATATATCACAATTGTCAGTTAATTATTTATATTCAAATATTTATTTTAATCTAATACCATGTCCATTTTACAAATAAATAATAGAAAACCAAAGGTTATATTTTCCACCTTTGGTACTGTCGCAGTTTCGCCTAACGGACTCAATACGGCTAGTGAGATAATCACTGGTTGGCACTTAACTAGCGGCAGTGCTTATGGCTACATCATCCAGGTTAACCTATACCGGATAGATGCGCTACGGTCCCAAGCCGTAGCTTGCCTAGGCCGACGACGACGACGACGTAAACCAACAATTGGTGACTCCGGAGCTGGATTACCCCTTTTACCCGAACGACTAGGATTAGACTGTAATGTCGTTCGTGCCCATCACCCCCTTCACCCGAACGACTAGGACTAGACTGTAACGTCGTTCGTGCCCACCACCCCCTTCACCCGAGCGACTAGGACCAGACTGTAACGTCGTTCGTGCCCATCACCCCCTTCACCCGAGCGACTAGGACCAGACTGTAATGTCCGCTCGTGCCCTCTGCCCCTCACCCCTGCCCGTGCGCTCTGTGCCTGCGCTCGTCTCAACCTCCACTCCTTCGTTGGGAACTTGTCGTCTTGCTTGTACGTCAGCAAGCATAGGAGAAGATGCCTGACGACGCTGGTGCCATCTCCCACTTGAGCGTAAAGCTCCCCGTCTTCTGGCCGGGTGATCCATTTATTTGGTTCCACCAAGTGGAATCACAATTCAACTTGGGAAGGATCACCACTAGCAGGACGAAATACGATCATGTTTTGTCCTCTCTACCAGCGAGCATCATCTCTGAAGTCCGTGACGTCATCGTATCTACTTCCACGAGTGAGGACCCGTACAACGATCTGAAGTCTGCCATCCTGTGCCGCACCACTGTCTCCGAGCGTGAGAAACTACATCAGTTAATCTCAAAAGAAGAACTTGGAGACCGTAAGCCCACTCAAATGCTGAGGGCTATGCAGTGCGCTCTAGGCGAACGCGCACAAACCTTCGATAAGGACATCTTTAGACAGTTGTTCTTGCAGAAACTTCCTCCATCAGCTCAGCGTGTCTTGGCCACTATGGATCCTGCTACTCCAGTTGATAAACTAGCAGAAACTGCCGACAAAGTAGTAGAAATTGACACAGCTCCCGGTCAACAACGTGAACACACAATCGGAACTGGAGTTGAAAGTGAAAGAGTTAAGTCAACGACTCAACCACGTTTGTTCTCTGCTACAAAATCAACGGCAAAGAAGCCATTCTCGGTCAAGATTTACGAAGAGGCATCGTTCGAGTTCCGGGAAGATCTGCTTCTACCACTCCAAATTCGGAAAGAAGGCTAGGAAGTGCATCTCCCCTTGCAATTTTTCGTCGGAAAACCAGCAGCGAGTCCTAATGGCGTCTAGTACTCGCACTGCCAACCTGTTATTCATAAGGACAGGAACTCTGGTGTCAATTTCTTGGTTGATACCGGAGCGTCAGTCAGTGTATTCCCTCAAAAATCTGGTCATACGCACTCGGAATCTCCGCCTCTATACGCTGCTAACGGTTCACGCATACCCACGTACGGTACTCAGTCGCGTGAACTAAACTTGGGCCTTCACCGATCCTTCAAGTGGATTTTCATCTGTGCTCAAGTGCGGCATCCCATAATCGGCGCTGACTTCCTCCAGCATTTCAAACTCCTGGTGGATCTTGACACAGCGACGCTTATGCGACCAGGCCACACTGCTTTCTGTTCTTGCCAAACAGGTTGCCCTTCGGACGCCTCGAACTCTGCACTTTCCCTCGTTCCCCTAATTCATGTACCAGTGCCTTTTCCAGCGATATCCAGGAATTCTTCAACCGATGCAGATGGGTGATACCATTAAGCACACCATTACCCATCACATTACAACAAAGGTCCCCTGTGTTTGCAAAACCCAGACGTCTTGCCCCGGACAAACTGAAAGCTGCCAAATCGGAATTCCAGCTTATGCTGGATCTTGGGATAATAAGACCTTCCAAAAGCAGTTGGTCCTCTCCCCTACACTGGTCCAGAAGAAGTCAGGAGACTGGAGACCATGTGGGGATTACCGGTTTTTAAATTCGACAACCATCCCTGGACCGATATCCGGTACCAAATGTCCAAGACTTTACTTCTCTTCTCCACGGCAAATCTATCTTCAGTAAATAGATCTCGTTAAGGCTTTCCACCACATTCCCGTAGAGCCTTCGGATATTCCCAAGACTGCAGTTTTGTACACCATTTGGGTTATTCGAATTTGTGAAGATGCCGTTCGGGCTACGGAATGCTGCGCAAACCTTTCAGAGGTTTATAGATGAGTCACCAGAGGCTTAGACTTTGTTTATGCCTACATCGATGATTTGCTTGTGGCCAGCTCAACGGAAGAGGAACATAAGGAACATCTTTCACTCCTTTTTCAACGCTTAGAACAATACGGTGTTACTATTAATGCATCTAAGTGTGTGTTTGCACCAACCTTGGAATTTCTTGGTCACACGATTTCGCAGCACGGAATTACCCCCCCTTCAGGACAAGTGTGAAGTGATAAAAAATTACCCTATGCCAAATAATCAGCGTGAGTTACGTCGGTTTCTAGGTTTGGTAAATTATTACCACAAGTTCATTAAAAACTGTGCTAGTGTTCTTGCTCCTCTACACGCTATGATCACACACAAACGCAAGTAACGAAATTGTTATGGTGTAGCGATAGTTTACAGGCGTTCGACAATGCCAAAAATGCTATCAATAGTGCGTTGTCTCTGTCATTTCCTATCAGTGATGCCCCCCTAACTCTGACGGTCGATGCATCAGATGTTGCGATCGGTGGAGTGTTGGAACAAACCATTAACGGTCAACAAGCACCCATCGCGTTTTACTCGAAAAGCTGCAGCCAGCCCAAACGCGTTATTAGTGCTTTCGGACGTGAACTTCTTGCTATTTACTTAAACGTGAAGCATTTTCAACATTTCCTTGAAGGCCGAGAGTTTTGTGTTTTACCGACCACAAACCTTTGGTCACTGTCTTCATAAAAACTGCTGTAACCACTCTCCCAGAGTCATCAGGCAACTCGATTATATCTCGCAATTTACCACAGATATCCGCCACATCAAAGGTGTCTTGAACACTCCAGCGGATGCACTCTCAAGAATAGAGATTACTTCTGTTACCCTCAGCTCTACACTGTGGAATGCTATTGCACAGGATCAAGATAAGGATACGGAACTACAAGACCTGCTCAGAGAAGACTCCACTCACTCACTTTCCCTCAAGAAAATGAGTATGCCAGGATTGTCTGTGCCTCTCTATTGCGACGTATCAACAGCTGCTATTCGCCCTTATGTCCCTCCATGTCACAGACAAGCAGTCTTCACGGATCTTCATAAGCCCTCCCATCCTGGTATCCGTGCTTCGCAACACCTGGTTACTTCTCGCTTTGTTTGGCCCTCGATGCGGAAGGATGTCAAACATTGGACCAAAACGTGCCTTGCCTGCCAGCGTGCCAAAGTCCAAAGGCACACCAGGTCCCCCTTTGACGCATTTCCGCCCCCATCCCAGCGATTTGAAATAATCATGTAGACATTGTTGGCCCTCTTCCAGTGATTCAAGGCCAACGTTATCTGCTCACCTGTCTCGACCGCTTTTCCAGATGGCCTGAAGCCATCCCACTTCCTGATATCCAAGCGGACACTGTTGCAAGAGCCTTTCTTCATGGATGGGTATCAAGATTTGGATTGCCGACAAAAGTCATCACTGACCAAGGTCGCCAATTTGAGTCTTCGCTTTGGAAGAAGTTTACCAGCTTGTTGGGTACAGTACATGCGCATACCTGTGCGTATCATCCGCAAGCTAACGGCCTCGTCGAACGCTTCCATCGCCAGCTGAAGTCATCCCTTATGTGTCACGAAGACTCCCATTGGATGGATAAGCTTCCACTCGTGTTGCTTGGTATTCGCTCTGCATTTAAGAGTGATCTGAAGACTACAGCGGCTGAACTAGTCTATGGAACAACACACTGCGGCTACCAGGTGGCTACTTCACTGCAGGGGATAAGTCATGTGATCCTACGGAATTCGCTCAAACACTTTCCTCTCACATGCAGTCCCTTCAGCCTGTTCCCCCTCGATTGACTAGCCAGCAGAACATCTTTGTTTCCCCAGCCCTCCAGTCTTGCACCCACGTTTTCGTTCGTGTACCTGTCCCAAAACGACCTCTCCAATGTCCATATGACGGACCCTATGAAGTTCTCCGACGTACGCGCAAATCATTTCTCATCCAGCGCGGTTCCAAGGTCGACAAGGTTTCTATCGATCGTCTTAAGCCTGCGTTTTTGGAATCAACCTTAAGTGAGGTACAAGTAGCTACCAAAAAGGTTCAGCGGAAATCTGTGTCGTTCGGAACTCTTTGAACTTCCTCTCTGGTGGGGAGTGTGTAGTGAATACTCTTATTTTAGTTTCAAGATAAATGTTAATTTTACCGTCTTGAATTTCGGAATAGTATAAATTCATTTTAAATTAGTTACCCCATTATAATTCAATTGTGAACCACATTAATACTAATTTTATGTATACTATATTATTTTATTGTATGTAAACATAATTAATTATATATCACAATTGTCAGTTAATTATTTATATTCAAATATTTATTTTAATCTAATACCATGTCCATTTTACAAATAAATAATAGAAAACCAAAGGTTATATTTTCCACCTTTGGTACTGTCGCAGTTTCGCCTAACGGACTCAATACGGCTAGTGAGATAATCACTGGTTGGCACTTAACTAGCGGCAGTGCTTATGGCTACATCATCCAGGTTAACCTATACCGGATAGATGCGCTACGGTCCCAAGCCGTAGCTTGCCTAGGCCGACGACGACGACGACGTAAACCAACATTAGTAACCTCGTGAGTGACCTCAAATTGCCCGAGGTCATATCTCTTGAACCGTTGGTTGGATTGACCTTATAATTTCAGAAATGGATTCAGGGCTCACAAACTCCCTATAAACCAAATTTCAGCAAAATATGAGATGAGGGTGTTAATTTCAATTTTTTTTGGTTGATCTGACAGAGAATGACCCCTAAGTCTAGTCCTAATTAAATAAAAAATTAGAATTTTATTATTATAGATTATAAAATTAAAACTTGAATTTGCCTCTTTCTTTACCAGAAACCATGCCATCTCCCAGGCGTAAAAGTAATCAGAATACTCCAACTAAAACTCCAAGTAAAAGAGTAGGTGCTTTAACATCAGATGGACTTGCAAGTTCACCTGGTAGAAGTACTCGCTCTACTCCTAGTAAAAGGAGTGACACCAGTGAGTTAGTTCCACTTCCACCCTCTTCTCCTGGATCAGAATTGCTTCCACCTACTTCTCCTGCAGTCATTAGGGTTCACCCAGGTAAACTATATATATATATATATATATGAGGTGTAGTCAACAAAAATTAAAAGTAGCCTAGATTAAGGAATTCATTTTAAAGTGGGTAGATCAGTGGTTCTCAACCTTTTTTTAACCATTGCCCCCTTGAAAATTTTTTTGCCCACTCTATTTTCAAATCACCCCCCTACACAAAAAAAGTGAAATAAAATTTAAAAGGCACTAGTTTGGCAGCTAAAAAGCACTAAAAGTGCACTAAAAATAATAATCACGTTATCATTTTAGTAGCGCAAGCCTAATTTTAAGTTCAAGTAGCCTCATTCCCGAGAAGTAGGCCAAACTGGCATCCTCCGCCTTAAACCTTGCAACGTTTTCAAATGAAAATCATATTTATACATGTGTTAGCACTCCTTATTTATGAATTTTTATCAGATAAGAAAGTGAACATTCGAAACTCTATTTTATTCTTAAGAAGCACTAATTGAGTGACTAGAAACGTGACAATGAGGTCATTGTCTCCGTACTCGAAACAAGGGACAAACGCGAAAATTAAGAAGCACTAAAGCACTAAAAGAAAAATCAATGATAATAGATAATAGCACAAAAAATAACACCCGCCCACGCTTCTAATTAGGTAAGAACTGACGCACCGTGTGCATAACCGTCACTAAGCCGCTATAGAATGCTTTGAATGATGACCCTGCCCCACTGCACTTCTCATTGGTCAATTCCCTTTAACGTCATCGATGGCACAATACATACTCCGAATAGTGTTTCAAAACCATTGATGAACAATTCGAAAATAATTTAATTTTAATCGTTGCCTAAATAAATTTTTGCCCACTTTCGCCCCCCAAGAATTTCATTTTCGCCCCCAGGGGGGCGAAATCGCCCCCGTTGAGAAACCCTGGGGTAGATGATCCCAACAAGTAAAATAAACATTAAATTTCCTGTAGTACTCGCAATTCTCAATAATTAACAATGATACCATTACTACTACTATTACTATTTGTTACTGGTTATTTTAGTTTTGGTATGCTGGTACTGTATTGGCACAATATACTTAAATCATATAATACTGGTTAAAGTTTTAATTCAGCTTTATAGCAAAGTATCACTTCCTCAGATATCAGATCTCTACGCAACATTTCTTTATTGTACCTCACTTTACTCATAATCATTATCATTGTTGGATGTAAATTCCATTTGAGAAGGTTCATTTAGAAAAATTAGTTAAATAATGGGCTGAAAATATTGAAGTGAGAAATTCCAGCATTGGTGGTTGTTGTTGTTGTTGTTGTTGTTTAGCCGATCAGCCCACCCTGATCGAGCAAGCCAGTGGCACGCAGGTAACCGATCGCCCTCTCCGGTGTGGACCAGAGGTTCAGTGCACTAGTGATGATGTGTTCATTGTTGTGTTAGAGCGGGACAGTCTGTCATAATGTGTTCAATTGTTTGTGTTGTGTCCTGGCACAGGTGGCAGGTGTCGTCTATGGAGTTGTCTAGTCTGTGTTTATATGTCCATAAGTTGGGGTGATGTCCACATTGGAATCGTGCTAAGTTAACTCGATCCGATCTGCTCAGGCTGGTCTCTGACCTGTTAATGGGTGGTGGCTTCGCACCTAGGACCGCATTTGGACCGAGTCGTGTCAGTGCTTTGTGGGTTAGGTGTGTGTGTGTGTGTGTTTTCTGTACTGTGTGATGTTTGTGGGGCGTGGTATGGAATGGAGTATTTGGTTGTAATGTCTCTGGTGTTACCTTAATGGTGCAGGGTGTTGGTGCATGATTGTACATGTAGTGGCAAGGGTGTTGTGGGTTAGTTGTTGCTGCTGCCATGAATTGTGTTCCCCTCATGTCTAAATGTTCCCTAACTTTTAGTATTTTTGTTTCTGTGTGCAGGTGTTCTATTGGTGTTGTTTGAGTGCATCCTGTAATGATACGAAGTGCGTTGTTTTGTATTGTCTGTAAGGTGTTTATGTGTGTGTTTGAGATAATGGGTGCCCAGCATGGGCTAGCATAGTCCATAACTGAGCGAATATATTGTTTGTATATGAGTGATGTTGTTTCCTGCTGGTGTCCAAAGTTTGTGCCTATTAGTACCCTAAGCGTGTTAAGTCTTGACGCACATTTGTTTTTAATGTCCTGAATGTGGTTTGCAAAAGATAATGTGTTTTATGTGACGCCAAGTATTTTGGTTCTGTGAGTGTGTGGAATGTTGTTGTTGTTTAGTGTAAGCTGTGGAATTACCTGGTGTTCTTTTGTGTTGCTTATAAGCAAGGTGATGGTTGATTTTGTGGGCGCTACTTTGAGTCTATTGTGTGTGAGCCAGTCTTGTATACTGTTTATGTATGTTTGTAGGTTATTTGTAGCAGTGTCGATGTTGTTGTGGGTGGATGTTAGTGATATCATCTGCATATGATGATAAGGTAAGCTTGTTATCTATGGGTGTTGGAATGTCATGCATGTATAAGTTGAAGAGTGTTGGTGAGAGAACAGAGCCTTGAGGGACCCCATCTGGAAAAAGCTTGTTTTTGGATGACTTGCCATTAAATGTGACATGTGAGTATCTTCCTGAGAGATAGTTGCTCAGCCACCTTTTGGTGTTGTTGTGCATGTTTGTGTTGAGTATTCTGTTTATGAGAGGGAAGCGTGGGATAGCATCAAATGCTTTACTAATGTCTATTGTTGCTAATAGTGTACATTGAGCTGGTCGTCTGGAGTTGATGCCATCCATGATGTGCTGCGTGAGGTTAGTGAGTAATGTCGTGGTTGAGTGGTGAGGTCTGAATCCATGTTGAGTAGGCGATAGTGTAATGTGTGGGTTGGTGATTTGTAAGATTAGTCTTTCTGTTACTTTGGAAGATGTGCATAGTAAAGTAATGGGTCTATAGGAAGCTGGTTCTGTTTGATTTTTGTTTGGTTTGAGTAGTGTAATAATTTTACCTTGTTTCCATATGTCAGGAATAATACAGTGTTGGTATGAATATGTGCTGATATTTGTGAGAGCTAGTATTCCTTGTGGGCCCAAGTGTTTTAGGTGTATGTTAGATATGTTGTCTGGTCCAGTAGCCTTCGAATTCTTAATGTTTTTGATGATGATGGTGGTCTCGTCTGTATTGAAGGGTGTAATGGTCGTGTCGAGTCTAGGTTTTCTTGTGTCTGGCTGTTTGTCTGTCTGCATGTTTCTGGTTGTTGTCTCTGTTTAAGTGACTTATCTTTGCGTAGTGATTAACTAGAATGTTAGCTTGTTGTGTGTATGTTGGGATATTATTTTGGCTGTGACAGATAGCCGCGTGTGAGGTGTGAATGCTGCTGTTAGAGTGGGTAATGCTGTTTATAGTCTTGTATAGCCTGGATGTATCTGTGGAGTGGTTTAGTGTTATGAATTCCCTGAATGTTTGTTTGTTTTTCTTTGAGTTTGTTTATTTCTGTGTTGAGCTGTTGTATCTGCTGTTTTATGGCTTCTGTGTGTGGTGTTTGTGTGTTATATTTGAGGTTGTTACGTTGTCTTATGAGGTGGGCTATTTCTCTAGTGTAATTTGGGTTGTATTTCCTAATGTTGCCCTTGGGTATGTATTTGTTTGCATTATTGATAATCTGATTAAATGTCTTGAGTGTTGTATTGATGTTTATGATGGGTGTGCTGTTTAATGTGGTGAATTGTTCCTCAGTCTGTATTTTGAACTGTTCCCAATCAGCTTTCTTGTAATTTCTGTAAGTGTGCCTAAGGCTGTTGGGGCAGAGTGTAGAATGTGTTGTAATGATGATGGGCAGGTGGTCTGATGACAGTTGTTTTTCTGTTCTCCATTGTGTATGTGTTGCTAGTGAGGGGGAACAGAACATTATGTCTGGGGAGGAGTTTGAGTATCCTGCTTGATGTGGTATGTGTGTATGTTCTTCTGTATTGTTAAGAATGAAGAGGCTGTTTAGTTGTGTGGCTATGTTGGCGCCTCTGGTGTTGTTTTGGTTGGAGTAAGTTGTGTTGTAGGATTTATTTTAAAAATAGCAAGCAAGCATCATTTGTACTCCTGGTTAGTCTTGAAGGATGCTGTCAGGTTAGTAGTACAATTGATGATAGGTCACTCCAGTCTTGCAATGTACTACTTTATTATAAGTAAAATGAACTCTACCTTGTCCTAAATGTGAGGAACATGACACCCCTGCCCCCCCTTCCATTAGGTTGAAGCATGTCCAGTCTCTTCACTCAAATGGTTTAGAGCAGTAATTCCTAACCTGGTCTGCAATGTTCTTGTAGGTGGTATGCAAAAGGGTTATAAATAAACATCTAGGTAATACAGTAATACTTTCATGAGTGATTTCAAAAGTAACAATAGTTGCAGATAATCTGCAAGTTTTGCAACTGTGGATTTGCATGCTGTTCAATTTGCTGTCCAGAGTGCAAGTTTCACCAGCATGTACTTTTTATTAAACTAACTGCCAGGCTTTCAGGATTTTCATCAAATGGGGATGACTAATTACTGTCAGAGGCCTCATGTTGGTGCAATGAGCTGACTAATAGCCTGACCTCTCTACCCCTTTAGGGTCCATATGAATAAATAATCCCATGGTTTTTTGTGTGCATGTGCATGCCTGCAATAAGCAACTGGGTATACATGAGGTTGGGTGTGATAATTTGCGGATGTGGTGGGGTAATGTTTTTTGAGAGGTAACAGTTTTGATACCTTGGAGCATTTAAAAAAAATCTAGGAAGATTGTTATTGTTGTGGAAAAAGTTGCATAAAGTTAATGAGTACCTCGCTATTTAGGGATTGAACAAGAAATAGCCTTTGCGTTTGCAATTGGCTCTGGGCCACTTGTTATGACCTCAGTTTAAGTATAGGTAGTTAATTAGATTTTTAGATTTAAAAAAGCTTGTACCTCGCTTATGTGGAGATGGGCACAGGCACTGTCAGGCAGTTGGTTCATTATCAGAAGCACCTATTTTTTAATCTAATCCTAGCAACTTGTATTGTTACTCAGGTCTCAGTGAAATTGACTTAAGTTCTCCCCTCAATTATGGAACACCAAGCAGTGTTGGATCTTCTCTACGAACTCCTCGTTCAGGAATAAGAGGAACTCCCATCCGTCAGAGAACTGATATTCGCTCAGACAGAAAAATTCGGCAGGTTTGTAAGACTGAAATATACCTTTCCTTTCAACCTTTCAAGTGTTCTGTGTGATAATTCTTTACTTCACAGAGGTCAGGTTTGTTGCCCCTCTTGAGTTGGCCTAATGAATTATAGAGTTGGTTTCTTAACCCTGGTTCATCCAGTACATTAAGCCTTTTACCTTTATTGAATGGGTAAGGATATTTTAAGCTTTAGGATCATTAGAACAAAATTTTATGACGAATAGATCACACTAATTATGGTATGCCTATATACAGGATGTATGCAGTCCTTTCCTGACAGGGTTGCCACTAGGGCTTTAAATTTCAGATTTTACAAAATAGGCTTTAAAAGGGCTTTAATTGGTCATGTGAGCTTTAAAAGGGCTTTATTGAGACTTTACTGTTAAGTGTTTAACAATAAATTTGGAAATACTATGCATTTTATTATTCTATTTACAGTGTTTAGTATGAGAAATAAGTTGTGGTTACAATAGGCCTATGATCAGTAATTCTATTGTCACGTTCTTTCTAGATTCAAAATTTTGAAATTAAAGTTATAAGATGACAATGTGGATCATTGCATTTGTAATTAATTTTGAAATAATTTAATTTTTTATCTAAAGAGTATAAAGAATAAGTTAGCTTCAATTTCATCTGGCCCGTTGGTAGGGGTTTATAAAAAATATAAAAAAAGTTTTAATATATTAATATTTTTGCATGTATACATGTTTTAATATATATTGAATGAAAGTAGGGCTTTAAAAAGCTTTATTTTTGTGAGAATTTTGGCTTTATTTCAAAATTTTAGAGTGGCAACCCTGTTTCCCAATTATAAACTTTAATAATTACATGGAATCTAAAGAAGACACAGTAATGCTTTGTTTTGCATGTTGTTGCATAACACTTTAATTTCACTTGGATGTGCTACGTGTAACTAACGGCGCACATGTTGACATTTAACACTTTTTAGCAAAGAAGAATGGACCTATCATCCTATCGTGCATTAATCCACACCAAACATTGACAAGAAAAAGCTTGGTGTTATTCAGCAACATGCAAAATAAAGCCTTACTGTGTCGTCTTTGGATTTCGTGTAATTAAAGTTTATAGATATACGGGGCTCCAATAAACCTTAGCTCCCCTGCCCATGGCCTAAACCATTAGAGGTACAGTAAAACTAAACATACCTTACAAAAGATAATTTAATCCTGCATTTAATGAGAAACAATTAAAACTTGGTGTTCCCGCCATTGGCTTCCAAGACAGCCTGAATTCGCTTTGGGTAGCTTGCCAAAAGTGACGTGAATAGATTTTGATCGTTACGCAAATTTGCTAAAACAGTTTCAATGTGTTGCGTCATTGTATCCTTCGAAAATCGATTTGCTGCAGGTTCTTGAAACGAGACATTCAACCTTGTCCTTTATAACTGATCCAATGTGTTCACAGACATTCAGGTCAGGAGAATTTCCTGGCCATTCTTCATTTCCAAAGAAATCGATCTCATGGTTCAGCAACAACTGTTGAGTGGCTAATGCCTTAAAGCAGGGGGCCTTATCGTGCAGAAGTGTGACCTGATCGACATCCATAACATTGTTTGGGTTTCTTAGAAAAGGAATGACATGCTGGGATAGAATAATATCACGAAAATACTGTCCATCCCAAATAAATCTGACCATTTGGCTTCAGCACCCACATGAGCTTCTTTGCAGTGAACAAAACAAACACCAACACAGTCTGGACTTTTTAATAATTCGCGATAATGTTCATTGTCATCGATTTCATCTGGTGTTGTGGCCCACACTCGATCATTTTGGTAGTTAGGCCGACGTGTTACGTAAACAAAAAATTCATCGGAGACAGCTAAATGCATGAAATCATCCACATCCCAATCTTCAAGATAATGGGCAAACCACATTCTGTCATCGATGTTAAGTTGAGTTTTTCTTGGCTTTGGAAGTTCATGCCAAGGCTTTAAACCTTGCCTATGACGGTACAGTCGAATGATCTCACCACTAACGATCTTTCCTCTCAACACTTCGATCTCTAGAAAGTTTAGCACAGCTGTTTTTCCGCTTACGCGTACCGCTTTCAATGATGTCCTTTGTTTCCTGAGAGAGTGGCAAATTTGGGCGCCCAGATTTGGTTGTATCCATTTCACATTCATCCAAAGTTTTATTCCAATTTATTTTGACGGTCCTCACTTCTTCGCAACTTTTTGGCAACCCATGAACGTGTTATAAAGGTGGCTCCAGCATCACGAGCTTCCCGAAATGTTATTGCTCGTATGCGATCTATCACACGTTGCCTCTGAATCACCAATTAATTGAGAAGCCATTATATTATTATATTATCACTTTATCAGCTACAGTAATTTTAATACCTGCAATAAATAAAGAATTTTATATATTTTTATAATCACTAAAAACTATTTCGATATAATTAAACATGTAAGCTGCAAATGGGGGGGGGGGGCTAAGGTTTTTTGGAACCCCTTAGGAGGTCCTCACTTAACGTCGTAGATGCGTTCCTGAGAAACAACTTAAAGCGAAATGACGTACAGCGATACCGTTTTTCCCATAGACCTAATGATATACTGTAAATGGGAGTTAGTTCCTGATGACTGCAGTGCTGCGTTCTCTGTTGGGGTCGTCTTCACTGAAGCTCGCCATTGTTGCTTCAAGATGACTAAGTGCCTCTGATAGTCTTTTAGCTATTAAAATAAAAGATGGCGTTTCTACAACAAGAGTACCCTCTTCCTCAGCTCGTTGCTGGGAGCAAAAATTCGCCACCAAATATGGCAGCGGAGTTGTCACACTGATTCTGCGAGATGCTCGGCAACACGCAGCATAGTCAGTGAGGAGTGGTGCCCATGCTCTGTTCACATGATTGCGATGTATATACTCGTAGAAATGTTCCCAAATTCTTCAATGGCGTATATGCGAAATGTCAAATAGCTGTGTGTGTGTGTGTGTGTGTTTTTTTAATTGCAAACAACACAGTAGTATAATTAATGTAAAGAACGACGCTTGTGTAGAAGAGCGTTCCGCACAAGATAATGAGGGAGAACGAACAAATGAATGTAGGAGAATTACGACTTCTGATTGATCGAGGTCCATGGTGTAGTGGATAGCATATCTGATTGGCAATCGGATGATCCTGGGTTCGTTTCCCGGGTGGTACCTCATTTTTTCATTTGTTCGTTCTCCCTCCTCATCTTGTGTGGAACGCTCTTCTACAGAAGCGTCGTTCTTTATATATGTCACCCCTCGTTATTTGTGGGGGATACGTGTTGAGAATCTCCGCGAATACTCTTTATGGAATTACTCGGGTCCTACGAAAATTAAAAATAATTACCTAGATGTCATTTTAAGCATGTGCGTAAGTAAATAATGAGCAGAATATGCATAAATAAATACCTGCAAGGCATTTTAAATATAGAAATAATGAACAGAATTAAGTACACTGTATGCATAAATACAGTAAATCCTCATCCAGTGTGTATTTGTTCAGCGCGAATTTACTTATACACGGAAAAATAAATGCGAGCAATTATTGCCAAAAGCAGAACATTTGATTATACACAGTCTGCCAAACATGCTCTAATAGAGTAGTACTGTATGCGTGCCAATACACGCTCTAGTGTTTTCTCCTACTCTCGCTAACACCCCCGCATCTCCCTCCCTCTCGCGTCACCCCTCGCATCACCCTTTGTCTCTCCTGCTACCGCGTTAAGTTCAGTGAAGTTGTGTTGGATTGTTTTTGTTGTATTTTGATGTTTTGCCATTACCCTTAGCAGTATGGCACAAAACGTAAAGCATCTGCAAGTGATAGTGAAGAGAAGAAAAGTCGTAAGGCTGACATTAGCTGAAAAAAATAAAGATTCTAGTTAAGTTGCGTGGTGGTATGAGCATAACATCACTTGGCCGCGAGTATCACGTGAATGAGTCCCATACGCACCATCCGAAAGAGTGAAAAAAAGATACGTGCTATTTTCATTTAATAGAAGTTATTTTTATCATGTGTAAATATCTATATTTATGATTTTATTATGTTCTTATTTCATATACAATATAGGTAAGGAAATTCATTTGCGTGAGAGTAAAAAAAAATCTACATATCTAAGTATTAATGGGAGACTTTACGTGGCCGCGTTCACGTATCCCCATTTATTTCATAAGGCTGTTAAGTTTGTCCAATGCGGATTTATCTAACGCGCCATTCTCGAGGAACCTAACCCCCGCGTTGGACGAGGGTTTACTGTAATAGAAAGTATTTTAAACATGTATAAAAAGAAATACAGCAAGGAACAATCACCATGCCAAAACGATATTGAAGGCTCCATTTGCTGATGGCCATACGCTCTCCAGCATGCCGCAAAACTCATGCCTCCAGCAATTTTATCAAGTAATTCTACCTTTTCTACCAGAGTCCTCGCTTCCTTTGCTCATTTAGGCACTTCACTAGCATTATCAGCAGGGCTGGAGGTTGTTTGTTTACGCTTAGAGGCCATAGTTCACTGTTATAATGCGAAAAATAACACTGACACAGACAAGGTATGCTTACTCAGTCGTGGCGCGGCGCAACTGAGGCAGAGTAAGCATGGGGAAGGAGTGCTGGAACTTCCGCAGTCAGTAGAGCCACCTAGCTGGATGCTGTGATGTGGTGCATACTTTTGCGGAAAAAATCCGCGAATAACGAGGGATATGAGACATACTGTACATACATACATATTACTAGAAATAGCCATGCAACTTGACCACCATATAGATATTTATCTCATTTTTTACTCTTAACTATGTAAATTAACCCTCAAAAGGATTATCCATTAAGTATTTGCCTTCCAGAAGGAAAAAGCTTTATTTGCAATTGTATAATAGCTATGTCACTTGTCTTCATGCACTGAAAAGTCATTGGAGCCATTTTCATTGAACCAACCAACCACCTATCTACCTGTATTCCCATTTTAGTTTATTGCATTGTACTTCAACATTTGTACATTGTTCTTGATACTAAAATTGGCCATTCCAAGTTTAGAGGCGCGACTGTGACTTAATTAAATATAATAGTTGAAGCTAGACTATCATTCTCTTTTAGTATTGAAAATAATTGTTAAAACCAACTTTTTACTCAGGTTAATGTGGGAGGAGACCCAACAAGTGAATCTGGTGAATGCGTATCCAATGCTGGTCCAAATTCAGAGGGTCCTCAAGGTCCCCAGTTGGTGATTTGGGGGACGGATGTTGTGGTGAGCGAATGCAAAGAACGATTCAAACAGTTAATCCTAAAATTCACCGAACCAAACACGGACGATGATGAGAGAATTGATGGAATGAACGTTGATGAACCACTTTATCTTCAGAAACTGGAAGAGGTGAGGTGCTTATAGGCGGAAATAGTTTTTACAATATCTTCAGAAATTAGAAGGCAGAAATAGTTTGTTTGCCATCTACCTTGATTACCTTGGTTTTGCTTCCGCCTGAATTGTTCATTCTGATGGTCAAGCTTGTTGCTCCATCTCGGACTTACAGCTTAGCGTGGAATCTGAACCACTACTAACTACGGGTGGTCAGAGATTGCAAAGTCCTTGCCCGGACTCGATTTCATGACCTCCCGATCAGCAGCCCAGCGTCTTAACCACTAGCAGACATGGGGTTGATTATTAATCATAATCTATGATGGTGATTATGCAATCATAATCAAAATTGTTATAATTAATGATTATTCAATGATTAAAGTGTATTACCGTATGTGAAATGTAATAAACATATCAATCGTTCATTGTAACTTCACCATGTGATAATGATGGAAGAATAATTTTACGCTAGATGTTTTCTTTTGTGACTTTGAGCGTAAAATATATTACATATACTAGAATACTGCTGTATACACTGTACATTTATTCATTAACATATTCTGCTGGTATGTTATTACTTGTGATTCCAAATTTAAATGCACATAATCAATATCTGATATGGTAATCATAATTTAATCATATTTAACTGTTGCAAACAAATTCAAATTTTAATCAACAATTTTAAGCCTTGTAATCATAATCTAATCATAAATTTTTCGAGCCCACTAATCATAATCAATTCATAATCAACATTTTTGGAAATCCACTAATCATAATCAAACCCAAATCAAAAAAATTCGCACCCACTAATCATAATCAAATCATGAGCAAATTTTGTAATCAGCCCCATGTCTGACCACTAGCTACCCATTTATCTACCAACCTAATTTTTATGGAAGGGTGAACAGCTGGGTAAGCTGCGTGCTGCCTGCTGCCTGCTTTAGCCGGCATATGTACCCATTCCTGATTTCTTTATCAGTGAAACTTAAAGAATTGCTCCATTTTAGAGCCTGTTTCATTTAGTGAAAGTGTTTGCTTAATTTAACAAAGTTCGACAATCTGCTCTGCTCTGGTGTGGTGTGGAGAGGTGTGTAGGCCTATTTATTATAAGCCATTTAAGTCAGGGTTGAAAAAAACCATAAACCATTGGTTTAAAAAAAAAAAAAAATGGATTATTTGGTTTTAATGTTTTTTCTTGGTTCGTTAGTGTTTGAGTGTAATAAAATTATTTTCATATTATTTTATTTAAGCATTATACTAACTTTTACAAGCAAGAAAATACCTATTATTTTCTTGGAAATAATACCGTGTGATAATAGTGAAAAAAATTCCTTTAACACTTCAGATTTCAGATATATGGTAATCATATTGTTCATACAAGCAAAACCTGTCAAATGCGGTGACTAGGAAGGTAAATTATGTAGGTAAATAAAAATTTAGTAAAATACCAACCAACCAACCCTATTTGGTGCAATAGTAAACTAAAATTTCTCATTTTTCTGTAATTAATACTTTAATAGTGGTTGGGACATAATCTTTATTGTTAGGATTTCCATTGAAAAATAGTAAAATGCCTTAGCTGAAAGTACAGACTTTTTTGTTTTATGTTGATGATTGTTGACAGTGTGACCAGGGTTGTTTCGTTTAAACCATGGTTTAAATCATTTTTAAAAAAAACAAAAAACAAAAGTGTATGAAGAAGAAATAAAAGAATACAGGCAACCTTGCATTTATATTTTGTGCATGCATGTATTTCCATTAATCTAAACATAACCCCACTTCCATGATGGAGATCTATCAGGGAACTGTCTGAAGATGTGCAGAACAATGCATCAGTGTTCATAACTGTCATCTCATGCTGCAGTTGAAAGAATCTTCTCTGCTTTTGGACTGGTACAGTCCAAATTAAGGAATAAATTAGGAGTTGATAAAGCTTCTAAACTTGTATTTATTTATAAATGTTTTAACAAATAGCTAATGTGAAATAAATTTAGAGGCTATATCTATAAACTTAAAGGCCAAAGAAAAATATATTTTTCTTTTGTTTATTTTTCTATTCAGTACTGTACCATACATTAAAGGACTTTTATTTTTTTAATATTTGTTTAGCTATATGCACAAAGTCAAGTTAAATGTTTATTTTATTTAGTTTATGGTTAAACTATTTTCTTTTTCTTTTTTCTAATTGTCAGCAATTAAATTATATGAGAAATACTAAAAAATTTCAATTTCCTCAATATACAGTATGTATATATATATATAAAAGCCTACAGGCTGTATATTAAAAACAAAAAAAAACGTTTTTTTTTTTGGTTTTTATAAAAAAAAACTGGTTTTTGGTTTTTTTACCAACCCTGAGTGTAACACATTTAAAAAATCAGCACAATATCAGTTTCATGTATGAAATTGTTATTGATTTACGTTCATACTAAGCAAAACTAAGAATAAAAAACAAATTCATAACCCCCCCACCCCACCCCAAAAAAGCTTATTCCTCATCAGAAAACAAAAAAAAAAACATGGTTTAAACCATTTGTATAAACCAATCCACCGTGATTTAAGTGATTTTAAAGATTGCAGTCCATTTAATATTTACATTTTATGGTTTTGAAGCTGGTAGGTTAAACTTTTGTGCTTTTGTGATCTTATACTATGATAAGACCATTGAGTAATTGTGTGGACATTATTTTGAAGTTCCCCTAATTGTAGAAAGTAGGAACTGTAGGAAAAATATCTTAAATTTAAAAGATATCAGCATAGTTATTGTATATTTTGAAAGCTTTTGTAATTTTTAATGTTTTCTATTTTTTCAGTATACACTTTGAAGTAAATTACATTAAATTATGAAGGCACCATAGTAATTACTGCGTATTTGTGCCCGTTTTAAAAGTTGTTACATTACTGTAATTGCAATGTGTGTGTGTTCCGTCGGTGAACCTGTTTTGATGGCATTCTATTATCTTTTAGTTTCCCTTTCAGTTAATGCAGGATTGTACTTTGTGCCATTTTAGTTTAGTTTTGTAGAAATCTAAGAGTGGTTAGGGGGTGCAATAATAGTCTTTGAACTTAATTAAGCGCCCTTAATTAAAAGAATTAAAAGCATATCCTCATTTGCTTCAGTTCAGTTCTTTTAATATTAAGTAATTGTGAGTGATCCTTTCCCCATTTGGCATTTCCTATTAAGTATTTCCGTTGATTTCATCGTAGGTGAACACGTTGGAAGAACCCTTCCTCAACATCAACTGCAAACACCTTCATCAGTTTGATGCCGATCTTTATCGTCAGCTTATTTGTTATCCTCAAGAGGTAAGTCATTCGAGTTGATTTGGTTAGATTTTAGTCATAAGATGGACCACACACACACACACACACACACACACACACACACACACACACACACACACACACACACACACACACACACACGTACGTTTTTAGTGGAATGCCGTTCCACTACCTTTTTATTTTCAACATGCAGATTTTTTTTCCTCATGGTCAGAAAAAGGTTGTGGGAATTTTATAGCAGAGTTCCGGAACCTTTCTTTCCAGAAAATAAGCACTATATTCATAAAGAACGAAATAGCAATTCACTGGCGTTTAGTATCTTGCAACAAACTGGGAACCTTATAGTTGACAATTAATGCTCAAATAAATACATAAAATGGAACTTCCAATTTTGTTAGGAGCAAATGGATATATCTGACTGAAGTTTGTTCAGTTTTGCTAGATTTTGATGAATCGTAAACGTTGTCTTAAGAACTGACTTAAGTTATGCGGAAGCATAACCTATATAGGCCTACCTCACCAAATGCCAAATGGCAAACAACATTCACAGCATTTCCATCTTCGGCTATTTAATGTTATATGGCTGTCACATTTGCAGGCTAAAAAATGCATATCAAACGAAGCACTTATTTCAACTATAACTTAGTTACAAGTTAATCGTGGAAAGTACCTCGGTTAATTATTAGTTACTTTCTTTCGATGGTAATTCGGTTACCTGTTAAATTATTTCAACCATTGCAGTAACTACTTTCCAGCTATGACTGAGAGCTTTTGAATACTTGTTGCCTAATCTAAAATTCATCGTAATTATTGTGAAAATAGTCTCTACTTTCCGCTCTTTTAATTATCACACTTAGTGTTTTTGCACTCTTTTTGCCATCTTACAAACAGGTAGACTGGTAGCTTGGTTGGCATTGACATTTCAAATGAAAAAAGCAAGGGAAGAGGGAAAAAGACTACTATTAATCGTTATTTACTGAATTTTAGTTATGCCGAAAAAATGAACAAGACGCAAAAACGAGTGTGGATTCACCATTTTAATTTGCTCGTGGAGAGAGATACATTTTAGAATAGGGTGGAGTGAAAAAATCAAAAGTGCCAGGATCAAAATTGAGGGGATCTAGATAGTTGTCTTTTGTCCAGGATTAAACTTTAAAACTGATTTTGGGTGGTTGCATATAAAACTGACTGCTACTGGCCAATTTATACAAATTGTATGTGCGCGTGACCAAATTTGAACCCAGTGACCTATCCAGACATGCCCCTATTTTAAACAGGAGTTTCCTGTTTTTTGTACCAAATTAAAAACTCCTGGCAAGAGTCAAAAACCTCCTGTTTTTTTACCCAATTTCCTGATATTGAAAAAAAATGAACTAGTTATGATGAAACCAGAAAGAAGAGTTTCGGGAGGTGACTTAATTCAAGTGTATAAGATCTTATAAGATAATATGGGCATTAGGGTGTCTCTTATTTTTGAAGTGTTGATTTTTTAGGTTGCGCCCCCTCAACCAGTTCCATTGGTTGAAAAAACATCACATGTAAAATTTTTTTTGGATTGAACAATTTTTAGAGGTCGCCCCCGCTTATTAAAGTTCATAAAATATAGCTATTATTTATGCAATTAATATTTGAAATTACTAGCAGTTGTCAAGTATACTAAACATATGTTTTTAATTAATTAATCATCATATTTATGATGAATTCAATTAAATGAATATATTAGAGACAATTGTCAAGTTTGTAGCTGAAAATATTGCTTGATAAGACAAGATCAACCTGTTTAAACCATGGATGGGGAGTCGGCCAAAAACAACCGACTCCCGACTCCTGAGTCGGTATTTTTAAAAACCGACTCCGACTCCCGACTCTCCTTATCATGCTGACCTACAACCTTATAAATATTGGGATGTTTGTTTCGTAGATGGCGTTTCAAGTTTGAGGCTCTAGTTGGAGCATTAGCATGTTTCCCAGTGTAAGCACTAATTTTTGCATTACACTCTTTACCATCTTTTTCTACTTGACAAATAAAAATACTTTCATCCTCATTTAGCTTAAAATATTGAAAGAGTGCTGATTTTCTACTAGGCCCACGACTCATTACTAATAGGGGCTAATTAAATTAATAATTAATATATTGCTAATTTTTATATGGTACCTAGTATCCTAAAATAGAAATATGAAATTCATTTGCTAAGATTTACCAGAACAATAAATCAAATGTGGAAATGTGAATCTAGAATTAGTTCAGGAAGATATTTATTTAGGGCAGAGTAGTATTTTGGTAAATTGTTGGCATATAGAAATTGAATCAGAGTCGGGAGTCGGTCGTTTTTACCGACTCCCGACTCCGACTCCCCACCTCTGGTTTAAATATGTTTCATCAAGAATGCTCCAGATTATGTTGCAATTGTTTATTTGTCATCATTCAGTGTTCTGCTGTCATAAGTAAAAGGTGTGTAACTGTGTATCACTATACTTTTTTGCTATTATCAGATAATAAACTGTATTTATATTTTTCACAATTATTTATACTGATTTTGTTATTAGTGTTTGAAAAAAATTTAATGAATTTAATGAAAAAATTAGAATTTATGCTCTTATACACATATTATGAAGTTTTAAACAATGTTGCTATTTGTCACAAAGAATTTAATTTAGTTCAATGGAAATTTTACCTGACATGTGTTTCTATCAGTGGCGTCACTAGAGGGGTGCGGGGGGTTTTTGTGCAGTGTTTGAGCAGAAATTTATTATTTTTTATAAAAATATCCCTGTAGTTAGTTATAACAACAAAAACATTTTTCGTAAGCCCAGCTTACATGTATCAATATACCTACAAGGCTAAAACTCTATGCTAATTTACTTTTTGAACCTTCTAATGCGCTCCGGTCAGAGCTGTCATTATTACCCAATTACAATGACGCTTCGAATCACGTGGTTTCGTCTGCACGCTCTACAAGCACGCGCTGTTGTTTTCGTTGCTGCTGGTGTTTTTATAGTCGCTGATTTTGTCAAATTTTCTGTTGTTTTAGCTACAATATTGTGGTAATTAGTATTTGTGAACCTATATCAATAACTTTTTTGAGAATGAAGTAGTAATTAAAGGAAAAAAGGAGAAAAATAAAAAAAGGCTTCCGCTCAGTTGTTGCAGCCTCTGTCTTTATGATGTTGCAGCCTCAAATTTATGAGTATATTTCCATATGCATTTGTCTACAACTTCTACATTATTTGGGCCGTTATTGATTATGCAAACCTAATCCATTAATGTATCTCATGTAACGGTAAAGTTTAACGTTAAAATGAACATAATTTTGATGTAGTTCTTAAACGTTTTTACTTCGAATTCTATTGTTTTCTTACCGAATTTTCACTTTAACCACATGAAACTATGTAAATGTAAATACATTTAGGCTGTGCGTATGATATTGTAATTTAAAGGAGTAATTTTAATTTTGCTAGTTGTTTATGTCACTACTATTGCCATTACATTCAGTGATATACGGGAATTACGATTTACGAGTAACATTAGTACAAAAAACATTACTAAGGATTCTGTATGGTCTGGTACGGGAGGAGGTCCATGGGGGGGGGGTGACATCAACCCTAGTGACGCCACTGTTTCTATTTCCAATAAAATAGCAAAATATAAATTTCTACTACAAAAATATTTATTCCTTGTTTCTTAGATTAAAAAATAATAGGAATAATAATTGAGAAAAATACGTTAGATTTATAAAATAGACCAAATTAACTTTGTCTACCAAATTTTTTTTTTTTTTGTAATTTAAAAAAGTCAAAACAGTGATTTAGCCCTGCTCTACAAAACCATAACACTACATTAATATTTTGTTTTCTTATTTTGCAGATGAATACAAGAAGACCATTCTATTTGCTCGGATCTACAGTAGATGATATTAAAGGCTCAAAGCTGCCCCCATATAGGCAAGCTTTTGGTTATTTTATGCACCTCCACAGAGAAAAACATGACAATCCGCGATGCTCTGCGTCAATCTATTCGAGCCACAATAGTTATCTGGGATAAGGCCAATATTCCTACTCAGCAGGAACCTCGTGCCATGAAGAAGTTAGAGAATTTCTTTAACGAATGGACTTGCTTAAAGAAGCATGCTTCCAGAACAAGCCAGAGCCATAAAACCAAGGAGGCTGATTTTGTAGAGCGATTGGAAGATCTCTTTGACATCGCCCATGGAGACGCTGAGAAGCTGATCAAGAATCGTGAGGACTGGGAGTTCCTTCAACTGCAAAGACAAAAAGGTCGTCCTGGCTCAATCGGTGGTGTGGACACTGTACATCTTCACCGCACAAAAAATGCAGTCAAACGGTTGGAAGCTGAGGCAGAGAGAAAAAGAAAGTCAGAATCTTTGATGGAGGCGTCTACTAGTCAAGTTGTACTGGCTTCTTCCACATCTTCCAGCAACACTGATGAAAGTGAGAATGAGGAGGAGGAGCCCAAAGGAGCTTGTGCTTTACCAAAATCTAAAAAAAACGAGGCATGAAAAACATCATGACTATTCAGATGTCTGCTGCCCTGGATCGTACACAAATTTCCTCTAGAAAGGCAACATTTATCCTCGCAGAGGCAGCTAAAAGCTTTGGTTTGGACGCTTCAGATTACAACATAAACCAACATTCTATCCATCGCCTTCGAAATAAGAACCGAGCTCGTCATGCTAAAGAACTTAAGGAGCATTTCCATGGAGAATGTTCTATGACAGTCCACTGGGATGGCAAGATGATGGAGGACCTCACCTCGCACAAGCACATTGATCGTCTCCCAGTACTTGTGTCAGGACCTGGTGTTGAACAGCTGCTTGGTGTCCCCAAAATCCCAAACTCAACTGGAGAAGCACAAGCTGAAGCCGTCTTTAACTGCCTGAATGAATGGGGAATTACAGAGAGAGTAAAAGCAATTTGTTTCGATACAACAGCTTCAAACACGGGTCAATATAGTGGAGCCTGTGCTCTCATCGAAGCAAAATTGGGACATGATGTTTTGTACTTGCCTTGTAGACACCATGTTTTAGATTTATTGTTGGGAGCTGCATTTGAAGCAACATTGGGATCTACATCAACTGGTCCAGAGATATTGATCTTTAAGCGTTTTCGTGACAATTGGACTTCTGTTGATCAAAGCCAGTTCCAAACAGGTGAGACAGACACGATTACTAAAGAAGCAATTATCCAGTCTAAAACTGAACTAATTCAGTTTGCTAGATCCCAGGCACCTATGCTACGGGATGACTATCAAGAACTTTTGGAGGTGTCCCCAATAAAGGCATCAAGTTTCGTGCACCAGGTGCCATGCATCGAGCTCGCTGGATGTCCAAAGCGCTCTATTCTATCAAGATGTGGCTTTTTCGAAACCAGTTCAAGATGACTAAGACTGAAGAACGAGGAATTCGAGATCTTTCCCTTTTTTCTGTTCTCATCTATATGAAGGCTTGGACAACATCCTCACTCCCTATTGAAACCCCATTTAATGACTGGCTCCTTATGAGGTCATTGATTAATTATCCTAACAAAAAGATTTCTGATGCAACTAAAAAAAAGCTCTCTAACCACTTATGGTACCTGTCTGAAGAAGCAGTTGGTCTTGCTTTCTTTGATGAGCGAATTACTACAGATGTAAAGAAACGCATGGTAAAGGCATTAGAAGATGAGTCCACTGATAGACCACCCAAGCGTCCTCGGATTCCTGAATCGACCTTCTGCTCTGGTGAAGGACTACACCAACTTGTTACAAGAAATACTAGAGAATTCTTTACTAAGCTGAATTTGCCAGAAGGATTTCTGAACAAGGCACCCAGCACTTGGACATCCAACTGTGAATATTTAAGGGCCAGAGCTATTGTTGCAGCTCTATCTGTTGTAAATGACCGGGCAGAACGTGCAGTAGCTTTAGTTCAAGAGCTGAATAAGAAATTGACAGTGGGGGAAGAGCAGCTCCAGTTCCTGCTCCAAATTGTTGCAAAACACCGCCAGAGTCACCCAGTTCCATCAAAAACTGTTCTCAAAAAATAACCATCAATGAGGTCGCACCTTAAAATACACCATATTGTATAATCATTGTATATTAAATAAATGTTGTATAAGGAAATAATGCTAATTAAAGTATGTAAATAGCACTGGCATTTTGAATTTATCTCTATATAATAAACTAATGGTTTTTTTTTGTAGCAATGCTTCATTGCTGATTGTATATAAAAAAAGAGCCAGGAAGGATTTTGGATAGGAGAAAAAGGATTGGGATAAAGAAGGATTGAGGACCAAAGGATGGATTATAACAACATCAAGGATAGGTTAGAAAAGGATCAATGATAAATAAGAAGGCCTATACTTATAAAAACGAATCAAACTAAAAAAAGAAGGAAGGAATTATGTGTATAATGAGCATAATCATATGTCAGGAGCTATTATGCCATGGTCACCATTTTTATTAGCCGGGGGCGACCCCTAAATATGAGCCAATTTGTGTCAAACTTTCAAGTTTTAGTTTTTATGCTAAATGGAACTATTTTAGGGGGGCGCAGATAAAATAATTCAACATTTCAATTTTTGACTACCCAATAAGAGACACCCTAATGGGCATCAATACATTGTCAGACCTCATGGTCCAAAAACTGACTCTAAAGCCAGGGACAGAAATGTTATGAAGCACAATTTAGTAATTATTGTTGAAAGCTCAAGGTGCATTATACAAGCACTTCAAGCAATGACTATACTTTTATAATATCTTATTTGAAGTGTGCGAATAAACTTTTTTTTTTTTCTAGCATAGGGTTGGCATGTCTGCCTCTCTCGGGTTCTGGACATGATAGAAAGGCAATTTAAAAACTGTTTATGATGTATTTTTTACCTTTGAAGCAGATTAAAACATTTGCAGAGGACTGCAGCTCAGTAATGCATAAAAAAAAAAAAAAAAAATTTCGTCATTTTTACTAAAAAAAAAAAAAAATGCAATTCTTTGGCCCTTTTTCTCCAAATATTTTGTTTATTTGAAATTATATTTTATATTTTTCTTTTCAGGTTGAATTTATAAAATTGATAAATACATATATTTTGATAACCTTATTGCCAAAAATATTGCATAGTAGGACGTTAAGACAGTGACAGTTAAAATTCTTGATGGAGGTCGCAGATTTTCAAGCACAGACTCATTCCCCAATGGAAAGCTTCCTCTTGGTAAAGATGTCATCCAACGTGTAATGGCAGAAGAGACCTGGACAATCAGACAAGCAGCTGATACGGTTGCACTAAGTCTGATTGAACAGTGGATTTGGTGCAGTGTCTATCCAATTTTACGCTCCAGTGTCACCAGCAAGATTCAGGATCGAGTCAAAATTTTCGAGGTAAGACTCAAATTTTCAGTTCCTTATAAAAAGATTTAAAATATGTCATAGTTTTGTAAATTTTGTAGTTACATTTATTTGTTTGTGACAGTAATTTTTTTAACATAATCATGTGATTCAGTGATTTACAAATAAGAATTATCGGTAATAAATTCTGTTTTGACGAACTTAACTTGGGGTTTATAATTGGAATTTGCATTCACAACCTTAAAGTTTTGGTAATTTTGTAGGTTTGATAGATATCCAAAAAATGAAACGTGGTGACAAGTTCCAGAGTGATCTTTCTTCCTTCATTGAAAAAACTTCCAAGTTGCTTGACATCTTCTGTGAGGACTCAAATCGGAGAAGAGATTTGGAAAATTTGTATCAACTCAAAATGACAGAAGAAGACTATGATTTCTATGAGGACCAGAAAACAGCTAGAATAGGACGATGCATTGATTTTGAGGAACGCCTTACATCGGCAGACATCAGATACATAAGGAGAGGAGTACAGCAGGAGCAAGCAAAAGAAAAGAATCTGTGAGTTGGATCTATATAAATTAAACTTTTGATTAATGGCCACCAAAAGTCTGGTTTCTTGAAATGATTGTGCTACAAATTATAAAATTTTATTTTTGCGTCTTTGGTAAACTATCTTGTATCATAATCATATTGTATCTTATTATCCTCAGAGAAGAGCTCAGAAGAGTTTTAAAAGTTGTTCCATCAAGCTCAGCATCAATACATGACAGTAATCTCGATACTCTCTCAAGTCAGGGCAGCTTGGAATCACATGATGAAACAGCTGTTGTCTGTGAACAATGAATTAGTTAGTCCAAATCTTGGACACTGCTGGTCATTGAGCATCTTGTTAGAATATTAACTTGATATAAAATAAATGTCTTTTACCAGGCATCAAGTAAGTGACAGAGCTGGAGCAGCAGTTTCAGGATTATAGAATGAATTATCACTACTACTGATAAGATGAACGTAATTAACAGTCCAATTATCTTGTACATTAGTATCTGATTCAAATCAAGTATTTCACAAAAAGGCATACGTTTCAAACAAGTGTTGAAATTTAAATATTGTTAGTCAAAACTTATGGAGCTTGCTTAAATAACTGTCTTCAAATTGAGTAAATTTGCAGTATGAACTTTGCAGGAACAAGCTGAGAAGAGAACGTGAAAAATATCGTAAAGCCATAAGCAAAGAGGAGGATAAATTTTTTGAGTTGGTGGCTGCTATTTATGTGGATGGTCGCAAAGATGCAACAATGGTGAAGAACTCGTAAACATAAGAAAGGAAGCACTGAAATTCAACCAGCCTTGTCATAATCAGGCTGTAGAGAGGCACATTAAACTTGTAACAGAGGCTTCCTCAACTGTGGTAGGATTTGAACGTCGTGATGGCATTATTCGACAAAAGATAAGATCAAGAAAACTGATGAAAGTGTTCAATACAAAAATACAATATTCTGAAGCTGTTTAGATTTTTTATTACTTTGTTTAATGAGTGATAGATTGAATGTGTGTTATATGTGTTATATGAATGTGTAATTATGAAAATTGCAAATTTTGGCCAAAAATAATATAAATATGGATTTTTTGATGCATTATTGAGCCTGCAGCCCTCTGCAAATGTTTTAATCTACTTCAGAGGTAAAAAAAAAAAATACATCATAAACAGTTTTTAAATTGTCTTTATCATGTCCAGAACCTAAGATAGGTCACTGGGTTCAAATTTTAGTCGCGCGCACATACGATTGTATAAATTGGCCAGTAGCGGTCAGTTTTGTATGCAACCACCCAAAATCAGTTTTAAAGTTTAATCCTGGCCAAAAGACAACAACTATCTAGATCCCCTCAATTTTGATCCTGGCACTTTTGATTTTTTCACACCCCTATTTTAGAATCAATCGCATAAGTAATGGAAACAACCTAACTGAGACAAACGACGTCCAAGAACTGAATTGGGGCATCCCTTCGTGCCTTCGGCCTAAGTAGTGTTGCCAAATAGCACTTTACATATCTTAATTTCGTACGAAACATTATTAAATTTCTTATTAAACATTATTATATTATTTATCAAAAAACGATACACGACAGTTACTCGGTTACTTTCCAGCTATGAGTGAGAGCTTTAAAATACTTGGCTAAACTAAAATTCGTAGTAACTTTTTAATTTCCTCAGTCAGCAAGGATTAAATTGAGCCTAATCAGTATAGGAAAGAATCTACTGAAAATTTAGCTAGCGTCACTTCAGTAAAATAAGAACATTAGAAAAAATTAATTTCTTGTCGATACGTGTATCTAAACACTTAGTCAAAAACGTGTCAGGCGCAGTTTTAAAACATTATTCGTAAAATTTTCCGAGTTTCACGAACGGAATACTTTTCGTTCATTTCACGCCACCAAACATTGAAAAGTTCATTCATAGAGTGGAGGTATGGCTCAGTGCCATGATGTGCCATCTCTGCCACATCTTGATATACAAAGGGGGCCAGGACTGTTGATTAAAATATATCTGGCCAAGTTCCTTAAAATAGAGCATTATACCAAAATCGTCCAGGGTTTAGTTAGAGGCGAAAGTTTGAGTGAAGGGTTCAACTTTATCGGGAGAAGAGACAGCAACTGAGCTGTTGAGATGGAAAAAAGGAGGGAAAAAAGCAGTAAAGTTGTTGATCTTGGCTAGGTACCAGGAAGAGCGAGAAGAATTAGAATGGATAAGTTTTTAGCATACATTTTTTGGCGAATCGAAGAACAGATTTTGCACGATTCCGGACAGAAGTGTAAGCTGAGTGACAGTCAGGAGTTGGATGGCGACAGTACTTTCTCAAAGCATCCTCTTCGTTGTGGATAGCATTAGAACAAGCAAAGTTAAACAGTTGGTTTTTTTTTCATCACTAGTGGGAATAGAATATGGAATGTACCCCTTCATGCCCGAGAGAATCACCTCCGTGATGCGCTCTGCGCACCCGTGGAGGTCCCGCCACGGAAGCAGTGATAGGGCAGGAAACAGATATAGGATTATGGTCAGAGGAGCCCGACGGAGAAAAGCTTAACAGAATAAGAAGGATGAGTGGTGAGAAGTAAATCTCGAATGTTGGACTTGTCTCCAAGGCGATTGGAGATAGGAGTAGGGTGCTGTACAATGTACTTTAGGTCATTCAGGATAGATAAGTTGTAAGCTAGTTTACCAGGGAAGTTATTGAAATGAGAGGAAAGCCGAAGGTGGTGGTGAACATTGAAATCTCCTAAAATAGAAATTTCAGCGAAAGTAGAATGGGATAGAATGGATTTCACTTTGGAAGTAAGGTAATCAAGGAGTTTTGAATAGGTCAGTGGAATTAGGAGAAAGGTAAACAGTGCAAATGTATTTAGTTTGAGGTTAGGTTGGTTAATTAGTTTTTAAATATGTGGATTTAAAAAAAAGTTTCGTGTGTGTTGCGCGCGCGCACACATTTTAAAGGGTTTGTTCCTCGAAAGTTATTCCAAATATTGTCTTGTTAAGAACTAGCAAATTAAAGGTGTGAATGCCTAACAGTAATAAAAATGTTAAACATGGCTTGCTTTCTCAGAAACAATGTATACAAGTATATAGTAGTCGCTAGTAAGAGAATAACTTTGGTAAAGGAGTCTAGTCGTCATGTTAACAGCTAATTAGATTTGGTGAAAATGTTTAAGATCTTTAGTTCTACGTTTGAATAATAGTGTTTAGCAAAAGGCGTCATATACTGACAGTGCTGGGTAGAAGTGATTCTGAAACTCTCCAAACAAAAAATTTAGTTGATAATGGTAACTTCATCAAAAGCCAAAAGTTAGTTGCAAAATGTAAGTTTTAGAAGCATTTGGTGTTAATTCAAAATTTGAGTTAATGCCGTATCTAGGTATGTAGAATGATTTAAATTTTATTTAAATATCAATTAGTTTTTAAACGTAACGACTTTACACACACATTCATCGATGAAGAAAAGCGTAAAATGATGCCACTACACTTTGTACCATTTCAGGTGATTCCCACCTTTGACATGGCAATCAATGAGATGTTCTTCGAACGGTATCCGGACACTGTTTTAGAACACCAGATTCAAGTGCGGCCTTTTAACGCCGAGAAAACGAAAAATATGCGCGCGCTCAATCCGGAAGGTTTGTTTCTCGAACTCAGGATGCAATACTGTCTACATCAGTGATGCACAAACCCTGGCCCGCGGGCCAAATGTGTCCCCACGGGTTTTTTCAATTCAATGAAAAAGTTAGAATATAAAAGTGACCCAATTTATGACTTAGATGGAAAGTAAGTAGGCTAATACATTGTTATTTTCTTCGCTTGGCCCTCACATCAAAAAAGTTTGTGTACCACTGGTCTACATCCTTTGTATTGTATCGAAAAAAACTTTTTAATTATAGACAGGATAATCCTATTTGAAATGAAGAAAAAGGAAAACTTTAATTTCAACATGGGACAATTTAGCCCTGTTCAAAAATCAACTTTCTTATTTTCATAGGTTTCTGTACTTTTTCCCATGCTTTTTGACCTGAAAAGGCCGAAAATCACAACCATTTTGACCTAGGTTGTTGGGAAGCATTGCCGCATGGAGCTTTAAGTTTTCTGCCTTGAAATCGGCCAAAAGCACCAGTTCCGGGGTCCATTGAATCATGTTTTGCACTATAACTTTTTATCTAAACAAGATAGAGCAACAAAATAGGCACCAAATTAAAGTGTTTTTAATCCTCTTTCTAACTTATACAATTATGATAGTCTTGGAACAAGAAATGGCACATTGGTACATACAAAGATTTCAGAAATATCACAAAATTCGTTTTCTCACACTCAAGGCAGACAAGGCGCCTTATTCATGACACAAATTTGAGATTAACATTTTGTCACAAGTCTAATCGATCAAGAATTGAAAGCATTACATGATGATTAATTTCATAATGACATTTACACAGTCAGTTGTTGAGAGTTTGTTTCTTGAAGCTGTCAAAGCGGCGTCTGTTGAACTCCACAGCTTGAAGGAGATAGTCCCTTTGCTTGGCATCTGTTGTTATGACATTTGCAAAGTCGCTCTCATCTTGACACCACGTTCAGCAATGTCATTCACCGCTTTCAGATTCTTAACATAGTCCAACGCTTTTCTGTAGTCCTCATTCTGTGGCCAAGACGTGACAGGTTCCAGAAGCCACTCGGATCCAATGTTCAGTGTGTCCAGCAGGAAATGTGATTCTGGGCCAATGAGATCAACCAGGGTGGTCTTAGCTGTGACTCTGGAATAGAGGCTTTCCTGTTCTGAAGCTGTCTGGCTTCTCAGTGGCATGTAACTGGGCAGCAATGTCGTGCTTCAATGTGTCACTCAATCTACTGCTGAACAGGGCAAATGGCACGACTTCCTGCGTCAGGTACCATTTGTGGTTTTCCATCTTATTAAGTACTGCATCAGCAAGCTCTTGGTCAGTTTTCTTGTACTTCAACATGTCCTGGATTAGACTTAGATCATTCACGGGAGCATCTGCAGCAGACATTGACATCATCCATACAGGAGTGTAGAACAGCGCAAGGAAGGTGTTGAGTCTTTCCAGCTTTGATACAGTCTTCGTCGTACTCAAGTTGATCTGCAAACATCAGCATTTTCATGGAGTACAGGTTTCTGGCCATCCATCTGGCCTGATGAATGGCGCCTGGTCGACTCCAGTGAATACCTCGAGGAGGCGTTCCTCCAAGAACAATGACTGTCAGTTCAGCCATTTCCCTGTAGTCGGCTCTTGGAAGCCTTTCTGCTGTTAGAATGTCTTGGAGTATTTCTTCACTGTTCTTCTTTTCCTTCAGCCATTTGCTGTTGATAGCCAGCATCTTTGGGTTTTCCTTGGACAAGTCCGTCCAAACATCCTTCAGATGCTCAAACCAGGGATTATCTGGCCCCTTCACCTTCCCAAACTGCTCCTACTAGGATTTCCAGGATGTGATGTCGACAGGCCAGATAAAACACCTTTTTGTTCAGCATTTTCTCTAGCAGTTTGGCAGCTCCTCTGTGAACTCCACTGTTACTGGATGTAGTGTCAAAAACAAGGGCAGTAACATTATCCGTAAGTTCCCATGTCTCCAGTAAATCCATTGAAGCCTCAGCCTGAGCTGTGCCAGAAGAATTGTCGATGACAGGTACTCCCAATAACTTTTCTTCAGTGTATGAAGGTGGACCAGACACTAGCACAGCTAAAGTCTCTGAGGTACTTCCAGGTTCACTGCCCAAGACATCTTTGAGCAACTTTCCATCCCAGTGTAAGGCAGCGTACTGTGGGGGATTTTCACAAAACTTGGACATGTGACTCTGGCTGATATTATACCTGGACAGCATTCTGTTGCGACGTGTTGTTGAGGTTGAGATGACGAAGTTATCCAGATCAGCCCCTCCAGCTTTCAAGGTGGCAGAAACCATGGCAGTAACTTGATTGTCTGATAAACCAAGACGATCAGCTGTATTGCAGATGACATCACATTCCATGACCTTCCTTGGAAACGTCAAAGTCACACTAGTCACAGTGTCTTGATGGTGAGAACATCCAGGACGAGGCTGATGGTAATCCATGTCCTCTGTGTTAGCGTCGTTGTCAGTTGAGTCACCCCAGGTAATGTCATCCACATGAACAACTGCCTCTTGTTCTGCTGCAGCTGTAAAATAGTACAACATGTTAAGACAGTAATTGTTAAGTACGTACATGCTAAATATCGCAATGGAGTAAAACTTAAAACTTTTTGTAACGTTCAAAGTAATTAGTTTTACCTTGTTCTTGTCTATGCTGCAGTCTTTCATTCCTCGCTGCTTGCTGCAGGGATCTTGTCTCAAAAATCTTGTCATGACCAGACATATGACCTTTCCTGTCTTTTGGTCTTCGTAGAACCTGATATCCTCATCTTTCTTCTCTCTGGATAACAGTCTGTTGTTCTGTATTTCCTGGATTGCATCTGGAGCTCCTATATCGAACAGGCTGTCTAATTCCAGCACAAATGCTCCTCTTTTTCCTCCAGGATTACTTGCTCTTCCTTTGCTTTTCACCAGAGCACGATGTTTCTCATGTAGTTTCATGAAGAGCTTCATTGCGTTGTACTTGGTCATTGTCTTGATCCTAGCCATCTGCCAGAATGGGATGATAGATTCAACTGTTTCATATGCAAGGTCTTGAACCATGGGCCTCCCTGCATTTTCCGGTAAATTCTGAAGATTAAGGAAATACTGGAACGCCTGTCTGTTGGTGGGAAGCTGGGAACCACTGATAAAAGCTGAAGGGTATCCAACCAGGAAAGTTTCAGTGAGAGATCTGGTAGATGGCCCAGTTGACACCTGCCTGTGGACAGTACGTGGAGGTTCTGAGATATCAACTGTGCGCCCACGGAGCTCCCTCAGCTCCTTGCTTAATGCCATTGTGAAGTTGTAACTTGTAGATAGTTTTCTAGATTCTGATTGAGTTTCTGTTGTTTCCTGAAAAATGATAGATAATTATTATTAATTATTATTTATTTATTAATATTTATTTATTAATATTTATTTATTAATATTTATTTATTATTATTATTATTATTATTATTATTATTATTATTATTTATTAATTTTATGCTCTTTCATTTGATACCTAATTCGTTGCTCTATCTTGTTTAGATCAAAAGTTAAAGTGCAAAACATAATTCAAGGGACCCCGGAATTGGCGCTTTGGCCGATTTCAAGGCAGAAAATTTAAAGCTCCATGCGGCAATGCTTCCCAACATCCTAGGTCAAAATAGTTGTGATTTTCGGCTTTTTCAGGTCAAAAAGCATGGGAAAATGTACAGAAACCTATGAAAATAAGAAAACGTTGATTTTTGAACAGGCCTAATGGGACATGGAAATGGTGGACTACTGATTATTTTATTAAGTTTGTTCCTTAGACTTTAGGCTTTACTGGGCTTTCAGATTAATTAAAAGGTAAACCACTTTATTTCATAGGGAGTTGATAAGTAATGTATAAAATATTCTGAGAATAAAATTTTAATCAGTTTGGAATGCACAAATGAACTGATTGTAAATTAGGAGAAAAGTAACGCAGTGAATATTAAGTCTTGTATGATATTTTACCTTCAAAAGGGGTTATGCTTCATACACTTTGTTTCGAGAGAGCCGTCAAGTTAAGAGCTGATTTGCTTTCTAACTTCATTAGAATGGTAACCAAAACTGACTTTTTCTCCAGACATTGACCAGCTCCTGACCATTTGTGGCATGGTGATTCGTACATCTAATATAATACCCGAGATGAGAGAGGCCTTTTTCTCCTGTCACGTCTGCTCATTCACCACAACCGTCGAGATTGATAGAGGTCGTATTGCCGAACCGACTCTTTGCACCCACTGCAATACAACCCATTCTTTCACCATGATTCATAATCGGTCGCATTTCTCTGATAAACAAATGATAAAATTACAGGAAAGTCCCGGTTAGTGTTCAATCGATCTTTATCCCCCTCTCATTTCAGGGGTAACGTCGCAACACCGCTTCCCGTTATATCAGCAAGGTTAAGCGGCGTTAAGTCTGTTTAGTAGTTGTATGGGTGACGGGTGACTGTCCCCAGCGTTCATATGCAGCGACCCATGGTTTGGATTACACTTAAAGCTGTCGGTTCCCACCGTCACGAGACCTTTGCCATTGCGAAAGTGGTTAAACAACAACCAATCGATATTATTTATTAGTGGTGGTGCATTTTAGAAAGGTACGAAATGAGTAAAACTGCAAAAAAAATTTAGAATTGCGTTACTGTGACGTAATAAATTTGTGATTATTGATGATTAATGTATTGTGTGTAATTGTAAGTAGGATTTCACTTAGAAAAATTGAAAAAATTTAAACCAAACATTTTTGGTGCTTTGACTTTGAGACGTCACTAAAACGAGGGCAAGAAATGTAGGACTGACGTTTCAACACTTAAAACTACTCTAGTTAATTCCCTGTTACCGACAGACGACATGCCTCCCGGTCAGACACCGCACACGGTGCTTTTATACGCTCACAATGACCTCGTGGATGAAGTAAATCCAGGCGACAGAGTAACCGTAACGGGCATATACAGAGCTGCTCCCGTGAGATGTAATCCACGATTACGAAACATCAACTCTGTTTACAAGACTCACATCGATGTGGTTCACTTCAGGAAACTTGACATGAAGAGGCTACACGGACAAGAGCAAGGGTAAGCCTTGAATTTGGGTTTATGCTTAAACTTGTTTAATTCCTTTTAGTCAAATCATAAACGCTAAAGGGCAAAATTACTTTTCATTTATAGTTTTGCTACATTAATATTAAATTTCATTCATCAAACTATTTTGGGACTGTGACGTTACTCTTTACGGGTCTTTCTGTTATTAACTGATAAATGTCGTCATAAGGAAGTAGATCCTATTCGTAACTTTATATTTTCTTTCTGGTCATAAAAGTTACTTTAAAAGTACTTAACGTACTTTGTATATGGTATGTTCAGTACCGTACTCTTCGAGCTGTTGTAAAGAAGGTAGCAGCCTGGAAGCTCGTTTCCCCATGATGTGGGAAGTGTGTTTCAAGGGTCGCCTTCAGCCCGAACTGAAGGAAAAATTAAAGTAGTCTCACGTATATTTTGGCTAACATGGTAAGTGGCCAATTCATCCTAACCCAAGAGCCAGCAGGCTCGCCGCTCAGTCTGCCACCGTAACCACTGAGCTGTTGTAATTTTGAACATATAACTGTCCCACAGACAATATGTAGACGAGTAGGGTGGAGTGAAAAAAACTTTTTTCAGAATTCAGTTTTGTAGGGGCACCCAAAAGTTAGTCTGTGGTACCAATAAGTAGTCTGTAAAGCAGTGGTTCCCAAACTTTTTTTGCCGCGGAACCCTTTGACATTATTTAAAAAAGCGTGGAACCCCTACCTATATTCAAGAATATTAAAAACCACAAATTGTGGGATAAAAAGAGAACTTATTTATATTAAAAAATAAATAAAAAAATTCGAATAAAAAACACCTTAATTTTTGTAAATTTGTACATAATTAGTTTAACAAAAATGAAATGAATACCTAATGGGAAGAATGCTTCTGCTTCTTAGACTCCAGTATCCTCTGGAAATTTGGTTTAATGTTGGATAATTGAATTCTCATATCTGGTGCAGCATCCAGTCTGCTGCGATATTCTGTTTTCGTGCTCGCATATCTTGAAAATCCTGATTCACACAAATATGTTGTTGCAAATGGCAATAGCACTCGTATGGCTCGTTTTGATAATTCCGGATATTCGTCACTTAAATTTCCCCAGAAAATAGCTACCGGAACTTCTTCAAACTTGGCCTTTAACTGAGTATCTGAAGTAATTTCTATTAAATTTTCTTAATCCACTGCTAGAAATCCTGTTGGCTTTTCTTTAACTTTGAATGGATTCTGTACCCAGTAATGGTCTTTGTTCTTCAAATTTGGAAAATACTCAATTAGAGATTCTGATAAGCTGTTGAGATGTTTTTTAATATCATTGAGGATTTCAACATCTAATTCCACTTCGGATTCTTGGAGAAAGTCACTAAGAAGCGGAAAACAGTCAAGAGTATTTTGTTCCACATCTGAGATCCAGTACTGCAATTTACGTGATAAAGATACCATTTTATCTTGCGCTTGAAAAATGTTTACTTCTTTCCCTTGCAGAGATAGACACGTTTCATTCAATTTTGAAAAAATATCTGCTAAATATGCAATCCTTGCTAGCCATGCCATATTTGTTAATCTGTCAGATAATCTAAATTTATGATCAATAAAATAAGACAACAATTCTCTCCTCAATTCAAACATTCTCACAAGAACATTTCCTCGTGAGAGTCACCTAATTTCTGTATGTAAAAGTAGAGTGTTATGAAGACTACCCAGATCTTCACACAAGGCCTTAAAAATTCGTGATTGCAATGGCCGAGATTTAATAAAATTGATAATCTGCACTGCTTCGTCCAAAACTATCTTTAATGAAGCTGAAATCCTTTTTGTCACTAATGCATATCTGTGAAGAATGCAGTGATTACTGTTGCAGTTTTTTGCAACATTCTCGATTCGTGTTACAGCGCCAGCTAATTTTCCTGTCATTGCCTTTGCTCCATCGCTGCATACTGAAATACATTTTTCAAAGCCTATATCATGCGTTTTCATAAAATTATCAATGCAATTAAATATATCATTTCCTGTGGTATGCAATTCTAAACTTTTGCAAAAAAGCAAATCTTCTTCAATTTTCTTATTAAAGTCATATCTAGCAAACACAAGTACAATTGCTAGTCCAGCAACGTCTGTGGACTCATCTATTTGTAATACATAAGCATCACATACACGCAATCGTGAAATAAGCTCATTTTGAATGTCATTAGCAATATCATTAATACGTCTTGACACCGTATTGTTGGAAAGAGATACAGCCTCAACTTTCTGAACAGAATCTTCATTAAACACGCAAGATATTATATCTTTTAATAAAGGTTTTATAAGTGATTCACCAATAGTATGTGCCTCACCAGCAAGAGCAATGCGGTAACATGCTTTATATGACGCTTCTGTTGCATTTTCATTGTCTGTTTTACATTTTTTTAATAAGACACTTCTAGAGCTATTCAGACTTTCAAGTTTTCTTTCAAAAAAAGAAATATCTTTATTTTTAAAAGTCTGATGGTTTGTTTCCATATGTCTCTGTAACTTTGCTGGTGCTAAAGAACTGTTTGCTAATATTTTGTTACAAAGTAAGCCTGTGTCTACAGCATTCCCTGTAAAAGTTGTGATTTAGTATACGTGGGAGAAACTGGAAGAAATATTGAAACCCGTATCAAAGAACACAAATATGCCTTCAGAAGTTGTAATACTAATAATGCCATTTTTTATCACGCTAGCCAAAATAATCATGCTATAGATTGGGAATCAAGTAAGGTACTTTATAAATGTAATAATTATGTCAAAAGAAAAATAATAGAATCTGTGTGTATAGAAAAAGTAGATAATTTTAATTTGTGCGAAGGTACTTATAAGTTAGACCCTTTAATGAGATTCTTGGTCAATAAATCCCTTACGGAGTCGTGGGAACGTGTTCGAACCTAAGTGTGAATTTCTTAAATGTCTCTGGATTGGAATGTTTCCTTACTCGCTTTTAGTAAATGTAATAATGGAAGTAATTAATGTGGAAATAAATATAAATGCAACAGATGTAATAATAAAGGTAATATTATAAATTTAATGATTAGGGTAAAGGTAATAATAATAAATGTAAAAAAATGTAAATGTAATAATAAATGCAGTAATTATGTCAAAATATTAGAATCTGTATGTATAGAACAAGAAGATAGTTTTAATTTGTGGGAATGTAGTTATAAGCTGACCCTGTAATAAAAATGCCCTTCGGGTTTCGGGAGAACGATATCTAACCTAGGTGCGAATTTCTCAATGGTCTCTGGATTATTTCCTAATCGGCTTTTTTCATTCGTTTTTCGGTTTATAATTTCTGTATAATAAACAACAATGTAATAACCAATGTAATAATAAATTTATAATTTCTGTAATTAATAATTATGCAATATTAAATGTAATAAATTTAATTATAAATGTAATAATTATGTAAAAAAAATAATAGAATCTGTATGTTTAGAACAGGAAGATAGTTTTAAAATTTGTGCGAATGTACTTAATGAAAATGCCCCTCCTGTCTCGAGAGAATGGAATCTAACCTAGGTGCGAATTTCTTAACGGTCGATCCCTGAACTGTTTTTCCCTCTTGTTTTGGTTCATTTGTGTTTCTGTATCCACCCGAGGAGGATGCCAGTGGGCGTCGAAACTGTCGTGGAAATAAACTCTGTCTATTAGAGTGGGTTTTTATTTTCATATTTTGACCTTCACGTAGAAAAAAGTGAAGTTTTTTGCATTAATTAGGATCATATTTACGTTTTTTCATAGATGTCTGCACAGAATCGGAGGAAGCAGATTTCTTTTTTTCTGGATTAATCACACTAGAAGTTGGTGGTTGTGCAGCTTCTGCAATTTCTGTATCTTCTATAGATGCTTTTGTTTCACTAGTTTCTGCATTACTAGTAATTTCAGTTTTTTTACGAAACCCATATTTTAACCATCGATCCATTGAAGGGTTAATTTTCACGAATTTTGAAATATTACAATTACGAAAAATGAATAATAAAAAGTTCTAAACCAAATTAATTCACAGAGGACAACGATTTCAAAGATTGCACTAACGAAGTGTTTATCAAGTAGGCCTAGTAGGTAGAGGCAAGCAACGTTGCTGCACAATCTTCTGCACTTTAGTTATTCGTTAGACTTCACTTAGACCTGTTAGCGTCTTGTAAACAGATGCACAATATCCCATGTAAACATTATGAAAATACTGATATTTTTACTGCGCATTCTGCTGCAGTTAATAAAGTCCTTTTGTATAACCACCTCAGATCACTTCACTTCCAAAGCTTACAAAACAAACTGATAACGCACGCTCGAGTCGAGTACCTCGACTACTATAGAAATAGATTATGACAAGTTCAAAACATGTTGGCTACGTCTCCAAACGCAGTTTACATCATTTTACATGCAGATTATGTACTAATATTAATAAATGTTTTCCATTAATGATAATTTAGTTGCTATTTATGGAAATTTTCTTTTAAAAAGTAAATCAAATACGCAAAACATGATAAGTATGGCCAAAAAAAATTGGCAACTCTTACAGAGGGCGCTGCTGTTACGTTCGAAATGTTTCGTTCAAGCCTATTGCCGTTTCTAAATATTTCGCTCAAACCATACTTATGCTTTATTTTCCTTCGTGCAAAATTTCATATTTTCTTCGCTAGAATTATTTTTTTGAAAATGAGTAATTTACATTTTTTTTAAATAAAATATTTTTTTTTTTAAACTTTAGCTCGCGGAACCCCTGAATTTTTTCGCGGAACCCTGGGGTTCCGCGGAACACACTTTGGGAACCACTGCTGTAAAGTATTAGCTACCTGTGACATTAACTTCACCAGCCCCAAGAAGGTCAAAGATTTTGCCTTTCAGGTGCCCCCAAAAATTATGGAAAAATTCAAGGATTTAAGTGTATCTTCCGTTGTGTTGATGCTAGGAAGATCATTTTTGTTTCATTTAATTTGTATATTTATGTTTTTTAACTTGACTCTATACACTCTTTTTCCCATTCCTCAGAAATTTGGAAAATTTGGTATTTCATGAAAAATACTAAAAAAAAATTTTTTTTTTTTATCTTTCGTTGAGTTTCTTAACTTTAGTAGATGTTTTAGCACCATTTTAAGGTTTCAATTTTAGATTTTTACAGATTTAAATTATTTCATAATTACATTATTTAGGGTTTGTTTATTTATACTATATTACATTATATGAGGGCCACTCAATATATTTTGCTCCACCTTTTCTTTTTCTTTTTTCCACCCCCCAAGTTTCCTTGTAAGTTCCAGAAATTTTGTACACAAGTAGTTACATAGCTTTTCTACAAGTTTTTATTTTTCCACAGCCTCCATCCTTTTCTAAGGTTTTCCTCCACATCGAAACAAGGGCCTTTATTCCTTGCTGGTAAAAGTCCGCTGGGTTCCGCTGGAGCCACCTCTTAACCTCCTCAACAACCTCATCGTCACTGAAACTTTCTTCCACGAATAGCATCCTTCATTGGCCCAAAGAAATGGAAGTCTGAAGGTTCCAGATCCGGGCTGTATGGAAGGTGAGGTAACGCAGTCGAACGCATTTTTGTGATGGCCTCTCTTGTTTGCAAACTGCTGTGTGGTCTTGCGTTATCGTGCAAAAGGAGGACTTCTTCCAGTTTTCTCTCCAGTCGAACTCGCTTTATACGTCTGTGGAATCTCTGTAGGGTAGCAATATATGCCTCTGAGTTGATTGTTTGTCCTTTCTTCATAATGTCCACCAGAATCACCCCTTTCATGTCCCAGAAGATGGTGGCCATAACCTTTCCTGCAGAGGGAGCCATTTTGAACTTCCTTGCGTGGGGAGTGTGCGTGATGCCACTCCATGGATTGGCGTTTTGTTTCAGGTTCAAAGTGGTGTACCAAAGTCTCATCTCCAGTCACAGTTCGTGAAAGGAAGTCATCCCCCTTCTGTCTCGTATCGAACCAACGACTCTGAAGCATTTTCTTTTCTTTGGGCTTTGCGATCTTCAGTCAGTTCGCGAGGAACGAACCGTGAACACCTCTTGAGTATTCCGGTTGCTGAATTATCGTATTCGCACTTCCTTCACTAATTCCTAGCTCCAGTGATAGCTCCTTGTATGTGATCGAATGATGCAGTTAGCACGTTTCGCAGTGAGAGATGTCAGCCGATGCCGGGCGACCGCTGCGTGGCTCATCACTGAGGTTGTCTCTCCCTCCGATGATCTCACGTTTAGACCAGCATCCAACTGTGCTTCGATCAACAACCGCATCTCGGTAAACGTTTTGTAGATGTTTGTGAATATTTCGACTGTTTCCTCTGCGGTTAAGAACTCTATAACGGCGTTATACGGTTTTATACAAGGGCGTTTAAAAGCGGTTTTATACAAGGAGGAGAGGTTCATACTGGAAAAATCCGGTTATGTGAAGCGCAGAAAGTTCAAACTTAGGTCCCAAAAGACATTTCAGCCCCATGGCCTATTATTTAGTTAAGAAAAAAGGGTGGGGCAAAATATATTGAGTGCCTCTAGTAATTTATCTCTCTCAGATTATTTTGATTGCTTTGATAAATTTTTATATTGAATCTGATTCGCTAAAATCATTGTCATTAATATAGTCTAATTCTATTCCGACGCACAAAGCAAAATTAGGCATGGCTTCCATGGCCTCGAGTGAATCGGCAAAAAGGAAGACGAGGAATACTCAGCAGCTGAATCCAATCTTTGGACAACCAAAGGATCTCTCGCTGATTTATTTGCCTTCGTCGGAAGATATACTTAAGCGTTTCCTTTGTTAGACACGAAAGAATTAAGTCAGGGGAAGCTAATCTAGAAATGTATGATGTTGCTACAGTCGTTGCCCAAAAAATAGACTATGGGATCGTGCTTCTATTCTACCGAGCCATCATAAGACCATAACGCAGCGCATTCGAGGTTTGTACGAAAAATATCAAAATTTCTTGAAACAATTCAAAGGGCGGAAAGACCAATTTAAACTTGATTCACTGAAGCTCTTTGATATAGCTTCTTGTAAATGTGAAGACTTCCTGACATGTTGTTGTGAGAAAGACCAAAAAGTTCCTGTTCTGGAAAGGGATTTCCTTAATGACTAACGCACGTCTCGAAAAATGATGATTGGATCCGTAGATAAAGTAGTCACCAAAAGGGGGGGGGGGAGAAAGAGGCTACACAAAAGTATGAGGAATACAGCACGGATCTCGAAAGAAATTAAAGAATTTGCCACTGCTGCAACTGTTTCGTCAAGTTCCAGTGAAACGGACGAAAGCCGTGAGCCGTTTAAACTCACGACAAAGCCATTAATTAATCCCGGATCTTCACAAACGAGAATGCGGTTGCCAACAGTGAGTAGAGAATGTGATCGAAGAAGAATATCTGACCGTGCTGAGGCAGCTCTTACATCTCTTGTTTTTCAAGATTTAAAATTAATTAGTAGTGAAGATACTTCTTCAATGATCGACAGAAGAAGCAAGATTAGGAAAGATCTCTCTCAAGATAACGCAACTTTCAGTTCAAGTGATCATGTTATGGGTTTCTACTTTGATGGAAGAAAAGATTGAACAAACGTTATGATGATGAAAGGTAGTAAGTATCATTCTAGGATTACTATGGAAGAGCATATTGTCCTTTTGAAAGAACCAGGTTCAACTTACTTAGGCCACATATCTCAAGAATTGAGCACAGCAAAAAGCATTTATAAACGTATTTTAGAGTTCTTTGGATGCAAAAATATCAGTGCTAGAAATATTGTTGCCATTGGCTGTGATGGCACTGTAGTCAATACTGGAATAAAAGGAGGCATATTAAAAAATTTGGAGCAGAACTTACTCTTTCACTGGTTTATTTGTCTATTTCATTTTAATGAGTTATCATTGAGGCATTTGTTAGAACACTTCAATGGGCCCTCCCATGATCCACGAGAAATGTCAGGACGAATTGGAAAAGCATTAAAATCTGTCGACCAACAAATAGTTAAGTTTTGAGGCTGTGGAAGGAAATCCTCTTCCAATTACTCATTCTGATGATTGAAGTACAGATCAATTGTATCTCTATAAAGCTTCTCAGGCTATTACTTCTGGGTGTTGTAGCAGTGACTTAGCAAATCTTCAACCTGGGCCAATGCCAATCCAGATGGTTGACACTGCTAACCGCATCCTGCGTTTCTACATGGGATGTGAAAATCCGATGGATAGCTTAAAAATGCTGGTAGAATACATTGTCAAAGTTTATGCTCCAATGTGGTTCACGATCAAGACAAAATCTTGGTGTTATGATAGACCTCATCACCTGTGGCAGATAGTAGCTTATTCAAGATACCTAACAAAGGAGCTTAGAGATATTGTTGATAAAGTTATTATTATTCGTAACGCCTGTAAAGACTTCCCTTTTCTACGTGAAGGTCAAATTATGATAATAAAAACCCACTCTAATAGACAGAGTTTATTTCCACAACAGTTTCGATGCCCACTCGCATCCTCTTTGGGTGGATACAGAAAAACGAATGAACCAAAAACAAGAGGGAAAACAGTCCAGGGACCATTAAGAAATTCGCACCTAGGTTAGATCCCGTTCTCCCGACGCCGGAAGGGCATTTTTATTAAAGCGTCCCGCTTATAAGTACATTCGCACAAATTTAAAACTATCTTGTTCTATACATACAGATTCTATTATTTTTACATAATTATTACATTTATTATTGCATTATTATTTATTACAGAAATTATAAATTTATTATTACATTGATTATTACATTGTTATTATTATTACAGAAATTATAAACCGAAAAAACAAATGAAAAAGGCGAGAAGAAAACAATCCAGAGACTATTAAGAAATTCGCACCTAGGTTAGATCCCGTTCTCCCGACACCAGAAGGGATTTTTTGACCAAGAATCTCATTAGAGGGTCCAGCTTATAAGTACCTTCGCACAAATTAAAATTATCCACTTGTTCTATCCATACAGATTCTATTTTTTTCTTTTGACTTAATTATTGCATTTATAAAGTAACTTACTTGATTCCCAATTCTATAGCATGATCATTTTGGCTGGCATGATAAAAAATTGCATTATTAGTATTACAACTTCTGAAGGCATATTTATGTTCTTTAATATGGGTTTCAATATTTCTTCGTTTCTTCTACGTATACTAAATCACAACTTTTACAGGGAATGCTGTAGAGTGACCTAGGGGGGGGTCGAAATTTTGTATTCTTATTCTACACACTGCTCGGAGTTTCCTTTGGCCCCCTAAACAACACACTGTAATTACACCGCTATGCGCCCTCCCCTACCCGTTGCATATGCCCCCCCTTTTTTTAAAATGAAATGAAATTGAAACCAATTCTTTGAATAAAAAAAACCTGATAAATGACAAAGATTAAAGTAAATAATGATATAAGTAAAGTTAAAGTAAGTTTTTTATATATATACAGGGTGTCCGAGAATTATCTGTACAATTTTTGGCTGTTATTAAAAGTCAACCATGAAGTGTAGAAATTCCAGTGTTGTCCCATTTTACAGAGAATCTCCGAACATTATCTGTACAATTTCATCTTTTAATAAAATTCTTGATAACACACGTAAAATTCTTAAACAAGATTATTTAGAATGTGTATTTTCAAAAGTTTCTTTTATTAAAGTAAAGTTGTTACAAACATTCGATATGTGCACCATTAGTGATTTGCAAAACATCCAATCGATACTCCAAATGTTGCCATGTACGCTGCAGCATATCCACATCAATTCGCTCAATAGCAGCTGTGATTCTTGCTTTTAAATCATCAATGTCTGTCACCCGCGTACATTTCTAAAAAACTTGTCAAAACGTGGTATCAGAAAAAACTTAGATATTCTCTGTAAAATGGGACAACACTGGAATTTCTACACTTCATGGTTGACTTTTAATAACAGCCAAAAATTGTACAGATAATTCTCGGACACCCTGTGTGTGTGGTATGTATACACACACACACACACACACACCACACACACACAAATCTTTCTCCGTATATTACTTAATCAATTGAAGCATACTAAAATCAAAATATTGACCTTAAGAAATTTAAAATCATAAATTACTGACACCACTGGCCTTACCATTGGAATACAGGTAGCTTTTTTCTCGACTCCAGTACATTCAAAATAAATTTGTTTTCGTAACCAATTCTATCTTGTGATGCTTCTGTTACCACATTTACAGCATGTTCTACTCCCTGGCTGTGACAGGGAAAAGGAATAAGCTGAAGTGGTTCATTTCGAACTTTAAGATGATGATCATTTGTCAAATTCTGTAAAATAGGTGGAGGGGTGATGGTTTCGTTGTCCCAGTCGATCATGTTAGGATAATCGTCTGCTTCAAAGTTCAATGTTTTTTGGCAGCTCAAAATTTCTCGCATTGGTGCTCCTAGTTCTTGCTCGAATGATGTGCTGAAGAGCCAGCTCTCTGACCTCTCTTCTTGTGTCTGTTATCATTGAGAGTAAGATATTCTCTGGGTGGGCAAAATAGGCGTTATTTCTGAGGACACGCTCCATAATCATCCGATGCTTTTTATCTAAGCCTTTAAGCAAGTGCATGATATACCAAAAATTAGATGCTCCCTCATTTGCCTTTGGATGAGACTATCCAAAACCAGCCTGGAGCGTAAACCAGCATTATAATTTTTACTAGGTCTTGGATGTTTTTGTCTGGATTTCGTGTAGAGACATAAGCGCAGGATCCTGTTTGCTCGTGTTAGCCATCTTGCATGATGGAGGGCACCTGAGGATCTGGTGGCTAACGCTTGTGAGATGCGTCCAGATTGTATGCTAATGCACATTTCATACATATATTTTTGGTCACTGCTGAAACTTTTAACAATATCGGCCGAAACTTCTTTAATGTTGCCCTCTACAGGGGTATAATCAACTATATCCAGTTTGGTCAAATCTCTCGGAGTTTATTTCCAAGAGAACCTTTGAAGGTGTTTGGTCCCGAAGTTTTTCCATCAATTGCTTCAAATACGTGCCTGAAGGGCAGTTCGTTTGCATGCAAAAGGCAAATCAGCCATTGTACCGGCCTGTCCAGATATAATTCAATTAATTTTAGCACTCCGCCAATCCTGCCAGTGTTCACTGGGGTGCCATCGCATAGCAAAGCTTTGAGGGATTCTTTGCTATTAGAATCAACTATAAAAGTTATTATTTCATCTGCAATACAATAAGCAGTTCCGTTATCTGGGGCTATATGATCCATGTAAACATCACCAGGTTCTTTGACTATTACATAATGTTCTTCGTACTCCATTCCCTTCTTTGTCTTAGTTTGATCTTTTCTGCCATCAAATCCGATACCTTCAATCTGTGTGTTCTCTGATTCCACTTTGATTATGTTCTTTTTACCCACACGTATTCTTTCTCTTTCCACTTTTTTCCTATCCAACATATTGGTTTCGTCTAATATTTCCATATCCTTCAAAGCTGCAGTAGCTCTGTAACTTACACGGTATCTATCTGCTGTTATTGTTAAGTTATTATAAATAATTCTGTTCTGATGGTTTTCTCTCAGCTCAAAATCCGGAACAAAGTCAATATCGTCGCTGCCATCATCAATTTCCATGCTCTCATCTTCCATAATATGTAAAGGGTCCAGTTTGCTGGTTGAGGCAACATTCATATCTAGGCTTATCTTGGCTCTTCTTTCTAATCCTTTAACTCATCATGAGTCCTTTTTCTTGCGGAAGTCGTTACTCTGTCGATTGGTCCTAGTTGGTTTTTTCTTTGTTTCTGCCCCACAAAAGACTCCCACTCAATCATTGGAACTATATATCACATCTGCAATCCGTTCGACTGATTTTTATATCGTAACAAGTACGTACAAGTACGTACAAGTACAAATATCAAACATTTCATCGAATGTCTCCACCTTCTGCTGAAAACTGTTGTTTCTTTGTTTTAATGGTACTTCATTTAGCTTTGCTGCAGATTCTATCAATCGTTCAACTTGTATAGCTATTCCTTCAAATCCTATATGTGGAAAGGAAAACTTCTCCCAAATGGCTTCCACATCTTTAGTGACAATTCTGTAACATTCTTTTGCTGTTCTAGAACCTTTCGAAATCAGTTCTTCTCGTTTTCTTACCAATAAATAATGCCTAAATACGTCAGCCTTTGAAGGAGTCATTGAAGTTGGAAATTCTGCAGGGTGACCAAATGTTGAATTGTGCGTTTTTCTTCTTGCCATGATTTCACTTATTTAGGCCTAGTAGCATTAATAACAAGAAATTAATTGTTAAATTCAAGCAATTGAATCATTCAATCTGAATTTAATATAACTCATTCGGAATTAAATCATAACTCATTCAATCATAAACAATCTGAAACTAAATAAAAAACGTGACAGTAATTTATATAATTCATCTAATCTATCTAAATTAATCTCTGTAATCTATTCAATCTATCTAAATAATCTCTCCAAATTAATCTAATCTACTTAATAAGACTTAATATAATGCATGATTGTCACATTTGGGGTTTATATCTGTGGAGAGAGTAAAATAGGGGGGGGGATGCTATGGAAGGGGTAAGGGGGGTCGCATATACTCGTTTTCTTTACAAGATGTTGAGATCATTATTTCCAACTGCGTGCATACTGTGGAATTGGAGAAACTCGATTTTTTTGTGTTTCGACCACCCCTACGAGCGGTAGACACAGGCTTGTTCCTGTTTTGCAACGTTATTCCTAACCAATTTACTTTTTACAGTAGACGAATATTTGAACGCCAAAGCAAACTTAAAATCTTTCATCAACGGTTTTACTCTTTCTAAGCCGGCAATGTAAGGCAAACTCACATATTGTTTTTGGTTAACTGAAGGTTCCTGAAGGGCATAAAAAGATTTCCTGGCTTTAAAATACGCCTTTCTGATAAACCACTCGGGATATTTTAAATCCTTAAAAAAGTTCCAAATCTTTGAATTTTCCTGGTCCAGCTGGACCCTCCAATGAGATTCTTGGTAAAAAAATCCCTTACGGTGTTGGGTGAACAGGTTCTAACCTAAGTGTGAATTTCTTAAAGGTCTCTGGATTGTTTCTTTATTCACTTTTGGTTCATTCGTTTTTTCGGTAAAATGTAAATGGGATAATAAACGTAATAGTAATAAATGTGAATGTAATAATAAATGTTAAAAAAAAAAAACGTAAATGTAATAATGAAGGCAGTAATTATGTCAAAATAAGAGAATCTCTATGTATAGAACAAGATAGTTTTAATTTGTGCGAATGTACTTATAAGCGGGACCCTTTAATAAAAATGCCCTTCCGGTGTCGGGAGAACGGGATCTAACCTAGGTGTGAATTTCTTAATGGTTCCTGGACTGTTTTCCCTTTTGTTTTTGGTTCATTCGTTTTTCTGTATCCACCCGAAGAGGATGCCAGTGGGCATCGAAACTGTTGTAGAAATAAACTGTCTATTAGTGTTTTTTTATAATCATAATTCGTAACGCCTACTTTGCGCATCAAGAGAACCTTCTTCTTGCAATGATTACTGATAACCGGCCAAACATTCGAAAATTGGCAATACGAAGGATCGAAGTGGCAAGATCTCGAGCTGAAAAAATGAAAAGCATTCGCGAGTTCAGTGTACCGAAGCTAAATTTTCATGCACTTGACTACACTGATATTATATTTTGGACATAGTCCCATTAGGCTTGAGCCACCATTGACAAAACACTTAACCAAAGAGAGAGTTGACATCATTGGCTGAGAACACTAGCGAAGAAAAATTAACTTTCAATTCCCTTGTCATATACAATAGGGTGTATCGATTTTACATTTTTTTCGATTTCCATATTCTAATAGAGACAAAAACTTGCGCATGCATGAGAAAATAGCCTCTGCAAAATCTTAGCTTAATAGGTAATCATCTTCTGCCCCCGGCAGAGCGATGAAAATCATATTTTAGTAGTCAAAAACGTATTTTTAAACCCTAGCCTAGAGTCATAAAATTTTGCGTGTGTTATTTCATGCCTAAGCAACGCTATAAATGCTATGGGAAATATATAAATGCATTATTTAACCCTTTAAGGACTGAAGATGCCAATTGCTAACGTTTCAAATACACGCATTCATAACTTAACCCTACAAAAAATTCAGGGCTGAAAGGGTTTAAGACAAAGAGCCGATCTGAAAATAGGTAATTTATATGCATATTTTCAGATCGGCTCTTTGTCTTAAATAATGCATTTATATATTTCCCATAGCATTTATATCGTTGCTTAGGCATGAAATAACACACACGCATATTGAAATATTTTAAAAATTATAAGAAAAATACGTTTTTGACTACTAAAATATGATTTTCATCGCTCTGCCGGGGGCAGAAGATGATTACCTATTAAGCTAAAATTTTGCAGAGGCTATTTTCTCATGCATGCGCAAGTTTTTGTCTCTATTAGAATATGGAAATCGAAAAAAATGTAAAATCGATCCACCCTAATATACAAGCAGTAGAAAGGACTATCAAACTTATAAAAGAAGCGGCAAGAGCAGTTTATGGAAGTGAGAGGATAGATGGTTACGTTAAAACCAAAATTGCATCTGGAGTAATAATGAAATCATTTGAAACCAAGAGAGACTACAAAAGTGAATAAGAAGCCTTCTAAATTATTGTGGTGGGTGGGTTAGGCTGGAACTCAAAGAGCAGCCAACTCCACGTGGTGAGTTCTGGGTAGTTTTAAGCCGAGATATGCGTGGCTCGTATCTAGCTTAAATTAGCGGAGAGCTGCTCCAATAAACCAATATATTTAAAGCCATGTAGCTATTTTATGAGCTTCTAAAAGAAAACTGAATCACTGAATGGCGCTTAACATCAACCAATCAAAGAAAATGCTCAATAAGAACTATTTTTTGTTTGTATTTTTCGTGAAATACCAAATTTTCGAATTTCTGTAAGGAATGGGAGAAGTGTATACGAGTCAAGTTGAACATAGACAAATCAAATGAAACAAAAATGATCTTCCTAGCATAAACACAACGGAAGATACGCTTAAATCTTTAAATTTTTCCTTAATGTTTTGGGGGATCTGAAAGGCAAAATCTTTGACCTCTTTGGGGCCGGTGAAGTTGATGTCACAAGTAGCTAATATTTTAGATTTCTTAGTGGTACCACAGATTAACTTTTGGGTGCCCCTACAAAACTGAATTCTGAAAGTTTAAAAACCCTCAGATTTTGTTTCCTCATAAAAGTGAAATGTGTGATATAATTAATAATTTTTACATAACTTCATTGAAAGAACTTTTTTACTCGTTCTGAGGGGGTTACTGTATGTCGTAACACTGCTTCCCGTTGATCAGCGAAATTGGACGAGAGACCATCCTCTGGTTTGGATCCCACGTAAAGCTGTAGGTGCCCTCTGTTATATGATCTTAAATGTTGCGAAGGAGGTTAAACAACGCCATCATTACATTTTCAAGTTGAAGATGTAAATTTTATTGATACACTAAATTTACTTAAAACATGAAAAGTAAAAAAAGCTCATACGATGTACCCATTCTCCTTATTAATATATGTAAAACCTACAACCGTTTCCCGTTAGATCAGCAAAGTAAAGCGACGTTGAATCTGTCCAGTAGTTGTACGAGTACCCACTTTCGGCGTTCGGATGATGTAGAAACCCATGGTTTAGATCAGGGACGTGCCCTCTGGGTAGGCAAGGTAGGCAGTGCTTACCCTGAATAAAACTAAAAATATTAAATATAAAAAGTAAATGATTTTCACTTCATTATATAAATGTTAATTTAATGTATGAAATTCAATGTATAAATTTGTAAATGGATAATATTGTGTTAGAAGCACAATTTCCCCGTGCCTTTCAACCTCTATATATATTAACGCTTGACAATGAAATTTTCCCACGTGCCGTGAGTGGAGCTCCAAGCTGTGACAAATACTGCGCTATATAAGCAGATTTAGTTCTGCTTTTCACTCAGTGTTTTGCCGTTCGGGCACATGGTCGGGTGTGTGGCTGTGCGCGCGTCTGTGTTGTCGTTTGCCTCTGGTGATTGAACTAAATTTTAGACATTTTATTTCAAAATTTAACCCTTTTCAAATATGGACAGTGAGTATCTTAAGAATTTTTCTAAACTGTCTTATGAAGAAAGGTTGAATGTGATTAAAAATGGTAGGCCGACACCGGAACTGAAACAGTTGCTACAGCGTAAAGGAACAAAAATAATCAGAACGTTTCAAACGACGTGGTACAGCAAGAAAGAGTGGTTGTGTGGTTGTGTTACAACAGGTAGACTCTTTTGTTTTCCATGCTTGTTATTTTCCGTATCTAGTGAAAGTGTGTGGATAAGAACAGGATATTGTGATTTAAATAATTTGACTAATGCTTTAAGTAAGCACGAGAGGTCTGCTGCGCATTATGAAAGTCAAATATCGTTGAAAACATTTGGATCTACACGAATCGACTTGAGCATAGATAAGCAAAAAAAACTTAGCAGTGAAATTCACAATAAAAAGGTAAAGGAAAACAGAGACATACTGAAAACATTAATTTCTGCTACTTGCTTTTGATTAAACAAGAACTTGCTTTCCGCGGTGATAATGAAGATAAATCCTCTTTAAATCGTGGAAACTATATTGAGTTACTGAACTACACTGCAAAATTTGACCAAAAATTAGCACAACATTTACAGACTTCATCCGTGTTTTCTGGCGTTTCTAACAAGATACAAAATGACTTGATTGAAGCAGTAGGCATAGCTGTAGAAAATAATATTAAAGAAGATATCGCAAGATCCCCATTCATTGCTATAGAAGTGGATGAATCGACTGATATTTCAAATACAGCTCAATGTTCCACAGTTTTAAGATATGTATTGGATTCTGAAATTAAAGAGGCTTTGTAAACTTTTCAACAACATTGACAGCAATCCTTTATTGTGGGACTCAGATACTTTAGTGAGGAGTAATGGATTTTATAATTGGCTAACGAAAGATTCAACATACTTTCTTCTCATGGTATATGATAAGATTTTTATTAGAACTGACACACACTTCAATATCTTACAAACTAAAATTATAGATATTCCATATTGCATTGAAAGAATCAATGAAACAATGAATTCCCTCGAGGGTCTGCGCAAAAATTTTGATGATATCTATGAGAAGTTTGAAGAATGTTTCAAAGAAAATAACTTGACTGAATCAAAATGTCGTACAAAAGGTCCAATTAAAAAAGAAAGAGAAAGAATATTCTGTCTAATATTGAATGATATACTGCAGCATATGGAAGCAAGATAGAGTGACTTCAAAAATTTACAATTTATTTCATTAGTTGATAGTAAAAAGTTTCTAAAACTAGCTACATAAATTGATAAGGATGCAGTAGAAAGTTTAGAGAAGAATTATGGTAACTTCTTCGATGTCATAAGATTGAAAACTGATCTAGCTGGAATTTATAGTGCACAAGTGTTCAGGGATAAATCAATTAAAGATTTGCTTGCTTTCATATTTCAAAATGGACTTGAACTAACGTTTCCTGAAGCGGTGAAGCTGTTGCAATTGATTTTAGCAATTCCAGCTACAACAGTTTCTGTTGAGAGGTCATTTTCAGCTTTGAAAAGAATTAAAAGCTACACCAGGAATAGAATGAAACAGGAAAGGCTTTCATCACTTGCCCTAATTTCAATTGAAAAGGAAAGATTTACTAAAATGGAGCAAAATCCCACTTACAATTTCTTTGAAAAAATTACAGATATTTTTGTTACTAACAAAGAGAGAAGAATAGAATTCATCTACAAATAAAGCGGTAAGTAAATATTTGTTGTTGACCAAAAATTAGCACAAATGGTGCGGAAGGGGTTAATTATGCTTAAAATTCGTTGGTGGCTGGGGCTCCGCCCCGGAACCCGCTGGGGGAGCTCGCGCCCACCCCAGACCCCCTAGCTTGGAGCCGCTCGCTTCGCTCGCGCATTGAGTCTGCCTACCCTGAGTATTTACTCACGGCACGTGCCTGGTTTAGATCCCACGTAAAACCGTAGATCCTCTTTGTCACGTTACCGTTACGAAGGAGGCTAACAACCCCATTGTCGTATTGTAGGAGCATTTAAAGATAAATAAATTTTAGACACTTGAAATTCTTACATATTACCTATTGAGACAGCTTTTGAGTTATCATTTACGTTTCCACTGTAAATTTATTGAGTGTTCAAGTATGTAATAAAAAGATACATTGGAAATAATTGTGAAAGAATTTCCCTAGTATTTACTAATCGTTGTCACATTAGTTCGTCTGTATTGCATAATGTATAGGTTGTTTTCGTACTTTTCCCCCGGCCCTAATTTTTACATCCTGCTTCAGAGAAGTGCCACGATTTACCCCTGAAAGGATTGAACTGCTTCGCATTTTGTCGAAGAAAGCGGACATTTACGAACGTCTGGCGAGAGCGATCGCTCCGTCCATTTACGAGAATGAAGATATCAAGAAGGGAATTTTGCTTCAGCTCTTTGGAGGAACCAGGAAAGATTTCACCAAATCCGGCAGAGGACATTTCCGGTGGGGATAGGATATCTCTATCGTAATTGATATTAATTATTGGGTCAACAAGAAATTACCAGTTGTATTCAAAGGCCGATAGGGTAGACAGGTCATGAGAAAACGCAGTAAGACCAAGAAATCTAAAAACATTGGAAATTCCAAGTAAGGACTTTTTATATTATTTTAAGTTTGCACTTCAGATCTGAAGTCAACATCCTATTGTGCGGTGATCCCGGTACTTCCAAGTCGCAACTCCTTCAGTATGTCTTCAACCTGGTTCCTCGCTCCCAGTACACCAGTGGCAAAGGTTCCTCCGCAGTTGGGCTTACAGCTTACGTCACAAAGGACCCAGAAACGAGACAACTCGTCTTGCAAACGGGCGCTCTCGTTCTAGCCGATAATGGAGTGTGTTGTATCGATGAATTTGATAAAATGAACGATTCAACAAGGTAAAAGGATAAGTTCTTTTCCCTCATCATGGGTCTGAAATGATTTTGGTTAAATACAAATTGTTGAGGACCTTTCGTTACGAGTCTTAAAAACTAATCAGCATTCTGCCATGATGCAAAGCAAGACATTTCTTTTACCGTGTACTAGATAAATAATTTAAACTGTTATACCTGCATAGCTTAGCTGTAGCTTGAAGTTCAGAATATATTTTGTTTTTCATTTGTCTCAAGATTTTAAATTTTTATTTTGCCAATTGGAGATTATCTTTAAATTCCTTTGTTAAATTACTTCCGAATTAATAACTTTGGCCATTGGATGAAATTATCACATTTTTCAAATAGCTGATAGTGCGTGAAGCCGTGAATAACTGGCCAGAGTGGTATTCTTGATAAATATAGAATCTCGAATATTTCTCATTAACATATTCCTCGTTATGCTTAATAGTGTGATTGTTTCCTCAGATCAATCTTGCACGAAGTAATGGAGCAACAAACTCTTAGCATTGCCAAAGCTGGCATCATCTGTCAGCTGAATGCGAGAACGTCAGTCCTGGCAGCCGCCAATCCAGTCGAGTCTCAGTGGAACAAAAACAAGACTATTATAGAAAATATTCAACTCCCACACACGCTTCTTTCTCGGTTCGATCTCATCTTTCTGATTTTGGACCCGCAAGATGAATTGTACGACCGCCGCTTGGCAAGGCATCTCGTCTCGCTGTATTATCGTGCCACGGAAGTGAATGAAGAAGAGCTACTCGACATGAGAATCTTGAGGGATTATTTGGCTTACGCGAAAGAGTGAGTGGTAGTTTTTTTTTATTTGGGAAAGGGGGGAGAAATAATGTTGGTTTTTAACGAACTGGAACTTTAAGGAACTTTTTCTTTTCTCTTAACTGCAGGGCTGGGAACCGGTACCAAATGCCAGTAACTACCACTTAGATTTTGGTGCTAGTACCAGTAACTCTTAAAAGTAGCTAGTATACCACATAATCTGGTGGTATTTTGTTGGTATTTTAATTTAAACCCAACCCTATCCTGATCCATTTTAAGTAACCTTCCTCAAGTTCCTTGATGCTGTAGGCCCTATAAGAACTACATCATCATCAGTTTTTATTGCTGAATTTATAAAACCTGAAGAAATTTTTAGGGTCTTTAATCAGGGTTAGCAAAACCCCCCAACCCACCTGGGTTTTATCGGGCTTTTTCATATTTTCAATGGCCAAAATAGTATAAGAATAGAGCTTATTACAAAAATAACTATTTATCACGAGTTGTATTTTCATTGGGCAGTTATGTACGTAATGTTTTGCTTGAAAATAAAATGCTCAAATAATTAATGTTTGTAATATCTCTGTCAAGTTGTGTGAATGTGGAATCTTTTATTGATCCATATTTCAGTATTTCAGTAATGAGTACTGTGCAAGAATTAGTCTGTTAATCATTTTATTAGTGACTCGTTGATTTATTTTGGGAAAAAAAAAAAGTTGCATGTTTTTTTTTTCTGAAAAACTCACCAGGAACAACTGGGTTGGATCTAATCGGGTCAACCCTGTCTTATCTAAATAGGCTTATTTCAGTCATAAACTATTTTTAATATTTATAAGAATAATATGGTAACGTAAATTAAGTTGAAGAGTTCCAGTGGAAGTTAACATTCTTATTTGGCAAAAATAATGTTAATGTATAGGCAAAAAAAAAAATCTATAGTTTGGGTTTGTGTATTTTATTAAGATAAGTTATAACACAAAAATGAGAGGGAACACCTATGCAGTATTTATATTAAGGAAAGTGAGGGAGAATACATAATAGGTACGGTAAGTTTGGTTTTGGTACTGAAACTGTACGAGCCAACAGATGACCAGTGTAGGGCGGGTCAAAAAAATTTTTTTGGCTTTTTTTTAAAAACGACACAATGCGAGGGTTTTCATTTGGGTTAACAAATAACATATCAAAAGTTGAGCTATGTGCGACCCCCCTGTACCCCTCGCACATAGTCCCCCCTTTTTCCCCACTCTTCTACTGTAGTTGAGATTTTGCAATAAGCTTTGAACCTATTGTGAACATCAATTTAAGATATGTTAAAAATAAGTTAAAGACCTTATTTGCCCTTATTTAAATCAAATGACTATCTTTATTTATGGATACTTTCTTGTTTTATGCAGGGTTGCCAGATTGGCCACTTTGTGGCCAAATTTTACAAATGTGCAAAAAAGTCTGATAACCCTGATTTTTTTAAGTACTTTTTGCAAAAAATTATATTTTATTTTTGTTTCAAATTATCAGTTAAGTGAAATTATTATTGGTTATTGATTCAAACTATTGTTTTTTTAAGTTAAATTATTGGTTATTAAGTCAAATTAATCATGACAACAAGAAAAAAGTCGTCAAATGCAGCCTTTGGACAATGGACATCCTTCCGAGTTTCCAGCAGCTATGACAGCAACAAACGCAGATGTGAAGCACTACAACTTTGTGCGATTACTTTTAATGAATGTGCTGAGAGCATAGAGGTAGAGACCGACCAAGAGGATGAAGACTTCGTGCCTGATATAGAGTTAGAGACTGAGCAGAACAGATATACCTTTGAAGAGTTGGCAGTGACCGCAGATCATTGCAGAGTGAGTTGCAGGGCAGCAGCAGCAGCAATTGTTAACGCTGCTTTAAAAGATATGGGAATCCTTGATCAGGGCAACATGATTGATAGAAAGAAGCTGGAGAAGGAAAGAGCACGAGTAGGTAAAAAATTGAGTATCATGGTTAAATCGGAGAATATAGGAATAGAATGCATTGGCTTTGATTAGAAAAGAGATGACACATTAACCAGGGCAGGCAAGATCAAAGAAGAGCACTACATCATTGTTAAAGAGCCTGGAAATATCTATATAGATCATGTAACATCTGATCATGGAAATGCTCGTTGTGTAGCAGAAGAGCTGATTACTGTAATAGTGGACTCAGAAAGTTCAGACACTCTAAAAGCTTTACTCTGTGATGGCACTGCTGTGAACACTGGAAGAATCGGTGGAGTAATAAAGCTTGTTGAAATGTATCTGAAAGGTCTGTTCAGTGGCTGGTATGCCTTCTTCATATGAACGAACTACCATTCAGGCACGTCTATGAGGCAATAGATGGAAAAACAACAGGCTCAAGTACTTTCAAGGGTTCAATTGGAAATAAATTGAAAACTGATTTAACAAAACTGGAAGTGGTTGCTTTTTCTCCAGTTAAAGGAAACCTTCATGAAATTCCATCCGATTTTGATAATGCTTTTAGCAGTGACCAAAAGTATATCTATAATAATTATGTGCCGAGCTGTTCAATCTGGAAATGTCTCCAAAGATCTCCTGGTACAATTCATCATGATTGTTGGCTAACTAGAGCAAATAGAATTCTTAGACGCTGTGTCAACACCAAATCCAACCCAAGATCTCAAAGATCTACTAGTAGAAATTATTATGCTATCTTATGCTCCAGGATGGTTTTGGGTTAAGTCCCATCCATTGGCATCTGATGGATCATCTAACTTTTGGTACTTAGGGTATCTGCTGCGCGACTTGAAGGAGAAATACAGATTGATCATGGAACCAATTTTTCAGAATAACTCTTACTTTGCCAACCCCGAAAATATTCTACTATCGATGATAACAGACTCAAGAAGAGAAGTTAGAGAGGTTGTAATCCAGAGAATCATTCTCAAGAACTACATTTTCTGGATCAAGAAATTTTGACCTACCTCGAACTCTTAATTTTGATTCTTCAGATTACACTGAAATGATTGATTGTCAGTAAGAGGTAATTTATTCGCCTCCCCTTCTGAGAAACCAGCAATAAGGAACTTGCTAGCAAGACAAGAAACACTCAAAATACCAGCCTTTCCTTGTCACAGCGAAGGAGTAGAAAACGCTGTGAATCTAGTCACGAATGCATCTGATGTACGAATTGGCTACGAAAATTGCCAAAAATATATTCTTAACCTATTTAGAATCATGACAAAGATTGCCTAAATTTGAATGGAAAGAACAATGGAATAAATAAAGATGCAGTTTTACTTCGAAAATAGCTTAAGTTTATGATCGTACAAAAGAGCACTTCATTAGATAGTTTTTTCTTTTTCTTCTAGAAGACAAGTTCTGTTGTTTAATTTCTCAAAAATGTTATGTAATTAATTTTATTTTTTATCTTAATATATAGTATATACTCAAAAACACTTAATTGTCATTTTCTTCGAGTTCAAATAAAAAAAAAAAAGAAACGAGTTTAACACAAGTGAAACAATTTTTATCTGAGTTTTTACTGAAAAATGTACATTTTGGTAAATTGAAACTAAGAACCAGAAATTTATGCCTGGGGTAGGAGACAGGATACGCGAAATATTTTACTGGGTGACTACTGTGACCCATACGAAACCCCCCACAATGTGTCACTTTTGAATACAAACTATCAACCCACCTTAAATTGACCACTCCGCTTCTCATTCTTCAGAATGAGATCTTTCACTGTTCCTCGAAATATTTAGAAATCTTCACAAATTTTCCCGCCTTTTCGACACCCAATCTGTTGCGCAGTTTAAACTAAGCAAATTTGGACAGTTGTTGGCAACACATTCTCAATTGCTGCTCAACTCTGAGAACAGCTTAAAAAAATTCCACCCCCTCGTATGGTTCAGGGGACAAGGATTCCATCTCCCTTATTGATCCTGACTTTTGCTTGTTCCCAGTTACCCGAGAAAATTAGGGCCAGTTATCTTCAATTTCAGGTCCGCCATTATATTCGTCAGCCAGACTCTACTGAACGGACGCATTTCCTGAGCGCTCTGATATTGCTGATAATTTTATTTTTGGAAAGTTTTGAATTTTATATACTTGCGTTTATATTCACTTTGTTATAGTTAAGTAATTGAATACTAGTGGTTTTTAGCGATTTAGAAGTTTTCATAGCGTGCCGGCTTAACTTAAACTTGTGACGGTTATAAACTAATTTAACTTGCGCGATGCCGTCGCAGAAAGCGTCGTGTGTTAGGTGTGGGGTAAACTGGTGGTATACAGATTTTAAAATTAGCGGTCCTATGGCGATTACCGAGAGATCAGTTTGTTTCTTTTCCGTTTTAAGGGAGGAAATAGTTGACAAAACGCAGTGTACGTGAGGTAACGGAAAGACTTGCAACGCAGAGAAGAAGGGTGTCTCCCAGGGGCCAGGGTTGACAGCAGGGTTGTGGAGTCGGTCCAAAATTTTCCGACTCCGACTCCGACTCCACACATTGTCAAAAATTCGACTCAGACTCCGACTCCGACTCCGACTCCACACATTGTAAAAAATCTAAAAATCCGACTCCGACTCCTCACATTTTAAATATACGACTCCGACTCCTCTAGTGTTTCACTCTATAATTATCATAATAATAAGACATTTCATCACCACCACACTAATTGTGAAATTTTATATTTTATATTTTATATTTAAATAAATATTAATTGTATATTCTGAAAATGTAAAAAAAAAAATATTAAAAAAACTTAATCTAGGGGCTATCAATGAATAAGGTTTATTGACCAAAAAAACTAAATAACCTAAATGTTAGTATTTAGGATTTAGAAATTAAGGGTGACACAGGACAGAAATTGGAGTCGGAGTCGGAAGTTTTTTTCCGACTCCGACTCCGCCCTGAAACGTGCGACTCCACGACTCCGACTCCGACTCCACAACCCTGGTTGACAGAGTTAGAGACGAAGTGGATAGGAATGACGTTGCCTCCCGTCACTCTATGTTGGTGACGATGGTAGGGGGCAACGACTCGTATAGGCCCGATACGAGAGTGCCTGACCTTTTGGAGAGAGATCGGGGGTTAATTAGGTCCCTAAAGGCGAGGTCAGATAGGTCTTTAGTTCTAGGCATTACCCCTAGGCACGGTTTGGGTCTTAGGATTACGTCTAAAACGATATTTTTTAATACTAAATTAGAAGAGATTTGTGCTGAGGAAAATGTACCCTTCGTAAAGCTGTGGTCAGAATTCAGTGATCGTAGCCTTTTTATAAAAGATGGGGTGCATTTTAATGAAATAGGTAGTGCTAGGCTAGGTAGGTTAATAGACGTAAACGTGCGAAAGCTGTATAGGTCGAAGCCTTGTTTAAACGTTGTGGGTCCGGGGAACGCGGGCCCGACTTGAAAAATAGTTTAAAACGCCGGCCCGTGATAAAAAATAGCTTAAACGTCTTTTATTGTAACGCGCGTAGTATTCGAAATAAATTAAGAAGCGAATTTAAGGCGATAACTTATTCCGGCAACTACGATAAAGTTGGTATCACTGAAACGTGGTTAAATACCAGGGTTGGTACCCAAAAACCCAGCACAATATTCTACTGTCTTTTTTGTACTTCCAGCATCTGCTGCTGAAATCAGATATGGCTTTTTTCCATTATGAATACTGTGCGCAATAATAGGATAATTACCTACTGAACTCCAGCCATCTTGTATGAGGGTAATGTTACAATCATCAAGATTAAGGTCATTCTTCATTTCATGGATTACTTCATCATTAACTTTTATTAACAGATCAGATGCCAACCTTTTCCTGTTTGGTGGTTCATATTCTGATCTTAGACCTTTGATTAATTTTATAAATTCTTTATTTTCTAAAACGTTGAAGGGTATGTTAGCTGAAAAAAAGAACCTTGCAACTCGTAAATCTAATTTTTCCTTTTGGTCCACAGTCGTTCTTACCACAAATGGTGTAATTGATCTTTGCCTTTTATGCTTTATTGTTGTTGAATGATAGAATGTGGATGATGAAGAACCCGCACTGGTGTCACTCATTTCAGGCACATTTTCACTTATAATCTTTGGATCATCTTTGTCAGAAGCCAAAGTTGGAGGAAGTGAATCAGTTTCAACTGATGCTCCAAATTCGAGTCTCGGCATACCTCTTGCCTCATTTTCAAAACATTTCACTTTTCTTTTACTGCATTTCTCTAGATGTTTCACTCTCTTAACTTTTCGAGTGATACTTTCTTTGCAATAATTGCATAGTACTCTAGTAGGCTGATCACTTAATAAAGTCACCTCGTCCCATTCGCTAGCTTTAGATCTTCCACCTCTATTACTCTTTGAATTTGGCATCTTAAAAATTTAAATTTGAGTTAGGTCTAAATAAAGCTGAAATCTGCTAAGAAATAAATGAAAGATCTAAAATTAAAATGGAGAAAATTCTAATATGTCATTATTTTCTCTCATATCTGAACTTTCTTTGAAATAAAGATCTTTTTAATATATATTGTAGATTAAATAAATAAATTAATAAAATAATAGATATATTAGGCACTACATAATTATCGAATCTTTCTAAAAAACAATTTCAACCCATCAAAAACCCAGTTGGGTTGGTTTTTTGTGAAAAACCGGGTTTTTGCCAACCCTGTTAAATACCGACTCGGGACTTGTTGGGGGAATTTGATATACCGGGTTTTAAACTCTCTACTAATGATAAGTTACATAGGATTGGTGGCGTCGTTTTGCTGTACATTCGTAATTCCCTTAGGGCTATCGAGGTTGATAGATTTTCCGGCAGCAATTAATGCGATATGCGTTGAAGTTAGGGCGCGTAGTATTAGTTTTAATTTTGTTGTTGTTTATAGACCTCCCGTTCAACCCCTCGATACCGATACTAAATTTTACTCACTTCTTGGTAACTATTGACAATCGGAATAGTATAATTGTCGGAGACTTTAACTGCCCTAATGTTAATTACGAGACTTTTACTGGTAATGAGGAGGGTTTGAGATTGATTGAGTTCATGGAGGATAATTTTTTAAGACAGATAGTTACCGAACCAACGCGCGGTGACAATATTTTAGATTTGGTGATGACGAACGGCGAAAATGTAGGCGAGAGTTTAGGATGTAGTGATCATCAAATTCTTAGGTTTAAGTTAGCGATAAAAAACACTAAGGATAGTAACGTAATAGAAGTCCCTGATTTTCGTTGGGCCAATTTTGATAGTTTTGCGGATAGGATGAGAGTAGTGGACTGGGATAACTTATTTATGGGTAATGACACAAATTTGCATTGGGAGACATTTAAAGAAATTTTTATGAATATTTTAAGGGAGTGAATTCCTCGTAGGCCCAAGCGCGGTAGAAATCATGGTAGGCCCAAGTGGTGGACTAGGAAAATAGGCGAGTTCATAAATGAGCGTAACAGAGCGTATAGACTTAATAAGCGCAATGGCACGGCAGCTAACTTTAATAGATATATCGAGCTTAGACGTCAGGTTAAAAGATCAGTTAGGAATGCTGAGCATAATTTAGAAATACTTATAGCTGCGGATAGTAAACATAATCCAAAAAAGTTTTTTGAATACGTCAATAATCGTAAGCTGATAAAAGATAATATAGGCCCTCTCGTGGACACTAATGGAGCTTTGGCTTCTGACGCTCAGGCGATGGCGGGTATTTTCAATAACTTTTTTGCGACAGTTTTTACAGTAGAAGACGTCAATAATGTCCCCGACGTGGACGATATCGTTCAATTTAGTAGCGAGACTATTTTGGGTGAAATAACTGTTTACGAGGGTGAGATTGCTCATTATATCGATAGGCTAAAAGTTAGCAAGGCTCCAGGCCCTGACGCGTTTTATCCTAGACATCTGAAAGATTTGAAAGACGTTATCGTATGCCCCTTAACGAAGGTTTTTAATCAGTCACTCGAAACGGGGATTATTCCTGAAGACTTCAAATTAGCTAACGTCACGCCCATTTTTAAAAAAGGCGACCGCACAGTAGCTAACAATTATAGGCCCATTAGCTTAACGTCAATTGTCGGTAAACTTTTGGAATCCGTAATTAGGGATCGTATCATCGATCACTTTGGAAGTCGAGATTTGATTAATAGTAGTCAGCATGGGTTTCGACGCCATAGATCTTGTTTAACTAATTTGTTAGAGTTTTATAGCGAAATAGTGCGCGAATACGATAGTCATAGAGCGGCTGACGTTATTTATTTAGATTTTAAAAAGGCGTTCGATACAGTTCCGCATAGAAGATTAATTGCGAAGGTTAAAGCGCACGGTATACGCGGTCAGGTTGCTAACTGGTTAGAGGAATGGCTTCGTGCTAGGAGACAGGGTCGTTGTTAATGGTAGTGAATCGGGGTGGTTGGATGTAGGTAGTGGTGTCCCACAGTGCTCAGTGTTCGGCTCATTGCTATTCGTAATCTATATTAACGACATAGATGTAGGATTGACTAGTAACGTGTCAAAATTCGCGGACGATACTAAAATAGGCGGTAAGGTTGTTAATGAGGACGATAGAAATAGGCTCCAAGACGATGTAAATAGGATTATGGAGTGGAAGGATAAGTGGCAGATGCAATTTAACGTAGACAAATGTAAAGTCTTGCATATAGGTTCTCGTAACAATTACATGTACACGATGGATGATAGAGTACGCGTACGCGTATCTAAGGATTTAAAAGTTAGGAACCAGTGCCTGGAGTCTTGCGCAAAAGCTAATAGGATGTTACGCTTCATAGCGCGTAATTTCGAATTTAAATCGAAGAGTAATATATTGCCCCTTTACAAGTCCCAAGTCGGGCCTCATTTAGAATATGCCGTTCAGCTTTAGTGCCCGTATTTGCGTGAGAATATTGATAGGTTAGAAAGGGTTCAACGTCGCGCCACGAAACTAATTCCGTCATTGCGCAACAAGCCTTATGAAGATAGAATTAAAGAGTTAGACTTGCATTCACTCGAAACTAGGAGATTAAGGGGGGAGCTTATTGAAGTTTTCAAAATCGTTAATAAAATCGATAACGTAAATTTTGACACTGTTCACTTTCGATAATAGCAATACTCGTAATAACGTATTTAAGTTGCGTGGCAGACGATTCATTACTAATATCGCTAAAAACTTCTTTACGTTTAAAGTAATTAATAAATGGAATAATCTTCCCGCGTCAGTCGTTAACTCTACCAGCGTTAATATGTTTAAGAACCGTTTAGATAGGCATTTTAAAAATATTAACGTTGTTTAAAATAAAAAAACAATTAGCAATGGGAGCTCTGGGGGTGGTGGTTGAGGATGAGTCCGTTGACGATTAATGCCAGCTTGTGACATGGCAGCGTGTGATGCCAGCAATAAAATTATTAAAAAAAAAAATAGACTAACACGAACGTTGATGTAGTTCGTAGCGTAAACTAACCCACTTTTTGTTATACTCTACCATTTTTATTTTTTCTCTCTCCTTACTTGCATGTCTAGTTTGCATGGTATGGCAGTGAGTTAAGACTGTGTTTGCATGGTATGGCAGTGAGTTAAGACTGTGTTTGCATGGTTTGTAAGCGTTCTTATTTTACTACTTTTCATCTTTCACCCCTCCTTTATTCTCTCCTCTCCGACTATTTTTCCGACTTGTCGGCAGTGGCCGGCGGATGATGATGATGGGGAGTCTTTCTTTCTCTTTTTCTGAATGAATGTAACCCACGAATGATAGGGTTTGCTACTTACTTAACCCCTTATTCTCCTCTTTTAACCCCCTACTCTTTCCTTTCTCTCGGGCTAACCTTAGAGTGGATCTTAGGGTCTTTCTTGGCCTTAGCTTCTGTAGATCTGTAGATATCCCTAGACCACGCCGGTGCTTTACTTGAAAGAGGTTCGGACACGTCAGTAAGACATGCCGAAGTTCCTCTGGTATTTGTGTCAATTGCGCGTCTCCGACACATGGTTCCTCTTGTTCGAATCCTCCCCGTTGCGCACTCCGCTGCTTCGGAGCTGAGATCGGCGTTGGCTTCCTGCGGCAACTCTGCTCCCGGCCCCGACGGCATTCATTTTGAAATGCTTCGCCACCTACACCCTTCAATTTATTTATTTCTCCTCACCTACAATTGGATTTGGGTAGAAGGCACCTTCCCATCCTTTTGGAGGGAGGCAGTGGTGATCCCCTTCCCTAAATCCGGTAAGGACCCGACATCTCACCTTAAATTACCGTTCAATAGCCCTCACTAACTGCCTCTCGAAACTTCTAGAGAAGATTATTTCTCGGCGTCTGATGTGGCACCTAGAACGCCACAAGTTACTTTCCCCTACGCACACCGGTTTTCGCAGCGGCTGTAGCACCACTGACATCTTAGTTCGGTTGGAAACCAGGGCTGTGGAGTCGGCACATAAAAAACCGACTCCGACTCCTCAATTTTTTTGTCTATCCGACTCCGAAGGTATATTAATTCTAAATCTGCTATGATGATAATTACACAAGAGGCATTTCATCACCACCACGTGAATCATCAGGCTCGATGATGTGCTTCTTGAACTTTTCTGTGGTCATTGTTACGGTAACTTTGTCTGTAGGTAAGAATCTTGTAAGTGGTGCTTGTCGTTCAGTAGATTTCTGATCTTTTGTTAACTTTGAAGTAGTTGGAAGGTTTTTATTACTATCTTTCTCAATGACAACCTTCTAAAATTTTGGGATGGAAACGCTGCAAATGTCTCTTCAAATTTGATGCTCTGGTTGGTGCATTTTTATCAGAGCCAGTAAAACCACTGATTTTTGCTTCACATAATTTTTCACCATTTTCACCATCATCTATCATACACTGACACACGAAATGTTTCCCATCTGTGGTTATTGTAAAATATTCAAAAACTGCAGACTTTGTTGGAAGTGTCTGCCATTGTGAAAGGGGTTTTAGACTTGAAAGTTAAAAACTTATGAAATTTAGAAAGAACTCGAAATTAAATAAGCATTAAAAATAAAAAATATTATCTGAAAAGAAAAAATGAATTAATGGCATTAGTGTCTGAAATGGAAAACAGTGTGTTTATTATTTAAGTGGTTTAACCACCATAGCTGCCAGTGATATCACACACAAAAACATATTTTATTAAAATTTATATTGAGGTTGGAGTCGGTACATTTTTACTGACTCCGACTCCAGCAGCACCAAAATTGCTTCCGACTCCGACTCCACAGCCCTGTTGGAAACTGCGGTCCGTGTCTGATTTGCAGAGCGGCGTTACCGTTATGCAGTCGTCTTTGATTTGAAGAAAGCGTATGACACCATCTGCCGGTGGTGGATCTGCCAAAAACTTTATTTCTTGGGTTTCCGAGGTTTTCTCCCTTACTTTATCTCCAACTTTCTTCCCGTACCTTTCGTGTTAAGGTGGGTACCTCCCTCTCTTCTGTGCATTCGCAGGAGGGGGTCCCCTAGGGTAGTGACCTGAGCGTCATCTTCGCTTTGGCGATCGACATGTTTACAGCTCTGTCCCCGGGATTACGGCCACCCTCTATATTGACGACCATGCCATATATTGCTCCAATTCCCGACCTGTCTTCCTTGAACGTCTTTTCCAACTGGCCCTGGATTCGGTTTCCGAATGGGTCACAGATCATGGGTTTCGATTTTCCCATTCGAAAACGGTGGCAATGCACTTTTGCCGACGCCGCCGCTGCAGCCGTTCCTTCTCTATGGATCACTAGTCCCCGTTGTACCCGAAACTAGATTTCTGGATCTCCTCCTTAATTCCCGCCTTCAGACTTGTACCCTTCTCAAGTTCCTTTCTCATACTGACTGGGATGCTCACCGCCATACTCTTTGGCGGCTCTAGCACTCCCTGGTCCAAAGAAAGTTGGATTATGGCTGTCAGACCTATTCCTCCGCTCCTGCCTCCGTTCTGTGCATGTTGAACCCCATTCGCTCTTTGGGTGTACGCATCAGCACTGGCGCATTCCAATCTTCTCCAATCCTTAGCCTGTATGCAGAAAGTGGCCATCTCCCGTTGGATGCCCATCAGACCTTGGAGGACCTAAAATACCTCTTTCATGTTCGGCAGTTTTGTCACGCCCGTGTCTTCCAAGCCCTCTTCGGCCCTTCCACTGTGGCATACTTTGACCGTCATCCCCACTTAATCCGACCGTTTTGTCTCCGAATGGCCCCCATCCTGTCTTCTCTCGGGGTGGAGGGGCGAGTGCTTTCCTCTCCCCCTTCTAACTACCACCCGTGGACCCTTTCTCCCCTCCGTATCTGCCCCCTCCTTTCTACTATACCGAAGTCACAGCCCCACCCGTCCGCACTTCGACAACTATTTCTATCCCTTGACTCTATCCCAGTGTTTACTGACGGCTCTCGCTCACCACTTGGAGTGGGCTTCGCGGCCGTCTGCCCATCGGAAATTAAATCATTATCCCTTCCCCTAGCAGCTTCGATCTTTACAGCGGAACTATCGGCTATTCTTTTGGCCCTTCGGTTTCTTACTCAGCTCCCTTCTACATCATTTATTATTTATTCAGACTCCCGTAGAGCTCTTGAAGCCGTCCCCCCTTGTCTACCCACTGGTGCTATAGATACAGGACTGGTTGGTCCTTCTTTCATCACACCGTAAGGTAGTCGCCTTCTGTTGGGTACCGTACCTTCCCACGTTGGTGTTCCGGGCAACAAACTCGCGGACGCTGCGACGAGGGAGGTGTCCTCCCTGCCTTTCGAGCCTAACATGCCTCTCCCAGCGTTGGACTTTTACGAGGGTTTTCCAGGAAGCACTCCTTCAGCGGTGGCAGCACCAGTGGGAGGACGCGTCCAGGAACTCTCTCAGGGCGTTGAAACCCACAATTCGTCAGTGGCCATCCTCCTGTCAGCGTGACCGACAGTTAGAGACCGCCCTGATACGCCTTCGCATTGGTCATACTCGTCTCACGCATGGGCATCTTATGTCAGGAGATGTTACCCCCTTCTGCTGATGCGACATTCCTCTCTGTTTCACATTTGCAATTTGCTTGTCCTGCCTTTGCCGTTGCTCGCTCCCAATTCCTCTATTGTTGGGTGACCACGCCTGTACCAAAGGACACGCTTTTCTTTTTACTCCGTCAAATTGGCCTTCTACTCTCTATTTAATATGACTGGTGTAATTTCTCTCCATTTGCTGTTCGTAGTGTCTTTACTCTTCTTTCTCACGACTTTTCTTTAACTGTTACGCCTTCAGAGTCCCCCCCCCCCCCCCCCCCCATCTCCTTGTGCTCTCTCTTTACTTTAGTTTCGGCGCGATATGACCTTAGCAGTTGAAGCGCCGGTGAAAGTGCTATTCATTTCATTCATTCATTCCCAGGATACAGGTTTTGGTTGCCGCTTCCTCAATGACCTATCTAGCATGTACCATACATGTTCTTTTGGATTCATATTCGGGGATTGCCCTGACCATGGAAAACGTTCAGATCCATGTCTGTCATCCCACCTCTGCGGAGCACGAGCGGTATGAGCTGGAGCACCATCTTCCAGGATCTTTACATATGTGGCTGAATTAACAGTTCATGCGCAGACCAATATGGTGTCCCATAAGTCTGGCATCATAGGAGAAATTCATATTTTTCTATTTCTACAAACCATAATTCATATTTTTCTCTTTGTACAGGCCATAATGCCTGTAAGCAAGGAAGAACGAATCCAGATAATTCTACTCATAGGAAATCGGAGTCAAAGAGAGGCCGCTGCTGAATTTAAGACTGCATCCAGACCGCGAGCCAATAACAGAGTTGTGTTAGCAGACTTGTTGCAAAGTTTAAGGAAACAGGATCCATAGAAAATAAACCACGCAGTGGACCTTCAAGGAGGTCCACTGACGATGATGCAGCGACTGCTATCCTGGCTCATTTTAACAGAAGTCCCAATAAGTCTCTTCGGCGATTGTCCGCCGAGACAGGAGTGTCGAAAAGTAGCATCCATCGCATTCTTCAGGCTCACAAATGGCATCCATATAAACTTCAGATCCTACAGAAATTAAGCGAAGATGATCCCGACCGGTGGATGGAATTTTGTGAATGGGCTACGGAACAATATGCTCTGGATGCCAATTTCCCGTCCACCATTCTGTTCAGTGACGAGGCTGTTTTTTATGGAAATGGTGAGGTAAATCGACAGAACACCCGCTACTGGTCTCAAAACAACCCTCACTGGTATACCTCTTCAAAGGAACAAGGTGCATCTCGGGTGATGGTATGGTGTGGCATTTGGAAGGATCGCATCATAGGCCCCCTCTTTTTCGATGAACATGTCACTGGAGGCACCTACCTACGTATGCTCAAGGAAGAAGCATTTCCCAGTGTCTTGAATGAAGAAGGAAATTTCCCAACATGGCTCCAGCAAGACGGCGCTCCTGCACATTACAGCACCTAAGTAAGGGAATACCTGTACCAACAATTCCTTCGTCATTGGATAGGACGTCGAGGGCCTGTGGAATGGCCAGCTAGAAGCCCGGATCTCACGCCACTAGATTTTTATCTCTGGGGACACTTGAAAGCGCTGGTATACGCAGAGAAAATTAGGAGTGTTGAACATTTGCGGCAGCGCATTATCGGGGCATGTAACACCATTACTCCTGACATCATTCACCGTATGCTTGCTGACTGGGTATCACGTCTGAATTTGTGTATTGAAAACAATGGTGGACCTATTGAGGACGTTCTGCAAATAAAAAATTTTGTTTTGCCTTTTTTTATTATTTTTCCTATGATGCCGGACTTATGTGACACCCTGTGTGTGTTGTGTGTATATATATATATATATATATATATATATATATATATATATATATACACACACACACACACACACACCTTACCTTATGAATCTTTTTTCGTGCGTTGGTCTCTCTTCACACAGAGGTCAAGCTGGTGGCCCCGCCTCTAGGTCTGGCTTGGTGGAGGAGCGAGTTGCTTTCTTGCGCTCTCCATCGTACGTAGCCAGGCACGTCCGGCTCATCTGGTACCGTCCTGAGCCAGGCATCCAGTCTTCTCTTGAAGACTTCAACTTTGACCCCCGTTACGTTTCTGAGTTCTTTGGAAGCTGGTTGAGAAGTCTTGGACCCCTGACAACCAAGCTATTTTCCTTCAGAGTTGAGGAGGTCCCTTGTCGGGCCTTTAATTTGGGAACACTACACATTCTGCCTTTCTTATTTTCCAGTGTTGTTTGAATGGTAATTGGGTTTAGTTTTAGGTTTGGTGCCAGTTTTTCGATCATTTTCCATATATATATAGATATATAGAAACCCCTCCGTCTATGGCCTGGGCTGGTTCGAAGTCAACGGGGGTTCTGGTTAAGAAGCAGCAACGGATTTGTTACTTGGCAGTAGTTTCTTCTATAGTGGCTCGGAGGATTCTGAGAGGCATATTAAATTCTCTGAGGGTTCCCCCCGATTCTTCTTGTAACGTATCGGGAGATTTTAATAACTAAGTTCTCTGAAGAGAGCACGGCTCGGAGGAAAAGATAGACTTTTTCTTACTGTAATGTACTGCTAAAATGTTACAGGTAATGCTCAGCCTCGTAGTCTAAATCAGAATGAACATGGAAGAATTTTTGTCGGTTCATATACGGTGAATATACCCATAAATAGCTAACATCATTATTATTAAATGTTGAAAAGGCTGCATTATTTTTGCACAATATTTGAAAATGAAGTAAATCTTTTAGATGTGGTAATGTTTAAACGAATAAAAAAGGTATTTGAAGAAGCCATATTTTTATCTTAAACAGCGTATTTTCAGATCTGATGTTATGATCTGCCACGTTAACTAACTAAAAGTGGAAATTGAACTATGCATACGAGTGAAAATTAAAGGTTTAAGATTTACAATTAAATGCTTTGGCAAGACGTGACTTCATCTAAATCTAAAAAAATTAAGAAATTTTAAAAAGAACAAGTCATCAATTATTTGGCAAAGTAGAAAGGACATCAAAAATTTATCCCAACTAAAAAAAAAAAAAAATAATATCGCCGAGTGTATATTCCTAAATGGCGACATAATGTCGGGTCGTACATTGAGTACAATCCCGAGTACATTGTAATTTTGGTTTATTACAACTATGATTGTAATTACCAATTAATTCACAGTTATGGAGACTTATCCAAACAGGGTTTTGGCTGAAATTGCACTCAAAGCATTTAAGAGACATTTCTGGTACTTCTCGGAAGAGCTGATTGGACTCACTTTTTGACGATTGGTTGGACAGCAAAGTAAAAGAAAATATTAAAAAATTACATCATTCTACGAAAACGAAAGGTCTGAAGCGCCTCGATTCAAAACTTCAAAACAGCAAACCCATTGGAAAATTACGTCAGCGAGAAGACGTCTCAACTCTTCGATGTACTGGATAAAAACGGAAAGAAGATTGCTCAAGAGTTTCTTTCGAAACCACCAAGTGATTGGCCAAGTAACGACAACTACGAGTTGTTGAAAGAAAGAGCATTGAAGATGAAGGTTGTCAATGACTGCAGAGAGAACTATTGCTCTTATTCAACTGTACAATACAACGCTTACCAAAGATGAGCAGCAAAAAGAATTCCTTCTCCGCATTGTTGAGACCCATCGACGAACGTTTTCTACCCCATCTAAAGCGTCTTTACACAATTAAAAGCCATTTGCATATTCTTTTGTCAAATTTCGTTATTTTTTTCATTTAAGAGAAAATTATTAATTTTGTAGCGACCTCTAAATATAGGTGGAATGAGCTCATTTTTTGTAGCAATTATCCATTTATGATTTTAAACAAGGGCAACCTTGAGGAAGTACAAAAATAAAACATTTCTTGGACCACCCTAATATGAATAATGATTGGATTGAAAATGTGTGTAGTTGTGAGGAGGAAGAAGACTGCGTAAAAGATAGTATGTAAGTAGACTATAATGGCACAAGAATTAAGGAGTAACAGATAGGAATGGAAACAGTTTGCTGTACTCATTTGACGTAACACTGGATCCCTGAGATTGGAATGATGCCTTATTCCCGGTGGTGATACCCATGTGCGTGTGTAACTGGCTTGCCTGTCCAGACCCCTGGACAGTTTTTTTTCGATTATGTGTGCATAACAACTGAACTGGTGATGTACCGATTCCAAAATTTAGCTGATGCCGATTCTTTGCTTAGATTTAAAAAAAAAAAATCTGTTCCCTTGATAAATTTTACTCATCTAATGTGAAAACTTTCAATTTTCATAATTTTAAACTTCAAATTTGTTAGAATGTTTGTTTTTCCTTAGCTCACTCCCCAATATACAGTACGGTACCAGAATTTGTTACTCGTATACCGTACCTAACATAATGATAGTTTTATTACTCAGTAAAATGCTAAAATAGTTATTTTAGTTTCATAAATTGAATACTAATATTTAAAGTTAATTTTTTTCCTTATGCTGAACGCATTTTCTTGAACAATGTCCTTGGTGGCCATTTTAAATAAAAAATGGATATACAAATGGGTTTCTAAAATTAAAATACTTAAAATAGTCATCATAAAATTATTTAATATAAAAATTATATAGTACAACTTAATATAGCATTATTATTAATATGGAGTAGGAGATTACAATAGTTTATAATATTTAGAGATTAGCTAGTTAGAGAAAATGTAAATCTATGGGCAACTTAAGTTTTGTCTTTTTCATGAATGTAAAATATATTACACACACACACACACACACACACACACACTGTGAAATGAGTATAAATTATCATAGTGTTTTTTTGTATGTTCAATTTTCTATAAATATAGATTTTGTTTCGTAATGAAATTTTTTAAATGTCAAAGAATTAGTAATAGAATCGGTCCGATGCTCATAAAATGGCTGATTCTGTCAATGCCGATTAATGGGTACACCACTAAACTGAACCCCAATTTCAGATACATCCAGCCTAAATTATCGGATGACGCGTCTCAGCGATTGATTTCTGCGTACGTGGATATGCGAAAGGTCGGGAGTGGAAGGGGACAAGTGACGGCGTACCCGAGGCAGTTGGAGTCGCTCATCAGACTGGCAGAAGCACACGCGAAGATCAGGCTGTCTCAAGTGGTGGAAGTGGCCGATGTGGAAGAGGCTTGGAGGTACAGTCAGGTTTTCCATTTCATCTTCATTTCAGTCGTACTCCATTCGATCATCTTATTTGATGAATTGAATTGAGGGGAAGTAAATGGACGTCGCCTTTTATTTCTATTTTAAATAAAAAAAAGTTATAAATATATTTATCAGTGAAGAGTGAACCTGCCTAAAATTTGCGTTGGAAAAATGATAGTAATTTTAATTTCAAAAGTTTCTGGTTGGAGATTTTTTTCTTATTTTTGTTGGAGGACATTTCTCCCAATTTTGAAACTTCTCAATAAGTTATTTCAGGAAGATTTTGCATTAATGTTGGCCACTGTTCTTATTCCCCAACGAATCAGACTGCACCGCGAGGCTCTGAAGCAGTCGGCGACAGACCCGATGTCAGGAAAGATCGACGTCAGCATTCTGACGACGGGATTAAGTTCGGCTGCACGGAAGAGGAGAGGCGAAGTGGCGCAGGCGCTGAAGAAACTGATTCAGAACAAAGGGAAAGTAGCAACCCTCAACTATCAGAAGACCCTTCTCGAATTCAAAGAAGCTTCAGATTTGGTGAGTATATCTGTGCACTGCAAACACAGTTAAAAAAATTTTCCCAGGCCCTGAAGCAGCTTCTCCGATTGCAACCAATTCTCAAGAGCTTTGACGAACGTTTTGGCATACGTAGAAGAATTGAAATAATAGTTGTGCCATAATTTATCATCATTTAAATAATGATAAAAGAATCGGAGTATAAATTATGGTGGTTTTTGGATTGTTAAGATAAAGGTTGCTACTTTTTATTGTTCAGGTAAAAATTTTTCCTGATCTGAACAATTTTGCTTTCTCAGTTGCTTCTTCCAGACTAAGTAATTGTAAGTAGAAACGGCCTATAAATTGACAAATGAAAAACGTACACAGGCAGTCATCTGAACCAATGTTTCCAATACTAGGTTGAAATAAGTTTGAAAAAGAGAATAGTTCAGCCTATATCGATATAGCGAATAATGCAATTCACTTTACCTTTACAGTGCGGCAGTTCGCTAATTTTAAGTAATGGACACATGGTAACCCTTAGTAGTAGTTAAGTGAAGGTTCCTCATCGCACGGAAGTTAGGCTGTTGCTGCCTCTAGTGTTGCTTAGTGGAGGAAAGTTGCCTTTTTGAGCTCTTCATCTAAACCAAGTGTCTAGTCCTTTGCATATGACCTCATCGATATCATTAATGCTCTTTAATCCTTTTGGTAATTAGTTAAATAGCTTTGGACCTTTTAACGAATAAGTTTTTCTCCCTTTTAGAATTAAGGATGTTCCTTTCTATTATTCAATTTAGAGACACTACATAAGTACATATTCTGCCTTTTCCCGTTTTTCGCTTCAGATTAGGAACTAGTTTTTTAATTATTTTCAGTGTGGAAATTATAGTGTCACTCTTCTTGTCACGAACATAATGAACTTAGTAATCTTTCTTAGTTAGCTTTTTCAATCCATTAATTTTTCTGGGGAAATTTCTCGAAATTTTTTTTGACTTGGTAGTTTTTTTCTTTTATTATATGATGGTAAGAGTGAGCAATATTAAAGTTTTAGTATATGATCAGTGGTTTTAGCATTATATTTTTGTCCTTCCTTTTAAAGGTTTTAAGTTACTCTTTTTGTTTTGTATATTATTTTTTCTCAAATTTTTCATCATTGTGTATATTATATATATCATCGTCAATTGATGTTTTGACGTATTTTTTGCGAGTTGATCAAAAGTTCTTGACAAACACTTGGCTTTTCTGCCGTTGTCATAAATTTTTAAGTTTTTTTAACAGATGGCAGTACCTTTTAATATTAAGGATAATATTTTGTCACTTCATAATATATTGGAGTTGTAGGTTTATTTTTTATTTTTTATTTTTTATTTTTTTTCATAAATATATTTAATTAAACTTAATTGAGTGTGTTGTGAATTTAAACGTTGTATGTTTGCACGATAATATCTATATTTTCTGCATTTTGTCGTTTTTTAATTTGAGATTCACTGTCCAGTATCTGGTTTTCCGTTGCCCCGTGGTCATCCATAAAGTTTCATTTTACTCGTTTTAATTGCTTAATTAATTTTGTCTCGAAGTTAGTACGTTTGGGTGGGAGCTTCCATCCGTTATGGGTCTCATTGTCAGATAATCCTTTAATCCTATAGTACCGTAGATATTAAAAGTATTCCTTCAGTTTTTGTAATCTCCTATTTCTTTTTAAAATTTCGGCAGGAATGTTCATTGATGGGTGCTTACACAAACATTCAGTTTTGGCCATCTTGAATGAAAAAACTAGATCTAGATTAATTAGGTCATTGCACGGAACTGTATTTCTCATAAAGCAGTTCTTGCTATGGACAATTGGACATACGTATGTGATATGGTCTAATGAAACCAAAGATAAGGCACTCAAAAAATACTAATATAAGACAAAAGAACTGGCATTTATTTTATCAAAATTATAAAGTAAAAAAAGTGGCACTTTAGTAAGGAACATTTTATTTCAAAAGAAACCTCCCTGAGACATGATGAGTGAGTAGTTTAAACTATAAGTATGACCCATTAACTTTAATATTCATGAAATTGACTGTAATTGTACCGATTACATTGGTTTGCTGGTGTAATTACAATTACATTTTAGGTAGTCCATTACGATTACTTGCCAATTACATGAAAAAATTGAATTACAATCAATTACAATTATCCCATTCCTGGTTCAGATTCCGCATCAAGCTGTAGGTCTCAGTGGGGCGGTAACAATTTGAGAAGTGGAACCAAGGTTTACACTAAGGAATAATACTAATAAATATATATATATTATATATATGAGGGGTCGCGCGTCTTAAGGTACCTAAGCGCCAAAATTAAAATTCGTCAGAAATCGCCTCCAAAGTTCAGCAATCAATATTCTGGCAATAGTATCTCTGTTATTAATTGAGCTAGAACGTTCATTTTTGGATAAATTAGAGTTCTAAGTATGCTAATGAATATGTTGATGAATTTTTTGAATAAATTTTCATACCTTACCTTACCTTACCTTATGTTGTTTCGTGTGTTGGTCTCTCTTCACACGGAGGTCAAGCTGGTGGCCCCGCCTCTAGGTCTGGCCTGGTGGAGGAGCGAGTTAGTTTCTTGCGCTCTCCACCGTACATAGCCAGGCACGCCCGGCTCATCTGGTACTGTCCTGAGCCAGGCATCCAGTCTTTTCTTGAAGACTTCAACTTTGACCCCCGTTACGTTTCTGAGGTCCTTAGGAAGCTGGTTGAAAAGTCTTGGCCCCCTGACAACCAAGCTATTTTCCTTCAGGGTTGAGGAGGTCCCTTGTCGTGCTTTTAATTTGGGAACACTACACATTCTGCCTTTCCTATTTTCCAGTGTTGTTTGAATGGTAATTGGGTTTAGTTTTAGGTTTGGTACCAGTTTTTCGATCATTTTCCATATTTTATATATATATCCATATATCATATTTTATATTTTATATATATTTTTTTAAATTTTTTGATTTTCTTATGCCGAACTTTGGGTGAACTTTTAGCTGGCGATAGAGGTGAAAAAAGTAGTTCGCTTCACAAGGTTTTCAACCATACTTCGTGTCGTAATGTCATTATATATATATTAACTGCAAACAACACGGTATAATTAATGTAAAGAACGATGCTTGTGTAGAAGAACGTTCCGCACAAGATGAGGAGGGAGAACGAACAAATGAAAAATGAGGTAACCACCCGGGAATCGAACCCGGGATCTTCCGATTGCCGGTCAGATATGCTATCCACTACACCATGGGTCTCGATTAATCAGAAGTCGTAATTCTCCTACATACGAGCAGAAACCAATGCCCTGAGGGGGCACCTTCGCATGCCGTACATATATATATACATTTTAACTGCAAACAACACACAGTATAATTAATGTAAAGAACGACGCTTGTGTAGAAGAACGTTCCGCACAAGCGTCGTTCTTTACATTAATTATACTCTGTGTTGTTGTGTTTGCAGTTAAAATGTGTGTATATATGTACGGCATGCGAAGGTGCCCCCTCAGGGCATTGGTTTCTGCTCGTATGTAGGAGAATTACGACTTCTGATTAATCGAGGCCCATGGTGTAGTGGATAGCATATCTGACCAGCAATCGGAAGATCCCGGGTTCGATTCCCGGGTGGTTACCTCATTTTTCATTTGTTCGTTCTCCCTCCTCATCTTGTACAGAACGTTCTTCTACACAAGCGTCGTTCTTTACATATATATATCAGAAAAAGTTGCTTTTTCTCCCTTTTTCTGGGGGTCATCGCGGGCAAATATGATTAAATTCTTTCATAGTTATTGACTGGAAATAGGTCTTTGAACATCTTTAGAAGTCGTGGTTCTATAATGATTCATTTTCGTTCTCGTGTTCCTTCAACATTAAATTGACCTCAACTGTTATGTGAAGTAAAGCGAAGAAGAATTGAAAAGTACTTAAGTACTTTTGGTGAAATAGTAGGGACCATGGATGGGGTTGTAACTCCACGATTTCTTTCCACCATTTATATACAAGTGGTCTTCCTTTGTCGCTTTATCCTAATTATAACTTTTTTTCTCCAGATGATTACGAGAGAAATGTTTGAAGATGCTTTAAGAGACCTTCAAGATGATGAATTTTTGTCGGTAACGGGAAAGTCAACCATCAGAATCTTGGGTTAAATTTTCCAAGTATGTACAGTTAAAATCATTAAAAATATTTTCCAGGGGTAAAAACATTTTTACGATATATATATATATATATATATATATATATATATATATATATATATATATATATATATATATATATATATATATATATATATATATATGTTAGTTTGTTTGTCCCATTTGATCAGTAAGTTTTTTTTTGCACTTTTTGTCAGAATTTGTGTTAAATATATTTTTTTAACTTTTACTGATGAAGAATGTTTTAAATAATATACTCTGAAAATAAAGGTAGTTTTTATTTCCTTGAAAAGAGGAAGGCTGTATGTACATCAATGATTCCCATCCTGAGATAGGCGGAGCTCTCTTTGGTGGTACGCAAAGGGTTATAAATACACGGATTACTCACTCAAAATTATTTTCCTGGTAAGGTTTTCAAAAGTAACAGTAGTTGTACATGAATAATTTGCAACTTTTCTTTCCGACTGCGGATACATGATTTTCAATTTCCCTTCCAGGTAGATATCAGATTATTTAACGATAACATGCAAAGCCACAATCAAGAACTTGATTCGGTATAAATGTCGATGAATATCATTAGAATAAATATAACTAATCATAACTGAAAATTTAAGAATGAACACCACAGTCCCCTCCCTACATTTTTGATTGGGTGGTATGTGCGCCTCCTTCCTCTCTCAACGGCGGTAATTAGAAGAAAATCTTGCGGTAAAAAGTGGTACGTCGACCTTATTCTTATTAGTGAAGGTAGAGATGGAACTGGAACAGCATCCGGAAACATTCCAAAAATGTTGTGGTAAGTTTATTCTTGAGACTGGCTTGTAACAATGAATGAACGAAATCGTACTTAATTATAATCTCGATTCTTTAGTAGCTGCATGAAAATCTGTATTATTTCAGCTTCTCGTTAAACCCTGCAATTCCTGAAACTTTGCAGTATATCTTAATCAAAAACTTCTTCCACATAAACAAACCAGTTTTCAAAACTTCCTTCTTTTTACTCTTAATATTGTCCGTAAATCTATACGCATATCTTACTCTTGACAGCCGCTTCAGACCTCTAATATTCCGAAGCCTCGGTATGGGTTCCTCCTGCACGATCTTGACAACCATTAACATTTCATTTTCTTGCCTCACACCCATTCTTCTTCTGCCTGGTAGCTTCCTACGTTAGGTTGAGAGGGCCAATTCTCACTGCCAAATTTTAACTACACCCCATTCTACCATAAATATGACTGAACAAGATCTCACTGAAACACCGGGTTGGTAAATCAGCCGGTTTTCGGATGCCTGAACAATGATTTCACCGTTTTGGATCCGTGCATGCTTGAATTTCTTCCTTTGTCTCACTTCTTCACCACTGCTAAAGTGGAGACTCCATTAATAGCACGGAATTTCAAAGAAAGCGTATTGCACAGCAACTGCGCACTCACTGCACCCATTAAATTCCAGCCTTGGAACAAAGCTTTTTCAGAGCTACTCAGCTCTGCGGGATCCAACGTGTATCTTGTAATATGTCTGTTCTATATATGCAAGTTGCATATGGTTCCTCACTTACATCATAAAAGACGCAGCTCCAAACTAACTGCAATATTGTTCCAGTCTCCAAAGTACCACTGGAATTTTAATGTTTCCGAGATGTTCAGGGTAAACCATTACTTTAGAATACATTTCCAAACCATTGCTGCTCTTTTCGATCTTAACAGAGGTTTTAACCTCCATTCTACTGCAATAGCCTAATCTATTTTCAATATCTACAAGGCCTTGAGATGTGCAATCAATGTTACCAGTGAACGTCATATGAGGTGACGTGTGTGTGTGTGTGCGCGCGCGCTACCCCGACTTTTGAGCGCCAAGACAATTAAGCGCAAGACAAATGAGCGCAAAACAATAACCTAACAACTACATTATTTTTAACATCCTTAATAAATATTTGTTCAATAATAAATATTTGTTCTTGGCGCTCTATTGTCTTGGCACTCAATTGTCCTGCGCCCAATTGTCGTGTCACGGTGTATATATGTATATAGTCTAAAAGTCACTAAAGGGAAAAGTCGCTAAAAGAAAGCTGAATAGCAACAACACAAAAAGATAAACAGCGGGACGCGGTCTGTTTGGTTATTGGGCTGCCGAAAACCGCATGTATTTTTGTATCTGCAGTAATCATTGATTCTAAGTTTAATTTGGTGATGCTTCGAAAGTGGAAGTGTGTAAATAGGTTAAGTTGTCTAATTATTATGTCAGATGATCTATGAAAGCACTTGTAAGTACCTTTTATGTCTATTTGATAACCTAATGCCTAACGGGGTCTAACACCCCGACGTTATTACATTTGGCGACGAGGATGGAATTTGGTGGTTTGGAAAATTGGATGTAGCCTAGCCTAGTGTTGGTCGTTCGATTTGGTTGCCTTGTGTCAGTAAGCTACCTTACTATAGCTTAGGTCCCTCCGCCTAACTCTAATGCTAATTCCTACTGAGCCCTAACTTTATAATTTCCTATTCACCCTTAACTGGGGAGTAACTTCTTCAAATTTAAACCCTACCTAACCTACTTCACGTTATTTGACGTAAATTGGTTTTGCTCTAGCATGTCAGTGATTGCCATACAAGTCTCTACGAACATTCTGAGGACTTAGAAGCTTATGCCACTAGGATGAGGTTTTTCGAAGCAAATTCCATTCCCGATGCTAAAGTACTTACTTTCCTAACTATATAGGGTGATTCAGCAAAGAGTACATTAAATTGGACGATGAAATCCTTGGATAATTCTAAACCACAATGTCTCTATGGTAAAATGTCAGATTCTGCATAGTTTCCATGTTACAATACATTTAAGATATATTAATGAGAGTGAATATGAAGTGAAACCCCCGTAGGTTTTTGTAATCATTTATTCACAGATCTCTACAGTGTGACCCCTCTTTGTTACAACCTAAAGGAAATGTTCAAAGTTGCCCCATTCTGCCTCAATGCAGGCCTGTACACGTCGTACCAATGAATGTCTGACGCGTTCCAGAATGCCCGAACTATATTTAATTTGCTCGCACCTGTCACGAACACGTGGCCATAATTCCTCTCGTGTTTGAACCTCTGTATCATACACCAACGTCTTTAAATGGCCCCACAGTTAGAAATCCAAAGGGTTAAGATCTGGGTGGCCAGGGAACGGGGCTACCACGCCCTATCCACCTGTTGGGATAAACACTATCCAGATATTCCCTTGATGCTCGGGCAAAATGTTCTCTTCTGGAACGCGTCAGACATTTCAATGGTACGACGTGTACAGGCCTGCATTGAGGCAGAAGGGGGCAACTTTGAACATTTCCTTTAGGTTGTAACAAGAGGGGTCACACTGTAGAGATCTGTGAATAAATGATTACAAAAACCTACGGGGGTTTCACTTCATATTCACTCTCATTAATACAACATCTTAAATGTATTGTAACATGGAAACTATGCAGAATCTGACATTTTACCATAGAGACATTGTGGTTTAGAATTATCCAAGGATTTCATCCTCCAATTTAATGTACTCTTTGCTGAATCACCCTGTATAATAGGCCCTAAAACGTTTGGCTTAGTTATGGACCTAGTTGCTCCTAAAGCACCGGAAACTTGCACCTACAGTGAATTGGTACAGGCCCTAACCAATCACTACAAACCACGTTCTCATCTATGAACGTTTTAAATTTTATTCGAGGCATCAGACTGCTAATAAAAGGATTGCAGAGTTTGTTGCGGTTATAAAAGCCTATGGCCGTACTTGTAAATTTGGAGACAGATTAGACGAAATGCTAAGACAGAGGTTTCTAATGTGTCTCAAAGAGGAGTCTGCCCACAGAGCCCTATTAACTATACAGGACCTAACTTTTAGTCAGGCTGTAGAAGTAGCTACGGTTAGAGAAGCAGCCGCTAAAGATGTTAGAGCTTTTGGCAGTCACACTAGTAAGGCCCAACATGTAAATAGCTTTGAATCTTCTAGCCCTGGCAGATCTAATAAGCCAACTAGACAAACTAATAAAAGGTATGCTGCGAATACTACTAAACTAACTAATTCGAACGTTAAACAGATGGAAAAGTTCGAATTTTAACATTTCTAGTGGTAATCCTCCAAATGGAAATACTTCAAACATTGGAGTGGAGTACTTATATTATGAGCAGCAAAGTGGTGATAATACGAATACATATATTGTAGATGGAGGCCTAAATGGAATTACAGTTCCCCTAGAACTAGATACAGGTGCTGCCCGAACTGTCATGTCTAAAATAGTTTTTGACAAAACTTCAAAAAATACATCTAAACTACATGCATCTAAAACAATACTAAAAAATATGGTAACATACAAATTACCTATTTGTGGAGGAGCCTACATCACAGTTACACTCAACAAGAAAACTTTGTCTCGTCCTTTAACTCATTTAGTGGTGGATGGGCAAGGGCCTACTCTCAGTGGCGGATTCAGGCGGGGGGGGTATTAGTGCTTGCATAATACCGAAAATTTTCAATACCGATATTTGGAGGCAATTATGCTGATACCGGTATTATGAAAAAAATAATTTATTTTGATTTATTATGGTACCACCCTACCAACCCTCCCACAAGTCTGAGGGACTTGCAGTACTCACCATATTTACTATAAATTAATGACCCAACTCCAAATAGATGGCATTCTATTCGAAAAAGTTTATACAGTAAATTACTAAATTGTAATAAAAATATTATTTGATTTTTTTTTTAGCATATTATTATACAACTACTGGGGTAGATAGAAATTATTAGTATCTAAATATTTATTTCTTAGTTTGATTTTGAAAGTATGCTTTGAGGAAACAAAGAGCATCTAGGGATTGTTCAGATAGACTTAATCTCAGTTTCGTCAGAAATAGGCCTGCAGCAGAAAAGGCTCTTTCTGATTCTGCACTTGTAGGTTTAATTGAAAGCAGTGCCTTGTACAGCTTCTCTAAATTCTCACTTCTCTGTAAAGTAACTTCCAAGCTTTTAAATTCATTAGTAACATCAAAATCAATGGAATTTTTTTTAGATGGCACTTTTCCTAGTTTGTCCATTTCTTGCATGTATTCACTCAGTAACGAATCTGCTTCCACTTCAGTCTTATCGGAGGACTAAATTGCCTAAATTTTACAATAGCAATTTTTCAATACCGAAAACCTATAATATCGGTATCGGTATTATTTGTACTTCTTCAATACCGGTATTAATACCGGTATTTCAATACCGGTTTTAACCCCTAGGGGGTATGCATACCCCGCTACTGGAAATTTTCGCACATGAGATTTTTTGATTGGAATAAAAATTGAATTTCAACTATTTGAAAAATTTGAATATTTTAAATTTGATTTTTTCTTATTTTTGTCTGGGCAATTCATAAATTTTCAACTGAAATTGTTATTGTAAATGCAAATTTTCTAATTTTAAACTTCATTCTCTAAAATTCTCTATTTTTTTTCTATTTAGCTTAATTGATTTTAATATGCCTGTAAGTCAAACTGGCGCATACCACCACCCCCCCCCCGGAGAAATCTGGGCCCGCCCCTGCCTACTCTACTAGGCCGTGATTGGATTGATGCCTTGAAATTGCCTATTGACAAAACAAAATTTTGCCAAAGGGTCGGGCAGATGTGCATAACTGCATATACTCGCATACCCATCTGACATAGATTCATCGTTAATGAAGTTTTCTTCTCTTTTTGGTCCTGAAGTAGACAAACTAAAAGACCATCAGGTCTGTATAGAGGTAGACCCTAATGTAACTCCCAAATTTTGTAAGGCTCATCCAATTGCACATGCATTGCGGGAGAAGGTAGATTTAGAAATTGATAGGCTGCTCAAAGATACTGTAAAATTATCGAACCAGTCACACACGCTAAGTGAGCTGCCCCGGTAGTTCCTGTAATAAAACCTGACATGTCAGTGCGTTTATGTGTGGATTACCGTTTAACAGCAAATAGAGCAGTTCTTCTAGATTGCTACCCTATACCCAAGCCTGATGAATTATTTAGCTCTCTTGCTTGGGGTAAATATTTCACAGAACTAGATATGTCACAAGCCTATGCTCAACTAAGTTTAGACGAAAATTCTAGAGAGCTAACTATCATAAATACGTACTGAGGCCTATATTGGTACAATAAGCTATGCTATGGAATAGCATCGGCTCCTGGTATTTTTCAGAGAACAATGGACCAAGTTCTAGGTCACATTCCGGGTGTACTTTGTTTTCTAGATGATGTACTCATTTCAGGTTCATCTAAAAAAGAACACCTAACTAGATTAACAACAGTTCTAAAAAGCAGGGTTTCGGAGCCGGAGTCGGTGGAGCCAGTGAATTTTGCTTACCTGGAGCCGGAGCCGGAGCCGGAGCCAGAAACCTTGAAAATACGACTCCATGGTCTGGCTCCGGGCGATATATTGCTACCTAAATTGTTATTTGTTAAATATAGGTTTAGTTGCAAATTATAATTCTTGTAATATATTACGAAAAATGGTACCATAGGATTCTTGGATTTTATGGAGGTGTGGGAGTTGCAGGAATAATCTGCAAATTTCCATTTTTTAACCATTAAATATTTGGGAAGATTTGTAGGGTAAATGATTTTGTAAATTTTCTTTTATAATATGTATTAGTAGTTTGAACTTTTGACTTTTAGTTGAATTGCTTTTGTTAATTAAATTACAAAACTTTTTGACTAAAGAAAATCTCTTTAAGTAAATAATATAACCTATTAAAAATTTAAAAACTGAATTTTTTGAAATATTCAGCTCTTTTTCAAGCCAAGTTGGCTTTCATGAAGCTTTCAAGTTTCAACACTTAAAAAAAGATGCATATATTATCTCAGAAAGTTTGATTGTTACTATTTTCCATACGAGAATTCTTAAGTTTGAACTTTGAACTAATTAGGAGGCAAGTTTCTCTAATTTATATAAGCTACCATTGTTAATAAATATTTAATATCATTTAGTTTTCATCATTTTCCTTGAGTTATTTAAGTAACTTCATTCTATCATTATATTTGCCTAATTTAAAATCATAAAATCATAAGAAATTTAAATTTTGAGTATTAAAGTGATTTAATAATAAAATATTTTTGTGCAATATTTTAAATTGGACAATTAGTTATATAAATCTAGATATTTATTTTATAATTAACAGAATTTACTATAAAAGAGCCGGAGCCAGACTGTAAAAAATTTCTGCTCCGGAGCCGGAGTCGGAGCCAGAAGTTTTTTTACCGGCTCCGAAACCCTGCTAAAAAAAGAAAAGTGATCTTGGGTCACAAATGAGGTTTCGTATTTGGGGTTCCGCATAGATGCTTCGGGCATTCATCCAACGGTGGATAAACTAGAAGCAATAAAAAATGCACCACTCCACAAAACATCACGTAGTTACAAGCTTATTTAGGTCTCCTAAACTTTTACAGGAATCTTTTGCCTAATGCATCAACTTTCCTTGAACCCCTAAATAAGTTACGATCTCGGGAACAGTGTTGATGGGAGAAAACTCAAAAGGAAGCATTTGAGGCTTCAAAGGACGTACTACTAAAATCCACTCTTCAAGTGCATTACAGTCCTAAACTTCCTCTCGTAGCTTCAGCGGATAGTAGTTCCTATGGAATTGGGTCAGTGTTATCTCACCACATTGATGGTGTAGATAAGGATATCTGTTTTGCTTCTAGAAAACTGAGACTGAAAGGCGATATGCACAACTTGAACGTGAAGCCTTAGCTTTAGTATTTGCAGTAAAGAAATTTCATTTCTATCTATGGGGTCTTGAATTCAAACTAATTAATGACGATAAGCCTCATTTAGGTTTATTTTCACCTACTGAAAACAGGGTTGGTAAAAAAAAAAAAAAAAAAATTTTTTTTTTTTTTTTAATGTACAGCCTGTAGGCTTATATACTGTATATATAAATTGAGGAAATTTAAAACTTTTAGTATTTCTCATATAATTTAATTGCTGACAATTAGAAAAAAGAAATAAATCAATAGTTTAATCATAAACTAAATAAAATAAACATTTAACTTGACTTTGTGCATATAGCTAAACAAATATTAAAAAAATAAAAATCCTTTAATGTATGGTACAGTACTGAATAGAAAAATAAACAAAAGAAAATTATATTGTTCTTTGGCCTTTAAGTTTATAGATATAGCCTCTAAATTTATTTCACATTAGCTATTTGTTAAAACATTTATAGATAAATACAAGTTTAGAAGCTTTATGAACTCCTAATTTATTTCTTAATTTGGACTGTACCAGTCCAAAAGCAGAAAAAATTCTTTCAACTGCAGCATGAGATGACAGTTATGAACACTGATGCATTGTTCTGCACATCTTCAGACAGTTCCCTGATAGATCTCCATCATGCAAGTGGGGTTATGCTTAGATTAATGGAAATACATGCATGCACAAAATATAAATGCAAGGTTGCCTGTATTCTTTTATTTCTTCATATATTTTTTTTTTTTTTTTTTTTTTTTTAAACCATGGTTTAAACCAAACAACCATGACTAAAAATATTCCAGTTATGGCCTCAGGTAGGATTCAGCGATGGGCACTGATTCTACAAGCCTATAAATTTGACTTAGTACATCGGTCAGGCAAACTTCTAGATACGGCTGATGTTCTAAGTAGGTTGCCTTTAGAAAATCCAAACGAATGCGTACCTATACCTACAGAATGGGTTATGGAAAACTGATCCATGTGGGTAGTTGGGAGGTAACGAAAATGGTCCACTGAGTAGGTAGGTAGTTAATCTAAATTATAAAACTCCTTTTATGTCAATAACTGGGTGGATGAAACCAATTGGGTGTTCACCAGTTATTTTCCACACTAGTATTTATACAATGTGTGATAGAGCGTGCTCGGTAGTATATGCATTACTGATCAACCGACCAACAAACTAAAAAGACGCTGGTGAAAAAAAGCCGCGAGAAGAACGGAAAACTCGGGAGAGAACTGGGAAAGGACTGAGAGAGGCCTTGGAAGAACAAGGACCTTGCAACAACCGACATGGAGAAAGAAGAGGCTTGAAAACAATAAAAGATCTCCACCAGCCAAGTACGCTCTCATGACCAAGAGGAGAGAAAAGAGGGACTGTCTAATAACATTCAGTAAGTGATCAGTTGTGGTTTTGAACCCCAGTTTGGGGACATTATATAAGCTAGGTCAGTAAAATTAGGCCTACATTGTGGTCTAAGACCTAACATCAACTCATAGCTTAACAAAGGCTAAGGTAAATTATCCTAACCTAATTTGTTGAGGAATGCTACTGTGGAGCTCAGTTTACTCTGCCCGCTCTGGACCATTTCCGGAATCTCTAGGCTGACCCCTACAAGGCTAGGCTTAACCTACTCTACAGTTAGACTAGAGATATTAGGGGTGGGTTAATTGGGGACCAATTCATACAGAGCATTTTTCACAGGGTTCACTTGGTGGAGTTTTGGACTCCACTCCAGTTACTGCAGTACAGATAGAGCAGTGGACCAAATCAGACCCTATTCTGTCTAGGGTCATCCATTACTACTCGGTTGGCCTACAAATATTGAGAGTGAATTACATCCTTTTTATCAACGTCAGTCTTGACTCTCAATCCAAAATGGCTGTCTCTTATGGGGTGACAGAGTGATAATTCCGAATGAAGGCGGGTCGAATTTAGTGAAGGAACTTCATGTTGAACACATTGGTGCAACGAAAATGAAAGAGCTGGCGAGAGCAGTGGCGGCTCGTCGGTAGGCACTGCGGAACTGCAGCACCGCTAAATTTTTTATTTACAATTGAAATAATCAAGAACAATATAAGGATGAGCTCACTGAATAACTTTTTCAATAACTTTTGAAACTTTTATTCATTGCTCAATGCTCATCCTTTTATTTCAGTAATTATTTCAACCCATTCTTAGAGACAGAACCCCTAGAATTTTTAGTCACGAGCCGCCACTGGGCGAGAGTTTATTTCTGGTGGCCCGGTTTAGATGGAGAACTCAAATCATTGGTTCGTTCCTGTCAAAACTGCCTAGAGAACAGAGATCTACCAAAGAAAAGTCCACTTCATCCTTGGGAATGGCCTACTATACCTTGGCATGTTGACTATGCAGGTCCTATAATACCTATTTCCTAGTCATTGTAGACGCCTACTCCAACTGGGTGGAAATTTTTTCAACCACTTTCACGACTTCGGGTGTTACTATTCGCTTACTCCGTTCGTGTTTCGCTAGATGGGGTTATGTCAGTTAGGGGTAATGTCTGTAGCTTCTAAATTAGTAAAATAGGAAATAAGTTGGTCGAGGTTGGGACGTTGGCACAAATGGTAGGCCCTAAAGAAGATCTAGATCAAAGCACCTGTAAGTACCTTTTATGTCTATTTGATAACCTAATACCTAACGGAGTCTAATACCCCCACGTTATTACAGTTTGGAAAGGCATTTGAAAGTCTTCTGGGAACTTGAATCCATTGGCATAAATAACAAACAGGAGAAGCAGGCAAGTACAGTGAACTCGGTGGTTTTAGAGCAATATGAAAAAGGTATTGGGTTTAGAGATGGTTGCTACGAAATTGGCGTCCTTCGGAAGAATTCTCGCAAACCCAGCTCACATTATCTACCACACCATACAGTGGTACGGTGAGACAAAACTACCACCAAACTGAGGGTAGTTTTTGATGGCTCAGCCAAGGACAAAGGTGGTGTGTCCTTGAATGACTGTTTGGATTCTGGGCCAAATTTAACCCATTAACGTCCAGATTTGTAAAATTTTTATTTTCTTAATAATCTGTCTTTAAATCATTCAACATTAACATTTTCAATGAAATGATGCTCATTTTTTTCATTTTTCTTACAAAAATTAAACTTTGAAATTTGGTCCTTTATTTTAGGACCATGGTCAGTTGGACCTCAATTTTTATTATTTATAAACTTTTGCTAGAGTAACATTTTACTAAAAATCCCCAATTAAAATAAGTATAAAACATTGATCACTAAAAAAAGTACTGGAAAGCACTTTAATTTACTTCTTACAGCATTCATTTGAATGCCACTTGGCATAACATTCGCCAATATGCAGACCAACATCACATTTCATGCATTGCTTACTAACTTTATTCTTGCAAAATGCACACTTTCTCTGTTTCCCCTCTTTCAGTTCTATCAAGCGTGTGCCCGAGTGGTGAAAATCTTACTTCAGGCACAACCTTTGAACAGTACTTCTTCGGGCGTCCAGTGTTTCGGATCAGAAGCAGACTGAAGCTGTAAATAGGCCCTAGTAATGGACCGCTTAAAATCTAACAAAGACAGTGTTCTTCACTGACCGTGGTGTGCAAAACCCATGCATTTATTACTGCAATGTCAAGCCAGTTTGTAAACAAGCTGAAATACCACTTCTTAGACCTAATGCCAATACGGTATTTCTGAATCAACCAATCAAGATGATCGGCTCCTCCCATGAATTTATCATACTGTGCAATGAGCTGTAGCTGGGGTACACTTATCTTTTTTCGATACGCGCTAGACCATCTTTTGGCAGTTCCAAGAGGGTTGATCCTTTGGTGGCTTGTACCCATTGTAACCATGCTGTTATCATGCTGTTTGACAAATAAAATTTCCTCTTTTTCATCAAATCTATAGCCAAACGCTTCACGTTCTTTCTTTTTCATGTATTTTTCATCTGTCAGAGGACATTTGTCAGTCCGATTTACGCGCGTAGTTCCAGTGACTCGGATTCCCAAGCACCTCGTATGCATTAACATCTTGTAACTCGTGAAAAAGTTATCAATATATATTTCATGATCTTCTGGATTTTGCGAGTGTTGAGTCATAGCTAAAACGACCTTTGCACCTAGATTGTCACAAAACTCTTCCTGGACGGACCTTTTCAATTTTCCTTGATACAGATCCATCTGATAACAGTATCCACTTGTTCCACAACACACCACCCATTGCTTGGAGCCGAACCGAATTGGTTTTCCTCTGATGAACTGCTTGAGAGAACTTCTTCCATAGTACCTTACTATTTGTTCATCGATAGATAGTTCCTTTGAAAATATTCCAAATTGTATGAACTTTTCATTTAGACTATCGGCCAGTGGTCTAATTTTGAATGATCTATCCTCGTTGTTGACAAAGTGAAGATATCTTTTGATACTTGTAAATCTATTTCTCGGCATAACTTTTCTGATGATTGAGGTATGAAGATCTTCATCCAAACTCCAGTAATGTCACTCACTTGGCAATCTATGGTATCCAGAAAGAATGGCAAAAAAATTTCTAAGGCAGTTAGTAGTGAGAAAAAATTCATGATTATTTTTTTGAGAAGCATAGATAGTAGATTGATTACAAATTAGTGCGAGTAAATCTTCAGAAAAAATAATTAAAAAATTTCTACTGGGCTTTTTCTTTTCAGGTTGTTTTTCATTACCTCTTTTCTTTCATTAGCTCCATTTGCAGTTGTTCAAAACTTTGAATAAGAAGGTAACATTTTTTCCCCCAAGACACATCTTGAGTTTTTAATTTTTTTCTCATGGGTTGTTCACGATCATTAATTTTCTCTTCATCGTACTGGTGAAATTCTACAGTACTGGGGACCTCGGGTGGAATAAATGTTGGGTCCCAATTTTCATCATCCAAAATGTCATCATCAATGTCTTCCTCATCTGTGAGTGCATCTACTGGGGTAGGGATTTCTATGATGTCAATATGATGTACGTCATCAGGGATTGGATTTTCCTCTGCATAGCTGACGGCACTTCGAATAGAATAAAACGATTGCACAGAAAGATACGAATCCATGAGTACAAGTTTCTGAAAAGAGAGAATATATATTGTGGGCTGTATATTATATATACTGTGTGTGTGTCACTGTGTATGTATAAATTACCTTACTTTCTTCAAGCTCAAATGTTATGTATCAACAGATACCAATTTTTTATGATGCTTTTTTTGTCAAGACACGTTAGTTCACACAAAAAATCCCATCATTAGTTGTTATTATCAGTAACACTGCACTTAATCTCATTAGTACCAGATAATTACGGTTCTATTTTGGTTCCAAGTTACCTTACCTGGCTACTATGAAGGTCAAATGCTATGTAGCACCCGATACTATTTTTTATGCTATTTTTTTTGTTAAAAAACGTTGTTTCATACATTAAAGTTCAATTCTATTACTGTGATTTGCTGTAACTTTAAAGTTTGCCACCAAAGTATCAATTTTCTATGACTTATAGGCTATACTCAGCCAGCAGTGTTGTCCAACTTCTATAAAGCCGCGGGCCAAGATGTTTACAAGAATTAGATGGTGGGCCACAATTACACTTATTAAAAAAGTAAAATTGTAGGCCTATAATCATACACCATTGGTTAATACGACTTAGGAACCCGCTGAATGTTGTTCTACCTACTAGAAATGACAAAATAGGGAAGAAAATTCAGAAATGAAATTTGGCAAAATTCCATTCCGCGGGCCGCCAGTTGGACAGCGCTGGGCCGCTATAGCAATCAAAGAAAAAGAACACTTTAGCCATACTCGTGCCCATGGTCCTTTTTTAGGGACCAAAGTTCTAATCACTGTAATAACTGACATATTTATATTTTTTTATTTAGATTGATTTCATATCAAAGTTAATGCACTAAACAACATGTGTTATGAATATAAAGTAAATGGGGTAAAAATTTCATGATAAAATTAATATAATTTGAGAAAAAATGAAACGGAGCTGACCAGTAAGATTTTCTTCTTTGTTTATGAATTGTAATGTTCAGGATTGCCAACCTCACCAAAGAAGGTGTTTAAAAATTATTAAGACACTCAAAACTATGCTATCAATAAAAATTTCATAAAAATAGTTAATCTATACTATAATAAGAGAGCTGTCCGTCTGTCCGTCTGTCTGTCCGTCTGTCCGTCACACTTTCAGAAATTGTGAGAAAAAATTGTAAGAAAAAAATTCAGAAATTGTATTACGGGCGGCAATGTGAAGCTCAAGATTTTCATGACTGTGTTCTTTTCTGTAGTTTAGCAATGGGGGATGAGTGGGGTAATGGGGGAGGGGGTTAGCCCCCAAGTTGTATGAATGGGGGTGAGGAGGTTTTGGGAGATACCAGATTCAGAAATGTTGACACAATGTGAAGCTCAAAATTTTCACGGCTGGGTTCTTTTTTTGTAGTTTAGCCTGTCTAACCGTCAGCGAAGCGGCGGGAACTGTACTAGTATATTATAATAAATAGAGCTAAAATATTGTGAAGTCCTTAAATAAGGACTACGGCCAGTAATGGGTATTAAATACAAATTTATTTTCCTTGTTACTGAGATTCAGATTTGGTAGAGTAGCAGTGACTGCAGATGTGAAGCAAGCATTTTTGAGGATAAAATTAAAACCAGAGGACAGGGATGCAGTAAGGTATCTGTGGGTGGATACGAAAAACTTGTTTAAAAATGAACCCGAGGTTCAAGCATATAGAAGGAAGTCAGTGTTGGTTGGCTTCAGCTCAAGTCCATTTCTTTTAGCAGCGACTATACATTACTATTTTAAGGTATATTTTGAAGTCTATCCAAATACTATTGGACTTTGAACACATAAGGCAAAAGTTTTATGTTGATGATTTGCTGTGTTCAGTGGATAATACAGAAATGGTTAAACAGATATTCATGGAGGCTAGAGCTATAATGAGGGAGGCTGGCATGGAGCTTAGAAAATGGCAGACCAGTCATTCTCAGTTACAGCAGTTTATGAGTCAGTCCTGTGTAGGACCTGATGCAGCAGAAAGTATTGAGGATTCTGGTATTAAGGAATTGTGGGCAATAGACACAAAGATGCTAGGCATTGTATGGCAGCAAGGAGAGGATTTGTTTACCTTCAGTGGGAAATCTTTAGTAGAGTTGGCTGAGAATGAGATAAGGTGGACAAAATGTACAGCGCTTAGTTTGGCTTAGAAGGTCTTTGATCCTCTTGGATTCCTGGCTCCATTTGTGATAAAATAAAAAAATTTGGTTTCAGAAGTTCTGGGAAATTGGATTTGGTTGGGACCAAGAGTTACCCGATCATATGGTAGTAAAGTGGAAAAATTGGTTCAAAGAATTGGCACATCTTGGAGACATTGAAATCACAAAATGGTGCTTTGGAGAGTTGAACAATACTCCAGATAATTTGGAGCTGCACATCTTTTATGATGCAAGTGAGGAAGCCTATGCAACTTGCATTTATATAAGAAGCACATTTGAAGAGGAAGTAAGTTGCAGGTTGGTTGGTCCAAAGAGCAGAGTAGCACCTTTGAAAAGGCTTTCTATTTCAAGGTTGGAATTGATGGGTGCAGTCATTGCTAGTCGGCTGGCTTGCAGTTACAGCGCAAAACTCTATGGGCCTTTATGAAATTCCAAGCTATTATTGGACAGACTCCATCATAGTTTGGCACTGGTTAAGAAGCCAGGCAAGGAAATGGAAACCATTTGTTGCCAATAGGGTGGAGGAAATTCAAGCGCACACAGATCCAAAGCAATGGAAGCATTGTCCAGGCACCCAAAACCCAGCTGATTTACCAACACGAGGAATTTCAGTGAAAGATCTTGCACAGTTAAGTTTGTGGTGGAATGGGCCAGAGTGGCTAAAACTTGGAAGTGAAAATTGGCCTTCTAATCAGCCTATTGTAGGAGAACGCCAGGCTGAAGAAGAATGGGTGAGCGAGATGAGAAAATGCACTGTGAACAGTTGTCAAGTTATGCAGCAGGATCCCATATTGAGGCTTGAGGACATTAGCAGTCTGAAAAGGTTGTTAAGAGTGACAACATGGGTATACAGATTTACAAACAATATTAAGGGAGAAACAAGAAGGGAAGGAATTCTGAACAGTAAGGAAATTCAGCAAGCCAGGCACTACTGGTTGGTATATGTGCAGAAGGAAAAATTTGGTTAAGGTTAAGAGAAAAAAATTGCTCACCAGCAGTCCATTACAGGTTCTACCAACACTGGCAAAGGTTTAGATGTGTTTTTGGATCAGGATTTATTGAGAGTAGGAGGTAGACTACAGTTTTCTGGACTTCCAGAGGAGAAAATACATCCAATTTTGCTACCTTTACGGGGGCGCTTTGTGGAACTTTTGATCCTGGAAACGCATGATAAGTTGTTATATGCCGGAGTTAGAGAAATGATAATAGAGATCAGACAGCAGTTTTGGATTCCCAAAATTAGACAAGTAGTAAAAAAGGTTTTGCATAAATGTGTGGTTTGCAAGCGTTGGAGTTCAAAGTCTTCTCATGAAAAGGTGGCGCCACTTCCAAGAGAACCATGTGTCTATACTGCCCCATTTGATGTAGTTGGAGTAGACTTTGCGGGTCCAGTCTATGTATATGAGCAAGAGGAGTCCAACAAAGGTTATATGTCTTTTCACATGTACTACCACAAGAGCAATCCATTTGGAGTTGGTAAGCAACTTAAGTGGTGATGTATTTATTTTGGCATTTAAAAGGCTTGTGAACAAAAGGGGTTTCCCAAATAAAATCATATCTGATAAGGCTAAAACCCTCAAAAAGGCTGCAAACGAACTCCAAGAAGTTTGGTCCTTGCTAAAAGAGGAGGGATTCCAATCCTACTTTTCACACAATAGGGTACAGTGGGAGTTTATTGTCGAAAAAGCACCATGGTAGGGAGTATTTTGGGAAAGGCTAGTGAGAAGTGTAAATTGTCCATTAAAGAAACTTTTGGCTAATGCTCATTTGAGCAAAGAAGAATTCTGCACTATTTTGCGTGAAGTAGAAGCAATGGTGAACAGCAAGCCCATCACCTTTGTTTATAACAGTATGCAGGATGCAGAGCCTTTGACATCAAATAATTTTTTCTGTGGTAAACGATTAACATCAAGCCTCAGTTTGCCAGAAGACTTACAGCCTATCCAGAACAGTCAAGAAGAGTTAACCAGAAGGTTCAAGTACGTTGAAGAGCTACAAGATCAGTTATGGAAGAGGTGGCAGATGGAATACTTGCCAGAACTCAATTATTACCCATCAGGCAATGTAAAGGGCTCCAGTGCAAGTCATATCAAGGTTGGAGAAGTGGCAATGATTGTGGATGAAAGACCAAGGCAATGCTGGTAGCTTGGCGTAATTGAAGAGTTGTTTGTTGGCAAAGACAATTTAGTTAGGTCTGCACTGGTAAAGACTTCAGGAGGAAAATTAAAGAGACCTATACAAAAACTCTATGCTTTAGAAATCAGCAAAAACACGAATAGTCACGATGAAGCATTTGGGTTACAGCCTCATGGAGAAGGCTTAGCTAAACTTGTAGAAGGCAATGACAACAATGCCTCTTCGGTGGGGAGTGTTAGAAAATCTAGAAGAGGAAGCGCCATTGTTGTCCCAAGGCGATATGATGACTAAGCTGATTGATGCAGCATTGCTTGTACCACGTGACCACAAAAATTGTCCCTGTTTTTAATCACTTATTACTCAGTCATTATTGCAGCTTCACAAATGAAATAAAAAGCATTCGAAAGAGAACATTTTAAAGTTTTAATTTATTCTACATGTGTTCAAAGTGACGTCCCTGGACATTCTTACATTTCACACAACGGGAAAGGAAGTTATTTATTACATTTTCCAAAACGCTGCATTCAATGGACTGTACACACTCTACCACCGCTTGCTTTAATTCTTCGATAGAGGATGGCTCTTTACCTGAATACTTTGTCCTTGACAAATCCCCAGAGAAAAAAGTCCAAAGGTGATAGATCGGGAGATCTTGCGGGCCAGGGAAACTGCGAGCGATGAGAAATGAATCTTTGTTCAAAAAATCTTGTTAAACATTCCAGTGATTGCCTAGTTGTGTGGGCTGTTGCTCCGTCTTGCTGAAACCACTTGTTACTGCAGTTTTCTTGTTCAAAAACAGTGTTCAGCATTTCTACATATCTTTCTGAAGTTACTGAAAGCGGTCTCCTTGTCTCTGGGTCCTCAAAAAAGTAAGGACCATAAACCTTGCTGCTACTCAAACCACACCAGAGAGTAACTTTTGGTGAATGCAGAGGTTTCTGCAAGTGTATATTTGGCTTGTTTTGTGACCAACACCGGTAATTCTGTCTGTTGATGAACCCATTGAGATAGATGTGGCATTCATCACTGAATATTATGTCACTTAATCTTATCTGGTTTTGTTCAATTATTGTTTCAATGCGTTCACAAAACATCAAACGACGCTGGTAGTCTTGTTCGCTAAGCTGTTGCAAACACATAATTTTGAATGACTTCATTCTCAAATCCAACGTGATTATTTTCCGAATGCTCTCCCGTTTGATTCCTGTCACAGCTGATAGTCGTCTCACAGATTTCTTGTCCGTTTCAAGCTGATTTGCGACTGAATCAATGTTTTCAGCGGTTCGCACACCTTTGCTGCGCCCAGAGTTGCCTTTATGCATGTTCTTGATTGAGCCGTGATGTTTCCATTTTGCGAAAATCCTGCGAATCGTTTTAGGATCTATGGTCCTTTGCTGACCGTATTGTCGTCTGAAAGACCGTTGGGTGGCAACTACCGAGCCATGTTTGATAATCTCTTCTGCGATGAAAACACGTTGCATGTCCGACAAATAACCCATGATTGTGGTGGATAAAACTGTCATTCATTTTTTTATAAGTACTGATTTCGTATCCAGGATATCGAAAAAATTAAATAAAACTTTTAAATATTCTTTTTCGAAAGCTTTTTATTTCATTTGTGAAGCTGCAATAATGACTGAGTAATAAGCGATTAAAAACAGGGACAATTTTTGTGGTCAAAAAAGACGGAGCAACAGCCCACACAACTAGGCAATCACTGGAATATTTAACAAGATTTTTTGAACAAAGATTCATTTCTCATCGCTCGCAGTTTCCCTGGCCCGCAAGATCTCCCGATCTATCACCTTTGGACTTTTTTCTCTGAGGATTTGTCAAGGACAAAGTATTCAGGCAAGAGCCATCCTCTATCGAAGAATTAAAGCAAGCGGTGGTAGAGAGTGTACAGTCCATTGAATGCAGCGTTTTGGAAAATGTAATAAATAACTTCCTTTCCCGTTGTGTGAAATGTAAGAATGTCCAGGGACGTCACTTTGAACACATGTAGAATAAATTAAAACTTTAAAATGTTCTCTTTCGAATGCTTTTTATTTCATTTGTGAAGCTGCAATAATGACTGAGTAATAAGCGATTAAAAACAGGGACAATTTTTGTGGTCACGTGGTATATATATTAAGTTAAGATGTATATATATCCATCTCATAATTGTAAGGTTAGTGAAAAATTCACTTAATTTAGAGCTAGCATTTTTGGGCTCTTCTGGCATCATTGTTTGGGCACTCTTGTGGCATCATTTTTTTGTGGCACTGGCGTGCCCTTTCTACTCGTTTGTTGAATGCGGCACTTACAGGGTGTGGTCTTATAGATAGCTCTCTTGCAATTCAGTTTGGTTGTTTAGATACAAGATTGTTGCGTCGTGCAATGGTGCAGGCTGTGTTGTTGTTGCAAGGTTTATAAAGAAGACCATAAATAGTGCCCCTTTTGTTTTCTTTTCTTAATTTTATGCTACTGAGGTTTAAAGTAGGCCCACATCGAGTCAGCAACCTTGAGGTAGGACCTAATACGACCTCCAAGTCCGTAAGTTTGTTTTAGTCTAGTTAACTTAGGCTATAAGTTAAAGTAGCTTCTCAGAGCTTGGCCGTTCAAGGCTCATAATGATATCAAATAAACCTGTTTAATACAACTGAAGTCTTCGGCTACCACTGTTCGCAAAAGTTTGTAGGACTTCATCAAAAGTTAAGTTTCAGGTGTATTTATGTAAAAAGCTTAAAAGAACTAAATTACTTTTTCGACGGTGTGTCATGGAGCCAGTGGTGTAGCGTGAGTCTCCAGCGCCTGGGGGCCATTACTTCCATTTGCGCACCCCACTCTTTAACACCCCCTTCCATTTCTGACCCTGTGAAAAAGAAATATAGGACAAATGGGAGCGAAACAGGGATGTTAGACTTTAAAACGACAAAAATTCCCTGAGCAATTTAATACTCGGTACTTGTAGGTTATCTCCCACCCACCAATTTTGACAGAATATTTTCGTTAAAACTAACGAAAATATCACGACTTAACCTAACCACTTATCAAGGGCGTACAGTTGATCTATTATTAATTATAACATTGTTTGTTTCTGGAATAGTATTTACTATTTACTAATAGATCAACTGTACGTCCTTGATAATTGGTTAGGTTAAGTCGTGATATTTTCGTTAGTTTTAACGAAAATATTCTGTCAAAATTGGTGGGGGGGAGATAACCTACAAGGACCTAATACTCAACTATAGAATGCATAAGAAAATATTTTTTATCATTTTTATTTATGATAACACAACTTTGTGAAAATCCTAGCAAAAAATCCCGGTGCATCAAACTCCTTGGAAATTAACGTAAGTTAGCAGGAAAAGAAAACAGTTAATGATTTACACATCCTCATCACGCAATATTATGCTAAATACTTCAAAAGTCAAGGTCAGCGTTTCAAATATTAATGCAATATATGGCCAGGGCGGCGCTCCCCCAGGCCCCTACCGACCCCCCTCTCGCTACGCCACTGCATGGAGCGCTTGTACAGTGTCAGAACTCTAGTAAGCGTAGAAAATGATGCTTCACAAACGACAGCACCAAATGTCATACATGCGGCATAGAGCTGGTACACACTGGAGAATCCACTGCGAAATGGGTACAGTACGGTGCAAATATCCCCAACACCTTTGTGCTTTGCTGGGTCAAATTCCTTCAGGATAAAATTTTTGCAACTTCCCATTCACTGGTGAATAATGACGATCTGGTATCCAGTTTTATAAGTTCAGCTTGTGGTCGAACTAGTGCTGAATCCAAAAAGTCCTCACTTTCCGGCCAAAGTTTTGACATTGCCAAAACGCATATCCAACTCGGATCTTTTCCTCTTTTCCATTTGACTGCCGCCATTGAAACATAAGAGGTGAGTGCCCCCAGCCTTCTTTACTTAGCCTTATAAGGCTAACTAACGAAAATATCACGACCTAACCTAACCAATCGTTAGGTCAACTGTACGACCTTGACGATTGGTTAGGTTAGGTCGTGATATTTTTGTTAGTTAGCCTTATAAAGAATACAAAAAGTTTAATTATGTTTCAATGGCGGCAGTCAAACGGAAAAGATCCTCCAACTCTCCCAAATAGTTGTCTAATATGACAGTAACGTGAACTCAACATGAACCACCATTGGGTAACAAAAGGAAGGCATGACAATACGTATTCTAACTTATATACACATCTACAGACAACAGTGATCCACACCACCACCATATAGTTTCCCCCTGAATTCCCAAATATCAGAAACAAATCTTATTACGATCAAAATTACAAACACAAAGGTATTTAGATAATAATGACATATTGTACTCAAACTACAAACCGAATATCTACACTCAAAACCATAAACAAAAATTAAATATCACCTAAATAAGATATGCACATAAATATTATTGTACTAATGCAAAATTTAAGAATACATAGATGACAGATAATGGCATATATAGATGATGCAATAAATTACGAATCTCACAAAACCATCTTCCAACATTCACCCATATATTTCAACGACTAATCGATAAGTAATTTAAAGTTGGTAACTCTGTTTACTTCAAATAAACAGAGTTGCCATCTCCTATTATACAAAAAGCTGAAACGACACGATACATATAAAAAAAAGACTAGAAAAGACTAAATCCACATAAAAAATACTAAAAACTAAATTAACAATAAAATATCTAATAAAAAACTAAGAAAATCTTCAGAAATAAACATACCTAAGCTTGTTGTAAAATTGCAAAACTATTTGACAAATACAGATTACAGACGCAGAGTCTTCTGCCTGGCGTGTAACGTGTTCAGAACATGTTTCGGACGTGTCACATTTCCTGTTGATTTCCTAACTTGCAGTGATGATTATCTCCAATTTCAAGGAAAATTTTATACTTCTCCAAAGTTCTACGAGGGCCACTCAGTATATTTTGCCCCACCTTTTTTTTTCTTTCCAAATTTCCTTATAAGTTCCAGAAATTTTGTACACAAGTAGTTACATACTTTCTTTACAAGTTTTTATTTTTCCACATAATCTCCATCCTTTTCTACGGCTTTCCTCCACCTCGAAACAAGGGCCTTTATTCCTTGCTGGTAAAAGTCCGCTGGGTTCCGCTGGAGCCACCTCTTAACCTCCTCAACAACCTCATCGTCACTCTGAAACTTTCTTCCACGAATAGCATCCTTCAGTGGCCCAAACAAATGGAAGTCTGAAGGTGCCAGATCCGGGCTGTATGGAGGGTTGGGTAACACAGTCAAGCGCATTTTAATGATGGCCTCTCTTGTTTGCAAACTGTTGTGTGGTCTTGCGTTATTGTGCAAAAGAAGGACTTCTTCCAGTTTACTCTCCGGTCGAACTCGCTTTATACGTCACTGGAGTCCCTGTAGGGTAGCAATATATGCCTCTCAGTTGATTGTTTGTCCTTTCTTCATAATGTCCACCAGAATCACCCCTTTCTCGCCCCAGAAGATGGTGGCCATAACCTTTCCTGCAGAGGGAGCCATTTTGAACTTTTTCTTGCGTGGGGAGTGTGCGTGATGCCACGCCATGGATTGGCGTTTTGTTTTAGGTTCAAAGTGGTGTACCCAAGTCTCATCTCCAGTCACAGTTCGTGAAAGGAAGTCATCCCCTTCTGTCTCGTATCGAACCAACGACTCAGAAGCAATTTCTTTTGTTTGGGCTTTGTGATCTTCAGTTAGTACGTTGCACAGTGCGATATGTCACAACCGATGCCGGGCGACTGCTGCGTGGCTCATCATCGAGGCTGGCTCTCCCTCTCTCCGATGATCTCACACGTTTAGACCAGCGTCCAACTGTGCTTCGATCAACAACCGCATCTCCGTAAACGTTTTGTAGATGTTTGTGAATATTTCCAACTGTTTCCTTCTCTGCGACAGAAAACTCGATAAAGCTCTCTGTTTACGACGCCATTTTCGAAACTGCGTTAACCATCGGTTTTATACAAGGGCGTTTAAAAGCGGTTTTATACGAGGGGGGAGGTTCAAACTGGAAAAATCCGGTTATGTGAAGCCAGAAAGTTCAAACTTACGGCCCAATAGACATTTCAGCCGCATGGCCTATTATTTAACTAAGAAAAAAGGGTGGGGCAAAATATATTGAGTGGCCCTAGTATTTTGGGGGCACAAATTTGAAAAGGAGGTGGGCACGGCCCATCCGTATACTTGTTAAATGTATAATTTATGTGTCATGTGAGTAATGTATTATTCATAGGTCTTGCAAGTCAGAAATTAAGCATTTTCTTTAATTACGTGTCATATAATATACGGTAAGCTATGCGGCTAGGTTAACGATAGGCCCAGCATAATTTATGTGACATGTTACAAAAAAATGAAAAGGATTAATATATTATATATATATATATATATATATATATATATATATATATATACAGGGTGGGCCGTAAGTTTCCATACATAGGAAAAATAAACATTTTTTTATGGACAACCATTTTTATTTATATAATATGCTCTACATGGTTGCCATTGTTTTGAAAGCACATTTCAATACGTGTTCCCCACTGTTGATGAACACGCATTAGCACAGTTGACGTTATGCTTGTAATGGCGTTGGTGATACGTTCCTTTAGATGATTTATGTCTCGTATCTTTTCCTGATACACCATGGCCTTCAAGTGCCCCCAAAGATAGAAATCAAGGGGGGTGAGATCTGGGGATCTGGGAGGCCACTCCACAGGACCACGCCGACCAATCCAAGCATCCGGAAACTGCTGCTGATCCAAATACCGACGCACGTGAAGACCATAATGAGGTGGAGCTCCATCTTGCTGGAAGTAAACTGGGAAGTTACCTTCCTCGTTTAGCAGGGATGGGAAAATCTCTTCTTGCAACATGTTAAGATACCTTTCGGCATTAAGATTTCCACTGACAAAAATTGGTCCAATAATTCTGTCACCCCATATCCCGGCCCACACCATCACTTTACCGGCACCTTGCATCTTCGTCGGACTCAGCCAGTTAGGGTTAGCATTACTCCAATAACGTATGTTTTGCCGATTAACCTCTCCATTGACGTAAAAATTTGCTTCATCAGTAAACAAGATCTTACGTCAAACGCATATTCTTAGGGTATCTGAAACATAAAAACAAACGTTTAATTTTTCCTATGTATGGAAACTTACGGCCCACCCTGATATATATATATATATATATATATATATATATATATATATATCCCACATACAGTGTATATATATATATATATATATATATATATATCAAAGCCATAAACTAATTAAAATATCTAAAAAAATTATAAAACTTCCGTCCTCGGGTGGTCCGAAAAAAATGACGCATTTTTTAAAAATTAATATCTCAGTAACCCCCTTCCTTATCATGACAATTTTTATATGCAAGATACTTTCAAACTTCTTTTTTTGAATGCAAGAAACGGAATTCTGATATCTTTTATAGTTTTCTCGCAATTAACAAAAGTAACAACATGGGTCAAAAAAACAAAAATCGCAATATAATATCCGTTTTTTATACGATATCATTTTTATACGATATCATTTTTATACGATATCATGCGATATTTTTGCAAGTTATTACAAAACTCTACAGGAATGAACAAGTCAAATTGTGGATATTTTTTTTTTTAACAATTCGTCAGTACCCTTAATGATGTTGTCAGAGGAAGATCGTATTCTCATTAAAAATTGTTACTGTGAAAAAGGATGGAAGACTGGAAGGTTATTGCAAGAGTTTCCCGGCAAAAAGTGGAAAAGGCGTGCAGTGGAAAGACTCTTAAAGAAGATTCGCGAATCGGGAAGTACTGCCAGAAAACCAGGAAGCGGTAGACCTAAAACAGCTTCGGTTCCAGAAAATGTGGATTACATCAACGATAAAATCTGCTCTCAAGAAGATAAACCAGGAAGTCATTTGTCACAAAGAACAATTGCTAAACATTTGAATATTGGAAAGACTTCTGTACACCGAATAATTAAAGCACAAAAGCTAAAAGCCTTCAAAAGAATAGTATCTTCTAGAAAAAGTGATACTGTTAAGGATAAAAGAAAAACAAGGTGCAGAAAGTTACTTGATAATTTCTCTGTCGTTGATATTAAAAAGATAGTCTTCACGGATGAAAAAGATTTCACTCTAGAAATTCCGCGAAACCGTCAAAATGATGTTGTCTACGGGCGTGGTAAAAAGTGTGACATTTCAATAAACAGATTGTATCATGAAACGTCAAGATTCTCCAAAAAGGTTATGATATCTGCAGGGGTCTCTTGGAATGGCAAGACAGATGTTCATTTTATTGAAACTGAAAAGACAAAGGTGAATTCTGCAAATTACATTGAACTTTTAAGAACAAAATTGTTGCCGGATTGTCGTCGCCTGTATCAAGAAAATGATTTCATATTTCAACAAGATGGAGCACCGTCGCATACAAGCTACGCCACACAGTCGTTTCTGATTAGCAATACACCAAAATTAATAACGAAAAATGAGTGGCCACCACAAAGCCCAGATTGTAATCCTCTGGACTACTCAATTTGGGAGTTACTAAAAGAGAAGGTTTACCGAGGTCGACGAGAAAAATTCACCGAATCAGAATTAAAAAGTAAAATACTTGAATCTTGGCAAGAAATTGGCATTAATGAAGTAAGAAGTATTATTTTTGTGTGGAAGAAAAGACTTAGATTAGTGTGTCAACAGAGTGGTGGTCCAATCGATCATTTACTGTAAATTAATTAGTTAAATTTCTGATTAAATTTTTCCTTTCTCATGATATTCGTTTTTTTGACCCATGTTGTTACTTTTGTTAATTGCGAGAAAACTATAAAAGATATCAGAATTCCGTTTCTTGCATTCAAAAAAAGAAGTTTGAAAGTATCTTGCATATAAAAATTGTCATGATAAGGAAGGGGGTTACTGAGATATTAATTTTTAAAAAATGCGTCATTTTTTTCGGACCACCCGATATATATATATGCACTGTATGTGTGATAAATTTCACAATTAAACGTGAAATGAATTAATTTTTCCCCTTCCTTGTGGATTTGCATTTTATATATATATATATATTAGTGGTAGACCGAATGTCAGTTTTTCAATATCTGCGGATGCGGATGCGGATCTTTAATTTCAATATCCGCGGATGCGGATATTTAGTTAATCTATCAATATAATATAGAATTATGAATATGACATAATTTTTCAAATTTCGTGCTATTACTATCATGGCAGGCAATGCATAAGAATTAAAATTAATATTAATGTTTTCATTATGATAAAAATAATAACTTTCTCAAAAGTTTCAGCCACAGAAAATTCAATGAAACAAGTTTCATTCAATTTTCTGTGTACCACGTATTTATATTTTGAGGTTTATATATTTGTTTGTTCATTAATAATTAATATTTTACAGGAAATGTGCATGACTGAGCCTTATAAGCTACTTTATAAGCTAATTTAATTGTAAATTGCATAATTTATTAGAGGCAATATTCGCATAACATCCGCAGTCAGAAGTGCGGAAGCGGATGTTAAAAATGACGCGGATATCCGGTCCACAACTAATATATATATATATATATATGTGTGTGTGTTATGGGGCACAAAACTATTTTGACCCCAGGCGCCGGTGACCTTCACTCCGCCACACTGTTGCGACAGTAACTTCTAAAGGCCTCCTCTCTATTGCTGATAGCATTAAAACAAGCAAAGTCAAACCAAAGATTTTCGCATTAGTAGTAGGAAAAGAATATGGAATGTACACCTCCATGGCCTAGAATCACCTCTGTGATGAGACTGTACTTTCCTTCAAGCATACCTTAGTAGCATGTGCGCAAAATCTTAGAGTGCAATTGCAAGCAATGTTGATCATATGAGCATGGCCGTAACTACCTATGAGGTCACCGAGGTCCGGACCTCGGTAATTATTTCCTAAAAAAAAAAAAAGAGACTGAACCGTTCTCCGTGTATGAAACGCATATTACCGCTTTTCTTTTGAAAAGAGGGAGCGTCGAGCGTTTTGTGTTTTGTGTTTAGTGTAGAGCTTGGGTTGTGTTTGTAGATGTCATTTTGGTCTGAATTTTGCTCGTCCCGCCGCGCTCGAAAAAAATCTGGACCTCACTAATTTCTAAACCCTAGTTACGGCCCTGCATATGAGTGCCAGTGCCATCGCCCCTAGTGCCAATTCCCCAGGGTGCCAGTGCCACAAAAAAAAGAAAATGCAACCTAACCTAATAGAGAGGAGAGGACGAGAGAGGGAGGAGAGAGAACATCTTTTCGTCTGGACATCCAGACGCATAATAAAGCTCTTGGCCTCCGCACTCGGCTTAGAAGGTGTAAATCAGCCAACAGGTTTAAGCAGCCAGTTGGAATAGAGGGCATAACCAGCTATTTGGCATAGTATATATATATATATATATATATATATGAAGCATATATGCATCGTCGTTTATATATTCCCATCATCCCAGTTATTCTTTAATATCGTGTATATATATATATATATATATATATACATATATACATATATATATATACACAGGATGTTCCATAACATGTGGGACGCACTTTCAGGATGGATTCAGAACCTGAAAACAATGAAAAAAGTTTATATAAACATATGCCCGAAATCGCTTTGTTTCCGAGTTACAGCCCCTTTTGTGTTCCAGCAATTCTTTCCGCAAACTGTTTACAACGCGATCCTCTTTTTCTATCCTCCGTGTTTTTTCTGATGAGGCTGCCTTCACAAAAAACAGCGTGATCAATTTTCACAACACTCATCACTGGGCCGAAGAGGATCCGCATGCCATCATCCAGTCAAGGCATCAACAACAATTTAGTATCAATGTATGGGCAGGACTTATTGCCGACAACTTAATCGGTCCTTTTGTTTTGAAGAGAAGATTAACAGGAGAATCTATTCCAATTTTTTAAGGAATGATTTAAGCGATTTACTAGATGAAGTTCCTCTTGGTGTCTGACGTCGTATGTGGTTTATGCATGACAGCGCTCCGCCTCATTTTAGTCAAGTAGCCAGAGACTATTTGGATGACCATTTTCCTGACAAATAGACAGGCCGTGGAGGACCCATTGCGTGGCCTGCTCGCTCCCCGAACCTGAATCCACTCGATTTTTACCTGTGGGGTCATCTGAAATCCATCGTTTACGTGACACCCATTGACAACGTTGAAATACTTTGCCAACGTGTGAGCAAGGATGCCAGAAAATGCGAGCAATACCTGGAATGTTTGAACGCGACAGGCAGTGTATGACGAGGCGTGTTCAGGCGTATATTCAAGCACAAGGCGGTCATTTTTAGCACTTCCTTTAAAGGTAACGTGGATACTTGCTGGAACACATAACGGGCTGTAACTCGGAAAAGAAGCGATTTCGGCCGTATGTTTATATAAACTTTTTTATTGTTTTCAGGTCCTGAATCCATCCTGATGAAAGTGTGTCCCACATGTTATGAAGCACCTGTATATATATATATATATATATATATATATATATATATATATATATATATAATAATTTCATATATATATACACACCCAGGAAAGCATATGTTTCAATTGTTTATTGGATAATAAAATAGAACTACATCATTCTGTTTATTTAGACCAGGGGTTCTTAAACTTTTTTCAACGCGACCCCACAATCAGAACCTCGGACCACTTGCGACCCCATCAAAACTGAAAAAAACAAAACTAGTTTGTTTGAATTATTTTCTCCTTTGCAATAGGTATAATTATAATACAATGGTATAATATTTCATATTTATTATTTATGCACCATCCATCATCATGTAAATTTTGAAATTACAACAGAAGTTTTAATAATACAAAATGAACATTGGTTTACAATAATTTTATCAGTAAAGAATACTCCCGTTCATAGACAGCTTTACGCAATTTTAATGTGAAGGATGATTCTGGATTGTTTGAGCCAAAACTTCAAATCGTGATTTTCGAGATGACAGTGAAATTCTGAGATCATTTTCCGGATTAAGCCGATTCCGTGTTTTGGTCCTGGTTAGGGCGAGGATTGAGAACCCAGATTCACAGTGATACGTGCTCGGAAAGGGTAAAATTACTTTCATAACCTCTCTTGCTGAGACTTTTTTCTTCTGCCATAGCTGTGTCCAGAATTTGGCGACACTCAATTCTCTGAAGAATTGTTGAAGTATATGATCACTCTGAATCTCGAGTAGCTCTTCTTGAAGTCCACAAGGCCAAACGTCGTCTTCCATCTCTTCCACATTAATACTGAAGGGATCTCGAACCCAATTATACTTGCTAACATCTTCAGGGATGTATGATATGTTTCAAATTCATTTGAAAGAGTTTTTCTAAGTGAGTCACGATAATCGGTTGCACATCCTCCAGTTTGATTCTATCATCATCGCCAGTATCTTCAAAGTCCTCGAGCTGTTTATTGAGGGTTGGAAAAACCGCCACTCTTCCTCTTTCCACCTTCCCTTTCCATAAATGCAGCTTCCCTTTCAATGCTGTGATCATTTCTGCCATTTCGACAAGTGTATGTCCCTGTCCTTGCATTGATGAATTCAAGTGATTCAGCTCAGAGAAGATATCTGCGAGATAACATAAAAGCAGCAGCCACTTTGATTCATTGAACTTCTTAGCCAAATTGTGACTTTTTTCACGAAGGAATATCTCCAGCTCGGTTTTTATACATACAACACGTTGCAGCACCTTTCCACGCGACAACCATCTAACTTTGGAATGAAACAACAAGTGATCGTGTTCTGACTGGAACTCTAAACACATTTCTCTGAAAAGACGAGAATTAAGAGGGCTCCCTTTTACATAGTTCACAATGTGAACAACATCTCACATAATAACAGCCAATTCTTCCGATAGCCTTTGTGCAGCAAGATTTTCTCGATGAAGTAGGCAGTGAATGACTTTTACATCCTGATTTATTGCTTTGACTTTGGCAGTAAAACCATTCCGAGCTCCTAACATTGCAGGAGTACCATCGCTGTAAATGCTGAAACAGTGTTTCCATTCTAGTCCCACTTCCTGAAAGAATTCGTTGACCACGTTAAAAATATCGTTTCCTGCCGTTGTCTTTGTTAACGGACTACAAAACAGGACGTCATCCTCCAAGTCTTCTTCACCACGGTAACGGACATAAACAAGCAGTTGAGCATCATCCCCAATATCGGTGGTCTCATCCAATTGAATACTAAAATTTCCACTAGTTTTTACCGCTGCAACAACTTGTTCTTTTATATCACATGCCATATGATTGATACGATTGCGGATAGTGTCGTTGGAAAGAGGAATGAGATTGAGTTTATTGACTACTTCATCACTGCAGACAGATCTCGCCATATCTAATGCAGCTGGTTTGATGAGATTTTCACCAACTGTATGAGCAGCTTTCTGTTTAGCAATCCGATAAGCAACGAGGTACGAAGCGAGGGTCACTTGTTTCAAGCTGCTCATCCGCGAAATCCCACAATTATCCAGTCTCTGTTTCTTGACCGTTGCTTCTTTACGTTGGAAAAAAGTCCTGTTCTCATTTACATACCTGGAATGCTTTGTTTCGAGATGTCGCCTCAGTTTCCCTTCTTTCAGAGACTCGTACGAGAGAACTTCCAAACACAAAACACATTGAGGTTTGACGACTCCATTTTTGTCAACAATTTCAGTGAAACCAAGATTAATGAAATCATTCTTGTGGTAACGTTTTCTTTGTGCCATAATTGCAAAAACTGAAAAAAACATAAATACAAGAAAAAATTACTTGCACAATACAAAAGCTATCAAGCTCTGATGAATAATGATGAATATAATGAATTCTAAAGAATAATGGCATCAATAATATCATGACATAATCATGACAGAAACTCAATATCATGAATATAATGAATTCTAAAGAATAATGGCATCACCATAAACATTTCCTAAAGTTAGACAAACTGAAACGCAACTTACCTCATTCGTTTCTAATGGCGCACTGACGAAATAATATTTCTTCAGTAATAATTCAATCGTGCGTCTGGTATACCAATATGTAGAATTTAATCGTGCGTCTGGCAGCGATCCCATCAGAAAGGTCTCGCGACCCCTAGTTTAAGAAACCCTGATTTAGACGAATTAATGGAAATAATTTAACATACAGTAAATATATAAGAAATAAATATACAATAAAAAATAGCTCAGAAGTAATTTATACAGCAAAAAATACACACATTAAACGAAGAATATATATATATATATATATAATATATATATATATAATATATATATATATATCACATTCTTAAATAATAATATTAGTACAGGAGAAATCTATATACATATTTAATATATGTTCGAGCAAATACACACATATATAAGCATAAAAAATAATAATAGTACAGGAGAAATCTATACAGGGTGTCCCATAAGTCCGGCATCATAGGAGAAATTCATATTTTTCTATTTCTACAAACCATAATTCATATTTTTCTTATGCTCGGGATGCCAATTTTCTGTCCACCATTCTGTTCAGTGACAAGGCTGTTTTTTATTGAAAGGGTGAGGTAAATCGACAGAACACCCGCTACTGGTCTCAAAACAACCCTCACTGGTATACCTCTTCAAAGGAACAAGGTGTATCTCGGGTGATGGTATGGTGTGGCATTTGGGAGGATCGCATCATAGGCCCCCTCTTTTTCGATGAACATGTCACTGGAGGCACCTACCTACGTATGCTCAAGGAAGAAGCATTTCCCAGTGTCTTGAACGAAAAAGGAAATTTCCCAACATGGTTCCAGCAAGACGGCGCTCCTGCACATTACAGCACCCAAGTAAGGGAATACCTATACCAACAATTCCCTGGTCATTGGATAGGACGTCGAGGGCCTGTGGAATGGCCAGCTAGAAGCTCAGATCTCACGCCACTAGATTTTTATCTCTGGGGCCATTTGAAAGCGCTGGTATATGCAGAGAAAATTAGGAGTGTTGAACATTTGCGGCAGCGTATTATTGGGGCGTGTAACACCATTACTCCTGACATCATTCACCATGTGCTTGCTGACTGGGTATCACGTCTGAATTTGTGTATTGAAAACAATGGTGGACATATTGAGCACGTTCTGTAAATAAAAGCTTTTGTTTTGCCTTTTTTTATTATTTTTCCTATGATGCAGGACTTATGGGACACCGTGTTTACACATTTAATATATGTACGAGCAAATACACACTTATATATAAACTTCATATATATATATATATATATATATATATATATATATCATCAAAATACACGCGCTTTTTGTTATACCACGCTTAATTAAAATGCTAAATTCGTATGTGATCGAGTCTACAGTTACATCATCGTTGTTTTGTACTATGCAATAAATACGATTTAACATTATTTCACCACTCAAGGTATGCGGATGCCTATACTCGATGTAAAGGCCTTCAATTTGTTCAATACTATTTTTGTGCCCCCTTTACAATTGGTTGGCAAGTTATCACTCTCTTTAAACACGTACAGAATACAATAAAAAACACGCACAAAGAGGGCATCGTTTGCCACATCTTTATTAAATTCACGTTTATAAAAACTCCTTTCCAATCGAGGGCTTATTCTTTCCAATCCGAGCTTTTCAACCGTGAACTCTTCTTCACAACGCATATCGGCAGTTGAAATAATCTTCTAAGTCGTGGCGACAACTGCTCGTTATATAAAGAAATAGCTCTTCAGGGTGAACAGTGTAGGTGAGCTCAGCTCTGTACCGCTCAAGTCCTTTGTACCAAAGTTCAAGATATTTCGAAGAGTCTATACCTTTTAAATGCGCATCCAGTTCCAGGCCATTCTCGCCTTGTTCAGTCCTACACTCGGTAAACCCGTCGAGCAGAGTGATGTATGCGTATTCAAGAACCGTATCAAAATAAAGCATATCAGCGACACGTGCGTCTAATATAGGCTTTCGCTTACGGAAACTGACGATTTCAAACATTCTGTCGAGGATGAAACGGTTTCGCGTGGGGACAAGGACGTTATTATTAGACGCATTCTTCCACAACAGCCGTATATCAATGAATGGATGGTCGCGACTTATACATAACGTACAAATAATGGCATATGAGGGTGCATCACTAATCTGTTCTCTTCTTGTGCCTACCTGCAGGTATTTTATAACTATCCTCGCCCCACTTCTCAACTATCACGAAGATTCTATTCATCTCCTCAACACTTAAATAAATAACATTCTGTTTACCAGAGTTTGTCTGTCTACAAGTCGTTTCAAGTACATAGTTAACGGCGCCGGTTTTACACCTGAACACGCAATGACTTCGTCATGGACACATCATATACGGCATTGAGAATGCTGCTCAACGGAAGCTCCATCGTTTTCTATTGTGAGGAGTGCACGTCCAGTCGGGTCAAGCTCTGAGGTGACTATGAGCAGTCGGTGCGCGGTTCGGCATGGTGGGAGGTGTAGGGAAACGAGTCACCCGGGCCTGTCATACCAAGCGTTAGTGATTCGTGTACGGGTTTGTTCCAGCATGAAAGAGTCATGTGAATACTTGTGTCTCATTATGCCAGGCAATCAGGATTTTTCTGATACATGAAGTAATAACGGCTTTAATGTTTTACCACTCCCACTCCTCGGAACGCGCACCAAACATCTTGTTCAGGAGTATTCAACATTGTATTTTCTCGAACAACGCACATTTTATTAACACTCTGGCGCCCATATTTATCCTTTTTGCTTAGCAAGCGATACTCATCACTAAACCCTATTAAAAACTCGCACAGGCCTTTAGCCATAACCTCACTGCGAACCTCGTCATGATATATATGAATGTAATGATAAAAATATGTCAGATTGTCCATTCATCAACAAGACTCACTACCCATACCCGTTGCTTCTCTTCTGCACGTGATGCTTCTTTCAATTCACGGTGTATGTGCGTCTTTACACAGTTTAGTCTTATGACGTAGTCCATTACATCGTTTGAGGTACGAAAGTCGCAATGCTCTCCCAAGAATAACCGGAGAGTATTTGAGCCTCTTGCTCCTCACGCTTAGCACGGTTCAGTGTAGCCTTAAAAGCGTCAAAGGAGGGAGGAATAGGGATTCTTTCAGTATTCACCACATCTGTAGACTTTATGAATGTCGAAACGCAATGAATGTCGAACACGCAGTATCAAAGGTAGCCATCACTATTTATCGTCTACGCAAGAACTCTTCAAAATACGCGTCTGAGATTCAGGACTTGTTGAGATCGACTAAGCACGCAGGATAGAGATATGATCAGCTAGTGGCCAGAATCACGTGACACTTTGATTGATCATACAATGGGGGAGCTTAGAATTTTTTCCTGTACATACACACACGCGCGCGGCGCGCGCGCACACACACACACACACAAAGGAGAAAATGAAACGCTAATTGAAACAATTTATTTAATAAACATATCATCAACAAGTAAATAATTCATGGTGTGTATATATATATATATATATATATATATATATATTCAAATACGCGTAATAAATAAACATATCGTTAACAAGTAAACAGAAATATATATATATATATATATATATATATATATGTAAAAATGAAATGAATAATCAATATTCATTTTTACATAAGAACCAAAATCGCTTAACGCGAGTTTGGATAGTAATTTTACTTGTGGCTTCCTATTCTTGATCGTGTCAAAACCCTACGATCTACCATACCTATGGTTTAGTCGTATCCATTTTTATTTGTTATAGAAGTTAATTAATTAATTGTGATTGTCTTGCATCTCACCCTCGTCCCTAGATTATGCATACACATTGCATATAACTCTTTGCCTCTAATTCGTTCTTGTAAATCTTCCTAATAATGATTTGTATTATACGTACAAAATTTAATAACTATGACGTCATAAAGTAACTTAATTCTCTTCACGTTTTCCATACCTTGAACACTGAATCACGTGTTTAGTATTTGGACAACTTCCGTATTGAATGTATGGTAAATTCCTTAATAATAATAATAATAATAATAATAATAATAATAAAAAGAAAAAAAGAAACTTCATTCTCTATACATCATTAGTTATGTTGTTTCCTACCTATTGTCTACTGATACCTATCAACCTATCAGTCCATATTTTACGCGTCTCTATATTACGCACACAACCCATTGGATTATGTACATGTAAAATACGTCCACATATATTTTTTTTTATTATTTTTTTTAAGTGCGTTCAACCTTCAAGGCATTCATTAGGCTTACAGTAATTAAATGCTCAAATTCGCGAATCAGCAGAACCGAACGTTTCTAAGATAAACATCTTTCGCTCTGATCCAAATCTATAACATATAATGTAATATAACATATTATGTTGTATATAAATTATCTTGTCATGTCTCATGTACTTGTGTTGTACTAATAACCATATATATAATAACCATATATAATCAGACCATATAATCTGACCATATAATCTGACCATATAATCTGACCATATAATCTAACCATATAATCTAACCATATAATCTAACCATATATATATATATATATATATATATAAAAACTGTAAGAATGGTAACGACGTAATGTACTTCAATGAAACTATAATTGAATGTAATGACTTTATATATAATGTAAGAATGTACTTTAATCGAACTGTAAGGGACAATCATAAGCGAATGGGAAGTAATCCATAATCGCAATCATAATTGTAATAAACCCAAACAAAAATGATATCGCCTTCAGAAATGAAGACGTGGCAAAAAAAAAAAAAGATTAGTTTTTATTTTTATTTATTTTTTTTTATTTTTATTTGGAAACTTTCAAACACCTGATCGTGTTTAAAAGGGGGGAAACTTAACCTCCAACTGCCATCCCCCAACATTCAGGCATATTTTATACATGTATTTGTAAAATGAAGGACACTTCATTACGAGACTCGGCCTTGGTCACTGCTAAGAGACTCCCCTGGTTAGCAGCCTCGCTGCGGGGAGGGAGGTCGAACCTCTACCCCTGTAAATTCAGAGCAGTACCTGTATATTTTTAAGAAGTAAATTTACAGTAAGAGAAACTTTTTATTTTCCCCCTCGAGTTGGGCTATCGTCAGAGGAACTTAGTAAAGTCGAAAAGTTATAAAGTATCAGAGAAAGAATTAGAAAATTATAGAAGAAAAGTATCAGAAGAAATATCCGTTGCTTGCCTCCCTAACTAGAACCCCCTTCGAATCCGAACCGACAAAGGGCCATAAAGGTGGGGGTTAACAGCTGGCGACCCTATAGCCAGGATAAACACATACAAGAAGGAAGGGTCTAACAGCTGGCGACCCTTTACCAGGATAAGAAGAAGATTTATAAAAGAAGAAGATTTATAAAAGAAGATTTATAAAAGAAGAAGATTTATAAAAGAAGAAGACTTATCAAAGAAGACTTATAAAAGAAGATTTATAAAAGAAGATTTATAAAAGAAGAATTATCAGGATAAAACCATTTGACCGGCGTGTCACGACTTCTAGTTCGTAACATCCACCCTTGACCGGTGTGTCACGACTCCAAGTTCTCCACGCCTAGTTTTCATCCAAGAAGAAGTAGCCAACAAGACGTCTTCAGGACACGTCTCTGAGGATTTTGCCAGTAGAACTTTTGTTAAGTACATTTTGTTTTTTTTAAGTAATTTATAAACACTTGAAAAGTCAGTATTATTAACAGTTAATAATGAGTATTAAGTCAGAATTTACAAGAAACACAGTGAACACTTCAGACACTAGTGATACATTTTTCTTAGTGTAACAGAGAGTTAATTTCAAAAGAGAGTTAATTTCAAAAGAGAGTTAATTTCAAAAGAGAGTTAATTTCAAAAGAGAGTTAATTTCAAAAGAGAGTTAATTTCAAAAGAGAGTTAATTTCAAAAGAGAGTTAATTTCAAAAGAAGTTAATTTCAAAAGAGAGTTAATTTCAAAAGAGAGTTAATTTCAGAGTTATTTTCACTGTTATATTCAGTATAGAATAATTTTATTTTATGTATCAAACATAATAGTATCGTACCTTCGTGTACATTAGAGTGAAATGTCGTTTACATTTTATATTTTTGTTTGCAAATCTTTTTTCAATTACGGAATTGAATTGACTTGCAAATTAAGAGAGAGAGTGTTTATAGAGAGTTTATAGATTTAGAGAGATATTTGAAGTCAGTTTTAGTTGCAAAGAAGTTGCAAAGAAGTTTTGAAGTCAGTTTTCGTTGCAAATAAGTTGCAAAGAAGTTTTGAAGTCAGTTTTCGTTGCAAATAAGTTGCAAGTCAGTTTTGAAGTCAGTTTTCGTTGCAAATAAGTTGCAAGTCAGTTTTGAAGTCAGTTTTCGTTGCAAATAAGTTGCAAGTCAGTTTTGAAGTCAGTTTTCGTTGCAAATAAGTTGCAAGTCAGTTTTGAAGTCAGTTTTCGTTGCAAATAAGTTGCAAGTCAGTTTTGAAGTCAGTTTTCGTTGCAAATAAGTTGCAAGTCAGTTTTCGTTGCAAATAAGTTGCAAGTCAGTTTTCGTTGCAAATAAGTTACAAGTCAGTTTTCGTTGCAAATAAGTTGCAAGTCAGTTTTGAAGTCAGTTTTCGTTGCAAATAAGTTGCAAGTCAGTTTTGAAGTCAGTTTTAGTTGCAAAGAAGTTGCAAAGAAGTTTTGAAGTCAGTTTTAGTTGCAAATAAGTTGCAAGTCAGTTTTGAAGTCAGTTTTAGTTGCAAAGAAGTTGCAAGTCAGTTTTGAAGTCAGTTTTCGTTGCAAAGAAGTTGCAAGTCAGTTTTGAAGTCAGTTTTCGTTGCAAAGAAGTTGCAAGTCAGTTTTGAAGTCAGTTTTCGTTGCAAAGAAGTTGCAAGTCAGTTTTGAAGTCAGTTTTCGTTGCAAAGAAGTTGCAAGTCAGTTTTGAAGCCAGTTTTCGTTGCAAATAAGTTGCAAATCAGTTTTCAGTTGGTTGCATCCAAAAGGGATAACCAAACCCCAGAGATTTATAAAGATACTTGACAAGCGTTCAAGTTAGATAGTTTAAGTTTCAGAATACTTGACAAGCGTTCAAGTTAGACAGTTAAGTTTCAAGAATACTTGATAAGAGTTCAAGTTACAGTTCAGAATACTTGACAAGCGTTCAAGTCAGATAGTTTCAGAATACTTGACAAGAGGTCAAGTCAGAAGGTTGCGCCAAGATGGACAACCGCCCCAGAGATTTATAGAAATACTTGACAAGAGGTCAAGTCAGAAGGTTGCGCCAAGATGGACAACCGCCCCAGAGATTTATAGAAATACTTGACAAGAGGTCAAGTCAGAAGGTTGCGCCAAAAGGGACAACCGCCCCAGAGATTTATAGAAATATTTGATAAGAGGTCAAGTCAGAAGGTTGCGCCAAAAGGGACAACCGCCCCAGAGATTTATAGAAATACTTGATAAGAGGTCAAGTCAGAAGGTTGCGCCAAAAGGGACAACCGCCCCAGAGATTTATAGAAATACTTGATAAGAGGTCAAGTGAGAAGGTTGCGCCAAAAGGGACAACCGCCCCAGAGATTTATAGAAATACTTGAGAGGTCAAGTCAGAAGGTTGCGCCAAAAGGGACAACCGCCCCAGAGATTTATAGAAATACTTGGCAAGAGGTCAAGTCAGAAGGTTGCGCCAAAAGGGACAACCGCCCCAGAGATTTATAGAAATACTTGATAAGAGGTCAAGTCAATAGGTTGCATCCAAGAGGGACAACCGCCCCAGTTTTGAAGAAGCCAGTTTTGAAGAAGCCAGTTTTGAAGAAGCCAGTTTTGAAGAAGCCAGTTTTGAAGCAGTTAGTTTTGAAGCAGTTAGTTTTGAAGCAGTTAGTTTTGAAGCAGTTAGTTTTGAAGAAGTTAGTTTTGAAGAAGTTAGTTTTGAAGAAGTTAGTTTTGAAGAAGTTAGTTTTGAAGAAGTCAGTTTTTAAGTCCCAAGTCATTTCAATGCAGTCAATTGAATTCAACTTTTTCTTTGTAAGTTAAGAGAATTTAATTTAAGAAAATGTAATTTAAGAATTTAATTCAACCTTTTTTGTGTTGTAAGAGAACCTTTCTTTGTTTTGTTGTAAGAGGGAAATGGACCGATTTGTCTTTTCTTTTTTATGCCATTGTTGCGTATAAAAATATATAGGTAAAATGACATATTTTATTGTTGGCAACCAAAACCGTTTTTACAAATGTTGGTAACGAGTTTTATAATTATTGCGATTATATGATGACAGAAATAGTGTAATAATTAATCGATCATGTACCTAATTTATCTTGCTCTGTATGGTCGGGAAATTTACCCGTAGGACCGCACACCCTAAATTTCAGTTGTGTTTATTCTTTTTTGTCATTTAATTTTAATAAACTTCTACACAATAAAACATATGTATTTATCATATGCAAACAAGTTTTCAGACTAAAATATCAAATAATTCATTCTATCAACATTAACGAAAGAGTATATTTTTCTACTTAACATGCAAAAATTATTAAACCTTTTTAATATTTTTTTTTGTATATGAAAATAATTTTTAATGTAAAATTTACCTGAAATTATTAAAAGAAAAGATTGTTCGAAATGCTTTCCTTCCATTTCAATACACTTTTTATTCTTGGCCGAAACTCATCTAAGGTTCGATTTACTTTTATTTTTAAGAATATTATAAAATTATGTTTAGCTCATTAAAATGCATAAATTGGTTTCTATTGTTAATTTGTATTCTTAATTTTCTTAATTCAATATATCGTACCGATACTTCTGGTTAATGTTTATATAGTTCATATATAGCTAGGAATGTTACTAGTCGAATTTAATTCCATCTTCAAAAATTCAATTTTTAAACCGTGAGATTTACTTTCATCAATTGTAAGTCCTCTAAGTACATTTCTTTGTATTACCTTAATACGTGGAACTGATTTAATTAAATACTTAAATACTACCTTGAACTTAAAGGATTTTATAATAATAATGATAATAATAATAATAACAACAATAATTGACTCAAAAGATTTTATAACCCTAAAACCCATCTTAAATTATTATACATTATTTTTAAACTTTGTTAATTCAAAAACCTTCCAAATCTCTACACATACACACGCATGTATGCACACTATATATACTATATATACAAACCTTATTCTAAAATCATTCGATATCACAAACTATTTCATAGCGTGTAGGTGCTAACTCTGCTATTTATATAGTCCTAAGCCTTTTTGCTTACTATATATAAATTTTTGCTCAGGCATTTATTCAGTTAATTTAAGAATCCTCTCGCTAGTCTGTCCCTCAAAGTTATGATACACACTTTGTATCTAATACACACAAATACACACTAGACCACAGGTCTATACATCATCCATTACGTAATTCGATTTTTACCTACAATAGTCAATAAAATTAGTTATAGACTGCACGATCAGGGTAACTTTGGAAAATAATTTATATTTTTTCCTTTTACCTACTATTCATTATGTACATAATTTTTTCCCACAGAAAAATAAAAATTTTGTAAAAAAATTTAACAATATCATTCTTTGTCTAGCGTAATTGTTTGTCTAAAATTGAAGTATTAATCTTTGAATTTTTTATATTATATAATAACTCACTTGCTCTGTATAAAAATTTGTAATGTAAAGAAAAAAATTCGTCATCTAACTTGAAGTAGTTAGGATGTTATTTTCTCATTTGTATTGTATTAATGGTACCCTATTAGATTATTGTATAAATATCGTTTTTTTTTAAAAGGGGAGAGCAATGTAAAAATGAAATGAATAATCAATATTCATTTTTACATAAGAACCAAAATCGCTTAACGCGAGTTTGGATATAATTTTACTTGTGGCTTCCTATTCTTGATCGTGTCAAAACCCTACGATCTACCATACCTATGGTTTAGTCGTATCCATTTTTATTTGTTATAGAAGTTATTAATTAATTATGATTGTCTTGCATCTCACCCTCGTCCCTAGATTATGCATACACATTGCATATAACTCTTTGCCTCTAATTCGTTCTTGTAAATCTTCCTAATAATGATTTGTATTATACGTACAAAATTAATAACTATGACGTCATAAAGTAACTTAATTCTCTTCACGTTTTCCATACCTTGAACACTGAATCACGTGTTTAGTATTTGGACATCTTCCGTATTGAATGTATGGTAAATTCCTTAATAATAATAATAATAATAATAATAATAATAATAAAAAGAAAAAAGAAACTTCATTCTCTATACATCATTAGTTATGTTGTTTCCTACCTATTGTCTACTGATACCTATCAACCTATCAGTCCATATTTTACGCGTCTCTATATTACGCACACAACCCATGGATTATGTACATGTAAAATACGTCCACATATATTTTTTTTTATTATTATTTTTTTAAGTGCGTTCAACCTTCAAGGCATTCATTAGGCTTACAGTAGTTAAATGCTCAAATTGCGAATCAGCAGAACCGAACGTTTCTAAGATAAACATCTTTCGCTCTGATCCAAATCTATAACATATAATGTAATATAACATATTATGTTGTATATAAATTATCTTGTCATGTCTCATGTACTTGTGTTGTACTAATAACCATATATATAATAACCATATATAATCAGACCATATAATCTGACATTAATCTGACCATATATCTAACCATATAATCTAACCATATAATCTAACCATATAATCTAACCATATATATATATATATATAAAACTGTAAGAATGGTAACGACGTAATGTACTTCAATGAAACTATAATTGAATGTAATGACTTTATATATAATGTAAGAATGTACTTTAATCGAATGTAAGGGACAATCATAAGCGAATGGGAAGTAATCCATAATCGCAATCATAATTGTAATAAACCCAAACAAAAATGATATCGCCTTCAGAAATGAAGACGTGGCAAAAAAAAAAAGATTAGTTTTTATTTTTATTTATTTTTTTTTATTTTTATTTGGAAACTTTCAAACACCTGATCGTGTTTAAAAGGGGGGAAACTTAACCTCCAACTGCCATCCCCCAACATTCAGGCATATTTTATACATGTATTTGTAAAATGAAGGACACTTCATTACGAGACTCGCCTTGGTCACTGCTAAGAGACTCCCCTGGTTAGCAGCCTCGCTGCGGGGAGGGAGGTCGAACCTCTACCCCTGTAAATTCAGAGCAGTACCTGTATATTTTTAAGAAGTAAATTTACAGTAAGAGAAACTTTTTATTTTCCCCCTCGAGTTGGGCTATCGTCAGAGGAACTTAGTAAAGTCGAAAAGTTATAAAGTATCAGAGAAAGAATTAGAAAATTATAGAAGAAAAGTATCAGAAGAAATATCCGTTGCTTGCCTCCCTAACTAGAACCCCCTTCGAATCCGAACCGACAAAGGGCCATAAAGGGGGGGTTAACATATATATATATATATATATATATATATATATATATACAAGCTCAGAATGGTCCCCTGAGAAACTTTTATGCTAAACACAGACCGTGCATAGAACAAGGAACTCTTCTGGGAAATTACATCCACTATAGTTCGAATAAGTAATGATAACTGACAAATATTGTAGTTTTTTCTTTTTCATGATGGAAAGCCCAACGTGGGCACCGGATTACTCGCAAAGAGGTCCCAAAATATAGCTTCCCTCACCAGCTATCTGCAAAGCAGATAGGATCCAGCTTTGGGACAGGATCTAGGGTTTACAGCTTACACCTAGCCTAGTACATTCAGAACCTCAATATACGCAAGAAACTCGTTGCATTCACGTCGGATTGAATACATAAAAAAAAAGGGGCAACTATTGTATTTTTAGCCAAAAAAACAAAACTTAAACCTCAACCGGAACATTGAGCGTCCACTTTTCAAGGCACATAACACGTCCGTTTAATATACACAAACTCAGAATGGTCCCCTGAGAAACTTTTATGTTAAACACAGACCGTGCATGGAACAAGGAACTCTTCTGGGAAATTACATCCACTCTTGTTCGAATCAGGGCCGTTTCCTGGCATAAGCAGAATAAGCGGCCGCTTAGGGCCACGCTGCTACTAGGGGGCCCCTAGACAGGCTCCCAGGTCATAGCTCAGTGGGCAAGAATAGGAATATAGCTGAAGTTATTATTATTATTATTATTATTATTATTACTGTCGTATTAATCAAAATTTTTGTATGAGACAAATGTGATAAAACGGAGACAAACGAAACGTTCTGGTCGTTATGTGTAAATAACTATTGTGAGATCTTATTTCTCTATTATTTAACTTTATTCTTACTGTATGCTTATACTTTCCTAAATGCTTAATTTTTCCAGTAGTGTAAAACATTATTTCACTAATTTACTGGATGGACAATCCTAAAGAAGCACGTGAACATAACATTCAAGTCTTGGAGTGAAACCAGGTGGGAGAACCGGCTTAAGAGCATTGAGGCTGTGCGATACCAGAGCCACAACATCAGAGAGGCCCTGTTGGAAGTCAGAAACAATGCCACAGATGCCATAGCCAGGACTGAAGCACAAGCACTTGCAGAGGAGGTAGGGTCTTATCGCTTTCAGATTTGCACAGTAGTATGGTATGACATTCTTCATGCAGTTAACCATGTGAGCAAACTTCTGCAGTCTCCTACAATGCAGTTTGATGTGGCAGTCAACCTCCTCACAAAAACAAAAGACTCATTCACCAGCTACAGAAACACAGGTTTTGTTGCAGCAGAAGTCGTAGCTAGGGACATATGTGAGGAAATGAATGTGGAGGCTGTGCTGAAGGAGAAGAGGCTCAGATCCACAAAAAAGCACTTTGCTTACGAAGCTCCTGACGAACCATTTACAGAAGCCTTAAAGAGGCTGGAAGTCAAATTTTTCAATGTGGTGGTGGATTGTGCCACTCGGGTCAATAAATGACAGATTCAAAACATTAGATGATGTGAGGGACATATTTGTGGTTCTCCTAAACTTCACCACAATGAGCAAGGAAGACTTGTCCTGCAAGTGTGAAAAGCTCCCTAAGATACTAAGCTCTGGAACTGACTCTGACATTAATGGAAGAGAACTGGCCCTCGAAATTAAGAACTTGCCGGCTTTACCTTCACACAACATGACTGCATTGGAGCTTCTCTCCTTCATTTATCAGAAGCAACTGGAGGAACTATACTCCAATCTCTGGGTTGCACTAAGAATTGCCTGCACTCTACCTGTGACAGTAGCGTCAGCCGAGAGGCGCTTCTCTAAGATGAAGCTAATCAAGAACTACCTCAGATCATCAATGGGGCAGAATCGCCTCAGTGGCCTTGGCATCATAAGCATCAACCAGGACGTTGGCAGGGAGATTTCATATGATAATGTTATTGATGATTTCGCCCAGAAAAAATCTAGGAGGCAAAAAATTTGAAGATACAAACTGTTCTGTATAACTGCTAGCTATTACACGATTGTATCGTAGAATTAGTAATTGTTTGGTAGTTGATAATTGCATTATTTTTTATACATAGTTCTGTGTCATTTATTCTAAATAATGTATAAGCTAATTTTCAGGAATTTCATGAAGAGTATTTTTCCTGTTTGTCTTCTGAAAGTACATATTTGTTGTTTTGGACATAAATGTTTCACTAAAATTGTTTCATAATTGTTTTTTATTAACACAGCCATTTTTTGTATGTGTGTGCTGAGGTGATGTAGTAAGGCGTGAGTTGGTGGATGGAGGGGTGGGGCCTCAAATGGGTATACTGCTTAGGGCCCCCTAATGGCTAGAAACGGCCCTGATTCAAATAAGTAATGATAAATGACAAATACTGTAGTTTTTCTTTTTCATGATGGAAAGCCCAACGTGGGCACCGGGTTACTCGCAAAGAGGTCCCAAAATATAGCTTCCTTCACCAGCTATCTGCAAAGCAGATAGGATCCAGCTTTGGGACAGGATCTAGGGTTTGCAGCTTACACCTAGCCTACTACATATTAAACGGACGTGCTATGTGCCTTGAAAAGTGGACGCTCAATGTCCCGGTTGAGGTTTAATTTTTGTTTAGAGTGTTTCTAAGAACGAATATATTCCCAAATGAGCCTGAAACGGTGTATATTCAAGAATGACGAAGAAGCTAAAGAAATACTATGAATTCATAAAAATCTATCATCAACTGCCCCGGGCATTGCAACAGATATTTGTTGAAAATATTGACTCTGACTTTTTAAAATGCATCTGTGAAATCTGTCTTAACGTTATGAAATGTAATGTACCAATGAAACTCCCTCAGAAGGCTCGCCTACGCCGTTACAAGAACATAATATGTACACTTGCTCGAAAAGTCAAACTGTGGGGAAGAAAAAACGAATTACTGTTCAAAGAGGGGGTTCATTCCTCTCCATATTATTTTCAGTTTTGGGGCCTTTACTGACTAGATTAATATAGTGAAGAAAGTAGTCGTGATTCAACACGAGGTGTATGCTTCACTGCAAATCTCAAAGAGTCCAGATACGGGTCTAGAACCCCGTAAAAGCAGGTTTAAAAGAATGGAAAGCGAATTGTTAGACCTATTAAACAGTGAAAAGTCACCTGATGAGAAAAGAATCTTATACCAAGAAGCTCTGCAGAAATTTCTTCGTGAGTATGAAAATTATAAGAATCCGACAGAAATCCCCGTAGTTATTAAGCACAGCGCAGACAACGTTGAGCATGGAGGCATAGGACCTGGAGTCGATGCTAGAGATGACCAGTCAAAAAATAACGGATCGACTCCACAACATATCGAGCATGTATTAAAAAGCAGTCTCCCACATACATTGAGGAATAAAAGCTTAAGTCTTTATAATCTATTGAGTGAGGATCCCATCATATAGTGGACCGATACAGGCGAGGTCATTGTTGAAGGAACGAAGGTACAGGGCTCGAATATCGTTGTCATCGTCCATGATCTGGTGAGAAAGTGGGACAAGCCCTCACCAAGAGGATGGAAGCATATCAAAGCAGGACTACAACAAATAAATGTCTCCAAAACATTGATAGGAAATCTGAACAGGTTAAAAGACTTGGAGCACGCCTCGCACATGCCACAACTGAGCACGCCATCACCCCCAGCGGTAGCATCACTGAAGAGGAGAAAGAAGAGACCAAACAACAACGGCCAACCCTCCCCGCGTGCCTCTAAAATACACAAATGGCTAACATATTAAGAAAACGCTATTATGACATTTCTAGCCCAACATCCTACGGCAGCGTTGATAGACTGTGCAGAGGAGTTTATAATGAGGGAGTAGGGAAAAAAGATGTTGAAAGGTTTCTGCGGGAGCAGGATGCTTATATACCTCATAATCCGGTGAGAAAAAGGTTTAAAACAGCCAAGACAACAGCGGCATCGATTGATTCTATTTGGCAGGCGGATTTAACGGACATGCAAAGATATTCAGTGCATAATGGTAACTACCGCTGCATCCTATTCATAATAGATGTATTCTCTAGATATTTGTGGTTAATTCCCCTGAAAAATAAATCGCCTGAAACAGTTGCTAAAGCTACCAAAACGCTGATGTTGAAAGAAAACAGGATTCCTGGCTATTTTTGTACGGATATGGGGAAAGAATTTATCGGCCGAGCTTTTCAGAACATGCTGACAGAGTTTAATATCAGCTACTACACTAGCAATTCTATACATAAGGCATCTTTAGCTGAAAGAGTTCAACGTATCATAAAGGAACGCATGCATCGCTATTTTACACATAAAAACACATACAGATTTATAGATATTCTGGGGTCGCTGACCTCATCCTACAACCATTCACACCACCCTGCGATTGGGACAGCACCTAACGAGATTTTAGAAAGAGGTACGCGCACAGATCGTGAGGTGAGAAGAGATTTTCGTAGAGCGCCGCCACACTCTGCGCGTTTCAAAACCAATGATTATGTAAGGCTGTCACGTTCGGGAAATAAATTCGCGAAGAGATTTGATGGACACGTGAGATTTTTAAAGTTAGGGCTATGAGACGTAAAGGCGAGATAATGCTGTATTACGTTGAAGATTTGAACGGGAAAGAAGTTGCAGGAGGCTTTTACGGCGAGGAGCTGCAGAAAGTGACAGTTAATTTAGGACAAAACGTGTTTAAAATTGAAAAAACTTTAGGCAGAAAAGGTTCAGGAAAGAGAAAAATGTATCTGGTAAAATGGTTAGGTTACCCATAAAACTTCAACACCTACATTAAAGCTGATGCAATAATGAAGCTTAAATAGTATGCAACATGGCGCCTAACCATTTCTACGTCACACTCCCGTCCTCTTCTTCTCTGTCTGTACATCCTGACAATACCCTGGCCGACTTTGTAACAGAACTCCATGGGCCCATTGAATTGGGTCGTGATTCGTATGAGATTGGAATATGCGAAATTCAGCTGGACACCAACATTTTAAGTATTGATTATAAAGAAGCGGTTTTTATGGTTCTTAGAGACCTTGATGAATGTGAAAAAGCCGGGGTAACTCGGGATGAAACCATGCGTGCCGCCCGGAGTGGGGAGGCACTGTATTACACTACAGTAGTAACACTAGGCCCGGGTCGTTATGGTGCGGCCAAGGATGTTGTGAGAGACTTAAAGTGTAGTTTTAAAAGCTAAAATCTTACGGCTGATTTAGTATACGAAATCGTAAACAAAGAAACCCCTGCACATACACTGACCCTAAAATCACAGGCTAACAGAAATATTAAAGACAAAGAACTGTTCAAAATTATAACCGAGGACCGATATGGAGCAGCCCTCCAAAGAGATACCTTTCACGTGGCACAACAGGACTTGTCCAGCCTAATATATCAGCTGATATTGGAGAAATTGGGCGACTGCTATCCACCCCTAGACATGTGCTATATTTACATCAATATCGTGGAGCATCAGTTTGTTGGGAATACCCAGGTGTGTCGCATCGCACACATCCCCAATCATAGAAGGAAGTGCTTTAGCATTACATATGACAAGCCCCATTATGTCAATGTCGCAACTAATCTATTAACCAATATCTCAATATATATAAGAACGATTGAGGGGAAAAGTTTTCCATTCGGTGACGGGAGCTTAACAGTGAAGCTCCACTTTCGTCGCACTGTTCTATAATGACCCGAAGGCCTTTCACAGTCTATCGAGGGGTGAGATACCAGCGCGGGAGTGGGCTTGGATCAATTTTTTTCAACCATACTGCTTACGGCTGTCCCCTTGTTGAAGAGGGGTGCCAGATATCTCGGGAGGAAAGCGTTACAATCAGGTCTTAACTCGGTAGAAGACATAATGGCGGGGCCTAAGCCTAAAGAAGCTCTAAAAAAGCACTTAAAGCGTACAAAAGATGAAATCCTCAAAGATGCAAAGAGAAAAATGCGCGGTGGTGGTAAGAAAAAGAGGTCTGTCCGGAAGAAGAAGAAGGGGTTACCAGCACGTGGCATTAAAAGGACATAAAAAAGAAGAAGTGTTCTAAGCGACTGAAGGTTGATCATTTTTTTAACTGATATAAACTAAGAACATTGCTCTCATGAATCATAGACTGTTTACTACTTGCCGAGAGAGGTGGTACTATTTCTGACTCGTCATGGCACGTTTCATCCATCCGTGTAGCTCACAATGTTGTAAATCGGAGCTGTCCCTCTTTGACATGCACCCAACTCAAGTTTCTATTGAGCACATGACTTTATTACGATTAACCCGTTAAACACAATTAGCTCCCCGAGTGTCCTTATAAATTTCGTAATCCCCAGCTCAGGCCCTTACTTTTTCATCCAAGCTGTGTGCATATGTACGTTAACTGCGTGTAGAACATTGAGATGGAACGGATTGCGAAGACAAATACGTTATATTTCCAGAAACAAACTTTCTACACTCCATATTCAGTCAGTGCGACGTGTATTTAAACCAGGTCAACATCTCTGCAGGAACGGGTTACTATCACCTACGAGCCTATCTGAAAAATGTCCTCAACTTTTCAAAAGAAGCGAAGGACACCTTTTTAACTGCTGAGGGCTATTGTAAAGCTAAAGACGAAAGCAGTATAAAGGACAAATTTAAAAATTCTAAAAAGAAGATATATGAATGCTTTGGACGCCTGCATACAGACTTCATATTCCAGGAGAAGCTGCTTGTGAATGTGGTCGATATGAAAATAAAGCTCACCAGTACGAATCCTGAGATCTGTTTAAATCTTTGGGCTGACCAAGAAGAGAGAGCAAAGCCCATGGTGATTCATGTTATGGAAACATATCTTCGCGTACGCCGAGTGAAATTAAGCTCGGCTAAACAATAAGAAATTGAAAAAAATATTTACTACATGCCACAGTAAAATACCCAATTAACAGAGCGCAGATCAAACTATACACGGTGCCAGCAGGGTTAGCATCGAAACAGATAGAAAACATCGCCCTCGGATCTCTACCTAAACGGTTATTAATTGGAATGCAGGGACACGTTTCTGTGAATGGAAAATATAAAAAGAACCCCTTTAATTTCGAAAATTTCGGCCTTAAAAATATAACCCTATACGTCAATGGAGTCGTCTTAGGGGGGACATTAGAAACGGATTATTCAACAGAAGCCGAGTTCCCGCTTTGCTCGAGAGCTTATAGTAATCTTGAACATATTACGGGTACTTGCGATGAATTAAGAATTGGCGTAACGCAGAAGGAATTCATCGAACAATTTCACCTTTACCCGTTTGACATCACCCCTGACTTATCTGCTAGTGTAACCACACACTTAAGTCCACAGCAGAGTGGAAACATCTCAGTCAGATTGGAATTCGCCAAGTCGCTAGAAGCTCCTATTAGTGAACTAATATAGTACACCTCTATTAGGACCTCGAATTAGGGCCTCAAATCACAGGCCCTAATAGAGATCGATAGATTTAGCGGTATAGTCACAGACTTTTAAAATGGATGCGAACACACTCCAGTGACTAATGAATAGTGACCGAATCACACCCTCCAAATTTATCGGTGTGTTTGCGAAGAACGAAACGCTGAACCTTCTGGTCACGATGCACTGCGGCGCAGTTATTCTAAATACAGATGTTAGCGGTGGTGAAGGACTTCACTGGATTGTCATCTCTTTAAAAATAGGGAATTAATGTACTATTTTAACTCACTGGGGGTTCATCCTGGAATGACGCTATTATTGTAAAATTTCTCGAGCAATTGCACATACCTCAAATTGTCTGGAGCCCTTATCAATTACAGGGGTACTATAGCAATACTTGCGGTATGTACTGCCTTTCATTTCTCTCGCATATGGCGCGTGAGAAGGAATTTACAAATTTTTTAAAAATTATTCGATTTGTGCCACACCAAATGAAATGATGAAATGGTATGCAGACAAATAAAAAAAACGTTTCCAGTTTGTTCGCACTCGGTATATTGTGTGAAGTTTTACGCGTATATATATATATATATATATATATATATATATATATATATACTTGAGTAATTGCAACAATATTATGTAAAATATAAAATGTCTCCAATAATGTTAGCTTGTGTAGCGTTTAAGGACGAGTCTTATGCTCTGTAGCTTATTTAAAATGTAATGGATGCTAATTCTGTAACTAATTTAAGTTGGATATAAATATATAATGTATAAAAAAATTGATACCAATGTCACTCCTATACGTGTGAGAAACATTGAAGGATATATTACGTAAAATTGTGTTGTATACCGTAAATGCTATCATGTACTATTTTATAAAACATTCCTCATGGTTTTATCATTTAATAAATTGTTGAAAATACACTGTTTCTGCTTATCCCGAAACACACACACACACACACACACACACACACACACACACAAGAAAAAGAACACTTCGCGGATGATATGACATTCATTGTACAGGGTACAAAACTTCTACCTCCCCCTTCAGGTCACTGTCCACGACTTGAATTTCTTCAAAACTATCACGAAATGTTTCTGTAACACGAACGAGTTCTTCATCGGTCGTGAAAGGAGAAAGGGACATGAATGTAGGCAGAAATTTTAAAATTATTTTTGGGTAGTTCAAATGAGCATTCTAATCATATATGCTATGGTACCCACTTATCTGATAGCCATATTGAGTGGAAGGATGACTAGCTGGGTGTGCTACGCACCACCTGCCGACACCGGTTCTCGGCCCTGTCGAATAGCTTTGCATTTCAAAATGACTTTATTATGGATTTTTATAAAAATAATTAACACTTGCAAAGGATTCTTGATTAATATAATGTAGGACCATATTAATCGCTGAGCAGAATGTCACACGATGTGTATATATATTAGACCAGAGTTTGTCAAACTTTTTGATGCCACGGAACCTTTATATAAAAAAAAAAATTCACGGAACCTTGACCAACAGGTAAAATTTTAATAATATAAAGCAAATGGTAATAAAACACAATTTATGCTCACTGCAGTTTATTTATGTAATTTATGAAATTTACATATACAGTTATATGAGTTTCACAAAAAAAATATATGTTTAGAAATTTACATGAAAAAAAAGACAAGTTACTTTAAATTTACTATATATTTTAAATTCCTCTCCCAACATTATTGTCAGCACAAAAGAAATTATAAGTATAAAAAATATGTTTATTGTAAAATTAAAGTTTTCATTGCAAAATAATCAAAAGTGAGGAATTTCACAGTTATTGAGGGGTAATTTTAATAGTTAATCAAACAAATAAATGTTCAATGACTTGGATGTGATTGCTTTTCTTTGGATAAAAGTTCAATATTACATTACTATGACCATAACTTTTGTGAACTGAGAAAACAACCTAAAAACAGAAAAACTCACCAAATCAATCAGACCAGTGCTTGTGGTCGTCAGCTGTATTTTGTTTACAAAATGGGCTCCTGTTTCTTACTGTGGCTGCAAGAGGGCAACACTTATTTTGGATATCTCATCGTTTGAATTAAAATTCTCTTCTCGCCCACTCTTTCTTTGCCTACGCCTTTTAAAACACAATCACTGAATTCGCAGAATATATATCGTAAATTCATCCATGCCAGTTGATATTATTTTATCTTACCTTTCTCTCCTTCTCAGTCTCTCATGACATGCCCCACGGAACTCCATCAAGTTCTCGCCGAACCCTAGTATTCCGGGAACACAGTTTGAAAACCCCTGTATTAGACAGCCCCCAAAAAAATAATTTTGAAAATTGAGTTCGCATACCCTGTCAATTGATGAGGTTTGGTCTTAGAATATGCCTAGTAAAATATAGGGTTGATTGAGTAATATTAAGTGGCTGCTCAGAGAACATGAAGTTTGCTGAAATAGGGTAAATTTCGCATCCTCTGTAGTGTGCAGCACAATATTTAAATGTTAAGTTTTTCATTTATGTATTATTTATGGCGTTTTCTTGTTGCTAATGGTTATCATTTATGTTTCAGAAATTATATTTGACATATCTCATGCAAATGCAAGTTGCCTAATAAAGACTGCATAAGCTTATTTGGCTAGTAAATTTATCTGACTATATTTAGGCTCACTAAACTAATGTTTCAGAAAGATAGCATAATCTTATTTGGCAGCAAATTTATCTAACTATATTTAGGCTCACCACAAAAATGACTGAAACTAGAAGGCGAAATACAGTATGGCTGAATTGGCTGATTAGTGTCATGGTAAATAATGTCGATGGAAATCAGCTTCCAACACTTAGACAAGTGCTTTGTCGCTTATTCCATGGCATCAAAAAGGAGACGCAAACGCTACCAGAAGCAGCATCAATTATTGTTGATGAAACGTTGGTAATGTGGAGGAAGGCCAATATACCAACATCACAAAACCCAAATGTTGGCGCCAAACTCAAGAAAATCTATGTATGTTTCGGAAAAAATAAGCATAGAAAAAGCAGCACCCAAGAATCTAACACAAAAGCATTTGAAGAACAGCTTGATATTCTTTTTGATATATCTCATGCAAATGCAAGTGGCCTAATAAAGATTGCAGAAGATTGGGAATTTCTGGAAGATCAACGTGGAGTACGAAAGATGTACATGGCTGGTCAAGATAAGGTTTTCGTGGCGAAAACGGAAAGGAAGGAAAAGAGGCTAGAGGCAGAAAATGAACGTCCAAAAAAAAACATATGACATGAACACTGATGAAAAGCAAACAAAGACAGGGAAGTCAAAGGATGAACTAGATTCTACATCAAGTGACACTGGGGAGGAAACATGCATAAGTGAATACTATAAACGAAAAATCTCCAATCCCGTGCCTTCTATTTATATTTCAACTCCCTCGAAACGACAAATATCAAATCCAAATCCTCGGCGAATAATCAACGATCCTAGGTTCTCTGCTGCATTGGATCGTACAAATACATCTTTAAGAGAAGAAATGCACATAGTTACTCCTGCTCTCCAGGCAGCTGGAGTTGATATTAGGTTGGTTACCCTCTCAAAATTATCAATACAAAGATCAAGACTGAAATCTAGAGCCAAATTAAGTAAAGAAATAAAGAAAACATTTAACTCAGAAACTCCTCTCATTATACATTTTGATGGAAAGCTACTCCCCAATTCTGATGGAGGAAAATCTGACCGTTTAGCTGTTGTTGCCCCGGGTAGAAATGTAGAAAAACTCCTAGGAATCCGCAAATTGGTGGAAGGTACAGGAGTCAAGATGGGTAGAGCAATATTGCAGTTAATAGAGGAATGGGATGGCATACGAAACTGGATTGCCAGTCTTTGTTTTGATACAACAGCCAGCAATACTGGCATCCATGGAGGAACCTGCACCACCATTGATCAGGGACTCCGGCAGAAAATACTTTTCCTAGCATGCCGCCACCACATTCTTGAAATAGTGGTGGGAGCTGTTTTTGACAAATTCTTTGTATCTCGAGGGCCTGATATAGATATTTTTGCAAGGTTCAAAGATCAGTAGTCTTGGTTAGATAAAAGTAAATATACTCCCCTTGAAAGTGATGCCAGAGAAATGTCAGAAAAAGAATTAGAATGGGTGAAGCGGGAACTTGATGACCTGGTACAATTTCTGCATGAAAAATTGCGAGAGAACCATGAGCGCCACGATTATAAGGAATTCCTAGAGCTAGCCCTCATTTCTTTGGGGGTTAAAACCATCAAGAAGGATACACTTTATAGCTCCTGGAGCATACCATAGGGCAAGATGGATGGCAAAAGGCATTTATTGCTTAAAAATCTATTTATTCCGGGATCAATTCAATTTGAGAGACAAAGAAAAAGAAGCCATCAGATGTATTAACATATTTTGCGTATCAATATACACTATACAGTATATATAAAAGCCTGGTTTAATGCAACAAGAGTTGCCAGTGCCCCATCAATGCTCTATGGATGATAACAAAGCTGGAAGATCACCAAGAAATTGATAAGGAGATATCGACTGTGGCATTAGGCAAACTCAAATCCCACTTATGCGAGGATTTAGCACCTTTAGCATTTTTTCAGAAGTCAACAACTCAGAAAAGGGTGCAATGGTGCAAGCTCTTGGAAACCAAGCTAAAACTAAAGATCTTCGCAGAACAATTCGGACTTTCAAATGTAAGAATCTTCCTAACTTTATAACGTGCAGATCATTAAATTTTTTCAAGGCTACGAAAATTGATGAATCATTTCTGACAGTAGATCCAGCTGCATGGTTTGAACACCCAGCATATATTCATGGAAAGGATTTAGTTTCCCAGCTGAAAGTGGTTAATGACTGCACTGAAAGAATGGTAAAACTTGCCACTGATTTCAATGAAACCATTACGACCAGTGAGGAGCAACGCCAGTTTCTTTTTCAAGTTGTTGAGTTCCATCGTAGGAAAATTTTAACCCCTACAAAAGCAAGTTTTTTATAAAATCAAGCAATCTAAATTTATGACGCAAATTGTGATTTCTCCCAAAATTTCATATTTTTGAATGTTGTGAGCAATCACTAAATATGCACCAAATTGGACAAAATTTGTACATGATGCATGTTTCATCAAGTGACACAAAATGAAAACCTATGCGACTTTAAACGAATAAACTTGTTTTTAACATGACAACTTGGAACATTCTAATATCTCTCTCTCTCTCTCTCTCTCTCTCCTGTATATATATATATATATATATATATATATATATATGGGAATGAACTCAGAATGGTTCCCTGAGGCGTTTTTTATGATACACACAGACCGTGCATGGAACAAGGAACTCTTTTAGGATAATTAAATCCACTATAGTTCGAATAAGTAATGGTAAATGACAAATACCATAGTTTTTCTTTTTCATGATGCTAGCCCGACGTGGGCAACGGGCCACTCGCAAAGAGGTCCCAAAAATATAGCTTCCCTCACCAGCTATCTGCAAAGCAGATAGGATCCAGCTTTGGGACAGGATCTAGGGTTTAAAGCAGCCTAGCCCAGCTACATTTAGAACCTCAATATAAGCAAAAGACTCGCTGCCTTCAAGTCAGATTGAATACATCAAAGAAAAAGGGGTAACTATTATATTTTTAGCCAAAAACCAAAACTTAAACCTCAACTGGCAGAATTGAGCGTCCACTTTTCAAGGCACAACATGTCCGTTTGAAGATGGGAATGAACTCAGAATGGTTCCCTTTTTCTTTGATGTGTTCAATCTGACGTGAAGGCAGCGAGTCTTTTGCTTATATTGAGGTTCTAAATGTAGCTGGGCTAGGCTGCTTTAAACCCTAGATCCTATCTGCTTTGCAGATAGCTGGTGAGGGAAGCTATATTTTTGGGACCTCTTTGCAAGTGACCCGTTGCCCACGTCGGACTAGCATCATGAAAAAGAAAAACTATGGTATTTGTCATTTACCATTACTTATTCGGACTATAGTGGATTTAATTATCCTAGAAGAGTTCCTTGTTCCATGCAATGTCTGTGTATCATATATATATATATATATATATATATATATATATATATATGAAAATTATTTCACGAAAGTAACACGTGAAAAATATTTATGATGAATAAAACCACGAAGGAAAGGAAACACAAAAAGGTGCTCAAGCGCTTTCGTCTAATGACATCCTCATGAACACTGAAGTACATAAAAGGTTACGGCCTATATATAGGTTACAGAAAGAAAAAAAAAATAAATAAATAAATAACATGCATACACACAAACATATATATATATATATATATATATATATATATATATATACATACATATCTACACACATACATATATATATATATATGCAATAAACGGAGAAGTAAAAATAAAAAATAAAAATTAAAGATTAGAGGATTAACAAAGAGGCATACAGATTTGTAAGGAAAAATATCGATTTTTAGCACAAGATCAAATGAATTAAAAATACAAATTTATACTGGAAATCTACCCGGGTTTTAACACTTTGCCTTTTAGAGTCAAGTTTCGATATATATAAATAAAATGAAGATTAAAAGTTAATAAAGTAGCGTACAAGTTTACCAAAGATTTAGCGTCCTACCCTTTTTATCTAAATTTGTTTTGAAGGAATTCAAAACAACAGGATCGAGTTGAAAAAGACCTTTGCTTATGTTGAAGTTATTTGAAAGTTGGATAATGTCAGACTCAAGAATATTTCTATTGACAATGTTGCTAGAATGAAATAAAACTGAAGCATTATTCCAATCAATACAGTGGGATAACTCTGACAAATGGACAAAAAGAGCACTGGACAACTGTCCTGTTCTAACGGAATATTGATGCTGTTTTATACGTGTGTGCAAATCCTTTCCCGTCTGACCTATGTAAAACGAATCACATTGTTTACACCCAATTTTATAGATAATGCCTGAATTATTGGTAGGGCTATTTTTTACTATGATATTTTCACAATATTGTTATATGAAAATACTACATTAATATCCAAAAGTTTAAGTACATTAGCAATGCCTAAAAAGCCCGGGAAAAATGGAAGTACTAAAATATTTTTTACAAAGTACGAGTGTTATTATTGACACGATAGAAAGTTCGTTTTGCCTTGTTGAGACAAGATTCCATAAACGCAGATGGGTAACACAGATCACTTCCAATACCGTTGGAAAAAATCAACGGTATTGGAAGTGATCTGTGTTACCCATCTGCGTTTATGGAATCTTGTCTCAACAAGGCAAAACGAACTTTCTATCGTGTCAATAATAACACTCGTACTTTGTCAAAAAAATATTTTAGTACTTCCATTTTTCCCGGGCTTTTTAGGCATTGCTAATGTACTTAAACTTTTGGATATTAATGTAGTATTTTCATATAACAATATTGTGAAAAATATCATAGTAAAAAATAGCCCTACCAATAATTCAGGCATTATCTATAAAATTGGGTGTAAACAATGTGATTCCTTTTACATAGGTCAGACGGGAAAGGATTTGCACACACGTATAAAACAGCATCAATATTCCGTCAGAACAGGACAGTTGTCCAGTGCTCTTTTTGTCCATTTGTCAGAGTTATCCCACTGTATTGATTGGAATAATGCTTCAGTTTTATTTCATTCTAGCAACATTGTCAATAGAAATATTCTTGAGTCTGACATTATCCAACTTTCAAATAACTTCAACATAAGCAAAGGTCTTTTTCAACTCGATCCTGTTGTTTTGAATTCTTTCAAAACAAATTTAGATAAAAAGGGTAGGACGCTAAATCTTTGGTAAACTTGTACGCTACTTTATTAACTTTTAATCTTCATTTTATTTTTATATATATCGAAACTTGACTCTAAAAGGCAGTGTTAAAACCCGGGTAGATTTCCAATATAAATTTGTATTTTTAATTCATTTGATCTTGTGCTAAAAATCGATATTTTTCCTTACAAATCTGTATGCCTCTTTGTTAATCCTCTAATCTTTAATTTTTAATTTTTATTTCTACTTCTCCGTTTATTGCATATATATATATATATATATATATATATATATATATATATATTATATATATATATATGTGTGTATGTGTGTATATATATATATATATATATATATATATGTTTGTGTGTATGTATGTTATTTATTTATTTATTTATTTTTTTCTTTCTGTAACCTATATATAGGCCGTAACCTTTTATGTACTTCAGTGTTCCTGAGGATGTCATTAGACGAAAGCGCTTGAGCACCTTTTTGTGTTTCCTTTCCTTCGTGGTTTTATTCATCATATATATATATATATAATATATATATATATATATATATAGAGAGAGAGAGAGAGAGAGAGAGAGAGAGAGAGAGAGAGCGGTAATAAGATTGTCACATTTCATAATTTTAGTAAAGATTAGACTTTAACTTATAATGTGACTACTTGAAAATGTCCAGTTTATGCTCCAAACGTAAAAGTGGAAATTTTGAAGGCCTCTTTAAGAGAAAAAAGACGAATAACTGCATTTCAAAATGAGTTTTTTGTATGCGAAAAATTAATGAATGCACGGTTAGGTTAATTGAATGCCTATCAAGTAAAATAGCAGCCATATATATATATATATCGGAAGAGAGAGAGAGAGAGTTACAAGGAGTTAGAAGGAAAAGAAGTACCTCAAAAGGCCTTGCGGCCCCATACCGAGGAGGTACCAATGGCAATGGGTGCCAGGGAAAATTTCGTACACCCTCAAATAGTATGCAAGATTCGGTCAAACCTTTTCTTGAACTGATCTACAGAGGAACTGTTCACAACTTCTGAAGGTAACCTGTTCCACGTGTCACAGATCTTATAGGTAAAGTAATTCCAACACACACTAGTGCTAAACCGTTTCAAATCCAACTTCCAACCATTGTTGCAAGTTGGGTTATCATTTAAACTAAACATGCCTTTAAAATCGACATCGTTGAACCCGCGTAAGAGCTTAAAAACCTCGATGAGTTGACCGCGCAGCTTCCGAGTTTCTAGCGAAAACAAATTCAGGGCGCGTAAGCGTTGATTGTAGCCCATATGCCTAACGGAAGGGATTAACTTTGTGGCCCTTGCCTGCACTCGCTCCAGCCTCTCAATATCTTTCTTGAGGGTGAGCGACCAGAACTGCACAGCATACTCCAGGTGCGGCCGAACCAGAGAATTGTACAGAGAGAGCACAATCTCCTTGTTCCGAAATTGAAACTGCCTCCTGATATAACCCAACAGCTTCTGGGTTTTCTTTTCCACCTCTACGCACTGTTTGATAAACTTAAGGTCGCTGCTAATTAGCACACCCAAGTCCTTTCCCAAATCAGTGGCCTTGATATTACTCCCCAACATCGAGTAGTCCGACTTGGGATTGGCGTAGCCAATGTGCATCACCTTGCACTTACCCAAGTTAAACGGCATTTGCCATTTTTCGGACCACTCTCCTATCCTACGTAGGTCCGCATGCAGTTGCTCGATCGCCTCGGGCGTCCCAACATTGGCCCCAAGCTTGGTATCATCAGCGAATTTGGCGATCCTACTGACGATGCCAGCGTCCATATCATTTATGTAAATGATAAACAACAGTGGCCCAAAACTGAACCCTGAGGAACCCCGCTAGTGACCGAGGCCCACCCCGAGCTAGCCCCTTTGATTTATAACCCTCTGCCACCTATTCTTCAGCCAGTTTTCAATCCACCTACCTACTTCCCCACTGATACCCAGCGCGCGGACTTTGGCCATTAGCCGGCGGTGAGGAACTTTATCAAAGGCTTTCTGAAAGTCGAGATAAAGTATATCAATCGCCCTACTCTTATCATACTCACTCCACATGACGTGGAAAAACTCAAGCAGGTTGGTGAGACACGATCGATGCCGTCTAAACCCATGCTGGGAGTTCCAAAGCAGCTTGTGGACAGCAGGTGGACATACGCCTCAGTGTTCTCATGGGAACGATTGGCCTCCGCCCTCGTATACGCAGCTTTCCTATTTCGGATAGCCGAAGCGATGTCCCGACTGAACCACTTAGGCTGCGTTGAAGCAGGGGTGACCGGTTTTGAGGGTATGGCAGCAGACTGCAGCACCATAAACTCGTCCCGGAATGCATTCCACACTCCCTCAACATCGCCGCCCACCTCTAACCCCATCTCACCTACGCTATCCCGGAGGCTAACAAAGTCCGCCCGCCGTAAATCGAGCTTACTGCCTCTCGAGTTACTACGCTTCACCCGAGGGACGCAGACGCAGGACCTAATCAGACCGTGATCACTCCTGCCCAACGATTCGTCAACAGTGAGGCCAGTGACGAGGTTGTCTTCGGTCGTGAATACTAAGTCTAGAACGCTTTCGCCTCGTGTAGGCCCAGTGACCCTCTGAGTGAGGAAGTTCTCATCAACAAAGTCAACTAGCCTCCTCCCTTCGGCATCAGCAGTCCTGTCTTCCCATTTTATGCCGCGATAGTTGAAGTCTCCTAAAACTACACACACCCTGTCCCCTAGCAGGCTACGGAGTTCGGTGTACAGGGCTGTATCCTCCTCAAGGAGGAGATGCAGAGGTCTGTACACCAAGATTAATCTATAGTTCGTCCCTCCCAGGTTTAGATCGACGCCAAGCAGCTCCCGTTCCGATCGGAACTGGCAGTCAACGGGATTCAACGTGTCCCTCACGTATATTAGTACCCCTTCCCCCTCTCCATGGGTGCGCAGAGAAATGATTTTAGCATACGGTCGGATTAGAATCTCTACGAAGGGTATTAGCGATCGGCCGAGTCGAAATTTTACCTGTCACCCCGTGCAGGTGAGTTTTGTTTCATTAACCAGTGATGGACCCAAAGCGCCCAGCTGCATCATGAATTAATTTTCAGATGTTCGGGGCGTCCGTCTGTCGCTAACGCAGTCTAAAATTCCGTCGATAAAGCAAATGTTTCAAATATGTTATTTCGAAAAAATTTTAGAAATATATTTTGAAAAACCTGAATATCGATTAATTTATAGATATGTGCCTTAAGGAATTATATATATATATATAGTCGTATGAGCGTTTAATATTTGAATTTACAGGGTGATAATTGGAGAATATATATATATATATATATATATATATATATATATATATATATATATATATATATATATATATATATATATCGGGTGGCCACAAAAAAACTTTACTTAATTCAAAGTTTAATAACTGCAACAATTCAAAACGTATGCAATTGAGCTTTGGCACACATTAACAGATGTTTATAATCTATAATTGCTGGAATTTTCAAATATGTAGGTTCTATAGTTTTGTTACAGTGAACAATTTAAAAGCATATGTCTAAAAATAGCATGCCGAAGAAAATGAATTTGAATTTAACAAAATTTACTTAAACAAATGGTCAATGTGACCACCTCCCTGTTGGTAAACTGCCCTCAATCGCTTCTTCCACGAGGAGATGCACTTTCGAACCTCATCTAAGGTGATATCCTCCCATGCTCTACTGATTTTCTCCTTAAGTTCATCTTCGGTGAATTTGTCTTTCTGGCTGCCGTAAACCTTCACCATGAGGGAATCCCATACTGAATAGTCCATCGGATTACAGTCGGGAGACTGAGGCGGCCATTCATCCTTTTTGATGAAATTAGGGGTCTCTTGCTCTAGATGATTTTGGGTCGCTCGGCTTGTATGGGCGGGTGCCCCATCTTGCTGGAAAATGTAGGGCTCATCAGGATACAGCTGACGACAATCAGGAAGTAACCCATTATCTAACAGGTTGATGTAGCGCTCAGAGTTAACTTTAGTTTCGTTTGTGGCAATAAAATGAATTCGTGTTTTCCCCTTCCATGAAATTCCCGTCGATACCATTACTTTTCTGCTGAATCGTGAGGTTTCATGATAAAGCCTGGAGGGAGGAATGTCCTTTTTCCTTGAACCATAAACCCTGTCATTTTGCCTGTTTTTGGCCACCTCCAACGTGAAATCCTTTTCGTCTGTAAACACAACTTTTTGCACGTCTTCAGCTGAGTAGCGTTCATATAGGGATTTACAGCGGGTCTTTCTACGCTGTCTTACATTCTGATCACGCCGAGAAACTCGAATTCTCTTGTAGGCCTTCAATTTCAAACGTTTTACAATCTCTTGTACAGAGGAGCGAGAAATCCCAAGGTCGTACGCAATCTGTCTCTGGGAGCGATGAGTTCCTGGTGTATTCTCCTGGGATTGAGTCAGTTCCTCCACGGCAGCCTTATTTTCTTCTGTTGAAACACTTTTGGGCCTGCCGCTGCCGGGTTTTCTAGCTGTTGATCCAGTATCCTTTATCTTTCTTATTGTTATAAACACTTTGACGAGTCCAATTCTTTGCGGGGAATTCTCGGACAATCCTATTTCCATTCCAACCTTTTTCCTTGACACATGCTTCTATGATGGCTTTATCACTTTTACTTAACGTCATGCTGGCGGGGTTTTAGCGGAAAAATAAAAGAAAGCAAATTCACATTAGGTTTAGCCTACGCCAGCGCGCGTGTCATACTACGCTACATTAGGTTTAGCCTACGCTAGCGCACATACGTGTCAGATGCACACCAGGCATGCTATTTTTAGACATATGCTTTTAAATTGTTCACTGTAACAAAACTATAGAACCTACATATTTGAAAATTCCAGCAATTATAGATTATATGCATCTGTTAATGTGTGCAAAATCTCAATCGCATAAGTTTTGAATTGTTGCAGTTATTAAACTTTCAATTAAGTAAAGTTTTTTTGTGGCCACCCGATATATATACACAGAATATCAGGCTGATGAATGGGAATGCCGCTCCCCTGCACGAAATGCAGCTAGAAGAAATAATCTAACGGAGTCGTGAACACGACGGTACGCAAGTTAATAATATATATATATATATATATATATATATATATATATATATATATATATATATATATATATATATATATATATATATCTGTGCTGTCAAGAACTTCATTATACGGAGAATATCGCCTCGCCGTTAATTAATATACAAATTAATTAAATAGCGCAACCTGGCAACTATTCTTATGGATAGATAGTTAGACAGATGGAAGGGTGGGGGCTATATATTTATTTTACGTTTTATTTTGTGGCCCTGTACGCTCGGTTAGGCTACCTCTTGGGGTTCATATACCTATATATAAATGAGGATTTTATATACCTATACGCTATAACCTTTAATTATTTTAAGTTTCAATCCATTTTATTTTCTGGTGTGTTAACAAATGAAACTCAGAAAATTACACTCGAAATTAAGTTTGCTCAACTAAAGCGCTTGTCAAACATAGTGCGCCACAGGTTCAGTTCTGGGTCCACTGTTATTTTATTATATATAAATGAGCTTCCACGTTCATCTGATATACTGAACTTCATAATGTTTGCAGATGATACAACTGTCTTTTTCTTGTAAAGATGTTAATTCAGCTAAGAATATATTTAACAGGTATTATTATTATTTTTGTTATTATTATCATAATCATAGATGGTTTTATTATCCAATAAACGATTGAAACATATGTTTTCCTGGGTGTGTGTATATATATATATATATATATATATATATATATATATATATATATATAACGATATTAAGGAATAACTTGGATGATGGGAATATATAAACGATGCAGGTATGCTTCAATAAATATATATATGTATACACTATGCCAAATGGTTGGTTATGCCCTCTATGCCAACTGGCTGCTTAAGTCTGTTGGTTGATTTACACCTCCTAAGCCGAGTGCGGAGGCCAAGAGCTTTATTATGCGTCTGGATGTCCAGACGAAAAGATGTTATCTCTCTTCTCTTCTCCTCCTCTTCTCTCTCTTAGGTTAGGTTTGGGTGGCAGTTTGGGATTCCCCTTAGCTTGTGTTATGACAGCTTGGGGGACTCTCCGTAGCTTGCACTTTCTTTTCTTGTGGAACTAGGGGGTTGGCACCTTGCAACAAGGGGAGTGGCACTGGCACTCATATGATCAACATTGCATGCAATTGCACTCTAACATTTTGCGCACATACTACTTACCCGTTCTAGGTCATTCAGGATAGAGAAGTTATAAGCTAGTTCACCAGGGATGTCAATGAAATGGGAGGAAATAGAGATTTCAGCAAAAGGAGAGTGGGATAGAATATGTTCCACTTTGAAACTGAGATTGTCTAAGAGTTTTGGATAGTCAGTAGAATTAGGAGAAAGGTTGATAGTACAGATGTATTTAGTTTGAGGTTGGTATGTAAGCCGTAGCCAAAGGGTGTAGAATTTGGAGGGTCAAGTTCGGGAATACGAAAGCAAGTTAGGTAGTTGCGTACATATACGCAACATCCACCTTTGGAATGAAATTGAATATAGAGAAAGTTGAAGGGTACAGAATGGGGTTTGCTATCAGTTGTCCCAGGTATCTGAGTTTCAGTGAGGAATAGAAAGTGAGGCTTAGAGGAGGAGAGGTGTTGTTCAGTAGATTGGAAATTTGAGAAAGTGCCACTAATGTCGCAGAAGTTTATGGAAAGCGTGCACGGTTTCTAGAGACATTTTACAACTGTATACAGCGTCTGTGTTTAATAATGAAATTATACTCATCTTTGGAAACTGTATATACTTGTAAATAAATAAATAAAAAGTGAATCAGGCAGAGACCCGGAACATCTCGAATAGACAGTAGCAAAACCAGCCCCGCTGCCCAGGTCTGCTTTCCTGGTATCAGCAGCTGGGAAGACAGAAGTTGGGACATTTATAGTCCCCTCCACCAGGGACTCTGAGTCTCTTGAAGACGATGCCATTTTTTTATTTTGAAAAAATTGTGTAGTGTATAAAATGCATATATATATATATATATATATATATATATATATATAATAAAGAAGAGGGAGAAGTGTGTGTTTGAGAGCATGCTGAACTGCTCACAGACAGATGAGACACGGAAAAAGATCAGCTAAGGAGGACAGTGACAGGAGAAACGGGAGTTCCAGCACACTCTTTCTCCTACCTAACGCTCCCCCTCCTGAAGTACTTCCCTGGTAGATTGGTGTTTTGACTCTCATCCCCTGGTTTACATAAGTTAATATATATATATAGACAGTCGGTCGAATAGCGGACAGATAAGTTTTATTAATACTGTTTCTTTTACAGATCTTTCGTCGGTAGCTTAATTAAGTATATATTCATTTAGTATAAATTTGTGTTAAAAGAACGTGTTTCTGCATTACAAGAATATTTTTGCGGGCTTGCGCAGGTGACGACAATAAGCACGCGGTAGACCTACGTTGTAATTTATTAATTCCCAAACGCTCGTTTTTTTTGTTTTTTTAATTAATTAATAGCAAGGCACCCCCCGTCAAGTACTTGCAGTCACTATGGTTAATAATAATGAACAGTTAGTTTGCAGGTGGTGCTCAAGCATAGAAGTGCTGAGGAACGAGTTAGAACGTGAGAGGGAGGCCAGAGTGAGACTTGAAGAGAGCGTGATGCTCCTGACGGCAAAATTAGAATCCCTTGAGACTTCAGTTAAGACCTCTACTACCTCAGTTTCTACTACTAATATAAATAGTACTAATAGCCCTCTCTCTTCCCCTAGTTCCCAACCCTTCGTTCAAGTGCGTAATGGAGCCCCATTGATAAAACCTAAGACTTGTCTACCAGTAATAACAAACAATAAGTGTTCTGTTTTAGGTTTCGAAGATGCTGATGAACCAGAAATACGACTCGTTGGCGATTCCGTTGTTCGAGAGCAGCTCGAAGAATTCTGAAGGAGAAACCCTCGTCGTAGACGCCGTTACTACTACCTTGGTGCAAGGGTGGAGGCTATAACTAATAGTGTTGACCATTTTACAGACGGAACCTCTGAGGACACAACGTATGTTATTCATGTCGGTACTAATAACGTTTTAAATTCTAGATCGGAAGAGCTGCTGGCTAGGTACAGGGACTTCCTAGAGCGACTAAAGGAAAAAACTAATAAGATCGTTATGTCAGGTATACTTCCTCGAATTATCCAACGTAGCGATTTCTACGGCAAGGCGACCTATATCAACAATAACCTAAAGTCTCTTAACAACAGGAAGGAGTGCATTTTGATTTTGCGAATTTTTGGAACAGTTTATACGGCAGGAGGGACTTGTTCCTAGGAGATGGACTTCATCTTAATGACGTTGGAGCTGCGCGTTTAGGAAGACTGTTTCATAATACTTTCTCTTGTTTTCAGGCTGCCGTAACTCGAACGGTCCCTGCGTAATTTCCACAAATTTCCCTTGCGCTCGCGAATGTATCGCAATTACAAACAATTTGAAGGTTCTATCCTTAAATGCTCGTGGCCTACGAAATAAAATAAACGAATTTTTTTCTTTAATTGCTTGTAAAGACTGATTTAATTGCGATAAATGAATCGTGGCTTAACACTGAAACACGTGACTTTGTAGGAGAGTATCAAATTAAAGGTTATAGACTTTTTGTTAAAAACAGAATAGGTAGGCGAAGAGGTGGTGTTATAGAAACGTTATAGAAATAAAGCACACAATTCCAGAACCGATAGATTCGACTATAGCAGAACTTAAATTGAACGATTTCAAACTTCTTGTTGCGGTTGTATATAGGCCCCCCTAATCAAACAGCTGATACGGACGAAGCGTTATATCGTGAATTAAAGAGAATACTAAGTAGTGAGCAGGCCTTAGTTATGGGTGACTTTAATTGCGCCAACGTGAATTACGATACAATGCAGGGTGACGCGGAAGGTAAACGTTTAGTTAATTTTCTCGAGGATAGCTTTCTTATTCAAAAGGTTGGGAACCTACGAGGTTGGACAGTATTTTAGATTTAGTAATAACTACGGATGATAGGTTAATCACGGATCTTCAAGTAATAGAACCGTTAAGCAATAGCGATCACAATATAGTAGAGTTTGTCCTCTCAGTAAGTCACTCGAAACCAGCTAACTCGACTAAAATTCCTAACTTCCAGCACGCACACTTTTGTAAATTTCGAAATGAGTTGTCACACGTCAATTGGGAAAACGTAATGGGGATCTCCAACGCAAAACTAATGTGGGAATCGTTTGAAACAGTATTTAGGACTATGAATAAGGAATGTGTACCGCACAATTTGTGGTTACGAAACAACTACATATCTGTAAGGCGTGAAGCGAAAAGTGTAATAAAAAAGTCCAAGCGCGAATTTGAAATTTTCTTAGCTCGTGACGGCAAAGAAAACGCCAAGCGATTCTTTCAATACGTCAACAATAGGAATCCAGTAAAAAGTGTATTGGGGCCGTCGAAAAATTTTAACGGAGAGCTAGTTTCTGAAAACAAGCAAATGGCTACCTTGCTAAAAGAATTTTTTACGTCAGTTTTTACTATAGATGTAACGAATACCCCGACGGTCATAGACATAATACCTTTTGATAATGGTAATACTTTGGATAATACTGTGGATAGTGAAAGGGAGGTAATGCGCTATATTGATAAAATGAAAATGCGTAAATCACTGGGACAGGATTCCATATATCCCATACAACTAAAAGAATTAAAAGAATGCATCGTTGTGACGCCAACAAAGATTTTTAATGCGTCTATTTCTGAGGGGTGCGTACCAGATAATTTTAAGTTAGCAAATGTAACACCTATCTTTAAGAAAGGCGATAAAGGTGAGGCGGGAAATTATAGGCCAATCAGTTTAATGTCTGTTGTAGGTAAGCTAGTTGAATCAATAATTAGGGATCGTATAGTCGAACACTTAGAATTGCATAACTTGGTTAGAAATACGCAGTACGGTTTTAAGCGAAACAAATCTTGATTAACTAATCTTTTAGAATTTTTTCAAAGCGTGGTTGAAGTTTACGATAGTCATCGGGGCGTTGATGTAGTGTATTTAGATTTTCAAAAAGCGTTTGACACCGTACCACACAAAAGACTCATTGAAAAAACTAAGGCTCATGGAATCAGGGGTGTAGTAATAAATTGGATAGAAGAGTGGTTGTGAGGTAGGAAACAGAGGTTGGTTGTTGATGGAGCGAAGTCGTGTTGGACTAATGTAGCGAGCGGCGTTCCTCAGGGTTCTGTATTGGGCCCCTTGCTTTTTCTTATATATATTAACGATTTAGATGTCGGCCTAGTCAGTACAGTTTCAAAGTTTGCGGATGACACGAAGCTGGGTGGTAGGGCGATTAATGACGAAGATAGAGGTAAAATCCAGGAAGATTTGAATAAAATCGTTGATTGGTCAGTCACATGGCAAATGAAATTTAACGTCGATAAGTGCAAAATTTTACAGATAGGTTCGCGTAACGGTAATTTTGCATATAGTATGTCAGGGAAGGAGTTAGCAATCATAGAGCAGGAAAAAGATTTAGGAGTTATAGTTACTGGTGATTTAAAAGTAGCGAAACAAAGTACAGCAGCGGTCAATAAAGCGAACAAAGTGCTAGGTTTTATAGCTCGGAATCTTTAGTACAAATCGCGCGATATTATTGTTCATCTTTATAAATCATTAGTTAGACCCCATTTGGAGTACGCGATCCAATTTTGGAATCCGCATATGCGAAAAGATACAGACAAAATTGAAAGAGTTCAAAGACGAGCAACTAAGATGATTTCGTCGCATATGTTGATAGACTGGGTATAGTTTAAGGTAGTAAAATTAAGGCTTTGTGGTTTGGAACTCACGTAAAATTGTAGATCCCCTCCGCCACCACGGAGGACATGCACAATACACAATTACGAACACAGTTAGGTAAACCAGCCATGAGTAGATCTTAGGGTCTTTGTTGGTCTGAAACATTATATATAACTACATCGTAGCTAATGTCGTAAAACCATTAACCGTTGATCAGCAAAGTTAAGCGACACTGGGTCGGATAGTAATTCGATAGGAGACTGCGTCCAGACAATGTAACGGCCCGTGGTTTGGATTCTACGTAAAGCTGTAGGTCCCCTCCGTCATATGACTTTAGATGTTGTGAAGAAGGTTAAACAACCTTATCATATATATATATATATATATATATATATATATATATATACACACACAGAGGTGTACTTAGCATTTTTCCGCCCCTCGGCAAGGATTAAAGCAGCTTATAGTTGTGCCATTTGATATCGCTAGCTCGCTATTAGAGGCTGCTCTTCTTTTTTATTTTAAAACTTATTTGTGAATCCATTTAATTTGTTAGTGCTTATAAATGATTTATTTTATATTTTTCTTTTCTTTGCTTTATTTACGTTGAAATACGACAAAATTTTCTGCACACTCTTCCTATACGTAGATTCGGTTATATATATATATATATATATATATATATATACTGTTATATATATATATACACACACTAGGGGCACTCAATATATTTTGCCCCACCCTTTTTTCTTAGCTAAATAATAGGCCATGGGGCTGAAATATCTTTTGGGTCGTAAGTTTGAACTTTCTGCGCTTCACATAACTGGATTTTTCCAGTTTGAACCTCCCGTCCTTGTATAAAACCGCTTTTAAACGCCCTTGTATAAAACTGATGGTTAACGCAGTTTCGAAAATGGCGTCTGACAATGATGTGCGTCGGAAACAGAGAGCTGTTATAGAGTTTTTAACCGCAGAGAAGGAAACAGTTGGAAATATTCACAAACGTCTACAAAATGTTTACAGAGATGCTGTTGTTGATCGAAGCACAGTTGGACGCTGGTCTAAACGTGTGAGATCATCGGAGAGAGGGAGAGCCAGCCTCGATAATGAGCCATGCAGCGGTCGCCCGGCATCGGCTGACATCTCACACTGTGCAACGTGCTTAGAGCATCATTCGATCAAATCGGCGCGTCACATACAAGGAGCTATTACTGAAGCTAGGAATTAGTGAAGGAAGTGTGAATACGATAATTCAGCAACTGGGATACTCAAAAGTGAGTTCACGGTTTGTTCCTCGCGAACTGACTGAAGATCACAAATCCCAAAGAAAAAAATTGCTTCTGAGTCGTTGGTTCAATATGAGACAGAAGGGGATGACTTCTTTTCAAGAATTGTGACTGGGGATGAGACTTGGATGCACCACTTTGAACCTGAAACAAAATGTCAATCCATGGAGTGGCATCAGGCAGACTCCCCACGCAAGAAAAAGTTCAAAATGGCTCCTTCTGCAGGAAAGGTTATGCCCACCATCTTCTGGGACATGAAAGGGGATTCTGGTGGACATTTTGAAGAAAGGACAAACATTCAACTGAGAGGCATATATTGCTACCCTACAGAGACTCCAGAGAAGTATAAAGAGAGTTCGACCGGAGAGAAAACTGGAAGAAGTCCTTCGTTTGCACGATAAGGCAAGACCACACAGCAGTTTGCAAACAAGAGAGGCCATCACAAAAATGCGCTTCACTGTGTCACTCCACCCTCCATACAGCACGGATCTGGCACCTTCAGACTTCCATTTCTTTGGGCCAATGAAGGATGCTATTCGTGGAAGAAAGTAAGTTTCAGAGTGACGATGAGGTTGTTGAGGAGATTAAGAGGTGGCTCCAGCGGAATCCAGAGGGCTTTTACCAGCAAGGAATAAAGGCCCTTGTTTCGAGGTGTAGGAAAACCGAAGAAAAGGCTGGAGACTATGTGGAAAAATAAAAACTTGTAAAAAAGGTATGTAACTATTTGTGAACAAAATTTTTAGAACTTACAAGGAAACTTGGAAAGAAAAAGAAAGGTGGGGTAAAGTATATTGAGTAGCCCTCGTGTGTGTATACTATATATATATACAGGGCGTCCCAAAAAAATGTATACACACTTTAAATACTTATAAAGGCAGTGTTTATTAAAATACATTTCATTTTCAAAATGTAATAGAATCTACAGACATTACTTAATTGTTTTGTCAACGCCTGTTTTCAAACTGACGTCCGTTCTGGTCCAGGCACTGCTGATAACGCGAAGCAATGGAATCGCAAACATCACGAAACATTTCGTTTGGTATTTGTGTGCATTCTCGTTCAATGGCTGCTCTCAATTCAGCGACTGTTGCAGGTTTTATAGCGTAGACTTTGTCTTTTAAGTATCCCCATAAAAAAAGTCTAGTGGTGTGAGGTCTGGTGAACGCGGAGGGTATTCTACGAAACCCCTTCGTCCAATCCACATCCACATCGTGCCAAGTACCACTCGCAATACTCCACTCTTCGGTCCGGATCATCATCTTCATTAATAGCATGGACTAATCTTGGAATGTAACTTTTCCATTGACAGCGCTTCAAAATGCGTTGGACAGACGATTCTGAAATTCCTACCTCACGACTCGCTTGCCGCACAGATTTTCTTGGACTTTGGTGATACGTTTCCAGTACTCTTTCTTGCTTTGTGGGGCTTGTCGATGTCCGTGGTCTTCCGGAACGCTTCTTGTGGACATTCTGAACAGTTCCATCGGCTTCAAACTTATCTCTAATTCGAGTGATGGTAAGTCGCGTTGGTGGATCTGTTTGAAACTCCCTCCTAAACTGTCTTTGCACTTCAACTGCGTTTTCACACTTCCAGTAGCATTTTAGAATGAATTTCCTTTGTTCAAAGCTTAGTCTGACTGCCATTATTAATTCTAATAAGTTTAACTTGGAAAGAAAGAAACATCAATTGAGCTATCAGCTGTTAAAGTGTGTATACATTTTTTTGGGACGCCCTGTGTATATATATATATATATATCGTAAAGAACGACGCTTGTATAGGAGATATTCGCGCAAGACGAGAGAGAGAAAACGGAACAAATGAAAAAATGAAGTAACCACCTGGGAATCGAACCCGGGATCTTCCGATTGCCGGTCAGACGCGATACCATTACACCATGGACTTCACTGCGCGGAATATCTCCTATACAAGCGTCGTTCTTTACGTTATTTATACTGCGTGTTCTTTGCAGTTGAATGTATATAATGTTACGGCATGCGGGAGGTGCCCCCTTGGGGCATTGGTTTCTGCGAGTATGTAGAAGAATTACGGCATTTGGAAGAGTGAAGTCCATGGTGTAATGGTATCGCGTCTGACCGGCAATCGGAAGATCCCGGGTTCGATTCCCAGGTGGTTACTTCATTTTTTCATTTGTTCCGTTTTCTCTCTCTCGTCTTGCGCGGAATATCTCCTATACAAGCGTCGTTCTTTACGTTATTTATACTGCGTGTTCTTTGCAGTTGAATGTATATATATATATATATATATATAGAGAGAGAGAGAGAGAGAGAGAGTTTAAGAACCACCAGTTTGATGCTAAAAATGTTCAGAAATGTTTTTAGACACAGAATAATAGTATGAAGTCGAGAGTCCACGAAATAATCCTCAGTTATTTACTTTAAACACAGGTTTGTAAAATTCGGGAGTTAAATTTAACATAACCTTTGTCGTTCAGCTTTCGAAGCAATCAGTTCTCATTATACAGTAACCCGTTTGAATTGGTGACACCCACTGACACTTTGTTTTATGATGAAATATTTAAACTAAAATTAAATTTAGGATTTACAAGTATATATTATAATATAGGATAATATTTTCAAACACTGTCAAGTAAAAAAAAAAAATAAAAAAATAAACTGAGGAACCCTATATTCTTTACTTTTCTCTCCACCACCATGAGGGTTGGCAAAAAACTGGGTTTTATTGAAAAAAAACCAATCCTCCTGGGTTTTATTGGGTATTTTCGGGGTTTATTCGGGTTTTGGGGGTTTTATCGTTTTTTTCCGAATTTTCCATAGCTAATATAAGGAAAGTGTATAATAAAATTAAAAAACTGGCCTTTAAAATTTTTTGTGCTTATATACAGTATTTATTCATTGTTCTTGATAATGATTGTTGCTATTTTGTTACAGATACTTATAGATGATATTTTTTTAAATATAACTTAGATATAATAGCTAAAGCTTAGTATTACCAGTATCTATACTGAATTATTTTTATTTAACACTAAGAATTTAAGAAACCATGCCATTTGTTGCTGGAAGTGGTAGGAAATCTTCTCATGAGTGGGCCGATGTTATATGAGTTGAAGGAAGCTCAACAGTGAAATGCAAACATTGTGGAATGGAATTAAGTTCTAAAATTGAAAGAATCAAAACACATTTACAAAAATGTATAAAGAGAAACGAAAATCCTCCAACTCATGATCAAGTTGCACTAAATATTTCATCCGAATCATCAGTTTTTGAACTATCATTTGATTCATTTCTATCATCACCTTCATCAGCTTCTGGTGTCTCTGTCAGCAGACCTGACAGTTGTTCTACTTCTCAACCTCCAAAGAAGAAACCTAAATCTTTGTATTTTTCCCCACCCCCATCAAGCAGTATTTGTAGTACTCCATTAAAGTCAAGATTGACCCAACTTCAAATGACCGATTTTGTCATAAAGACAAAAGAAAAACAAAAGAAACTGCTTGATCTACAAGTTGCCAAGTTTTTCCACAGCAATACAATAGCTTTTAATGCTGCTAGCAGCAAAGAATATAAACAAATGATGAATCTGTTAAGACTTGGGTATTGCGCACCAACAAGACTTAGCAGGAGATCTTACTAAGTACATGATGAAATAGAACAGAATCTGAGTAATGACTTAACAAATACTACAATAACTCTGCTACAAAATGGAGGGTCATCTGCGGAATGATCCCATCATTGCCACCTCAATCCACACTGGCCGCTCAACATTCCTGCTATCAACGACTGATTGTGGATCAGAGAAGAAAACAGCGGAATATTGTTGTGAACTTGCTATAGCTGCAATAAATGGGGTCCAACAGAAATACAAGAAAGATGTGAGTAATTTGAGTTCATTAAAATTTTAGAGAGATTATTAATTAAAGCTCAGGTTTTAAGTTTAGTATTTATCGGAAAAAACAAACAATTTGTCCTACGTACACTTTTACTCCAGACATGACACACCCATTAAGAAGACCATATTTTCTTCAATGTTTCTCCCCGCAGAATCCCGTTTTTGGATGTGCGTGTACATAGGGAAAGCCCAGGTTTTAAGTTTAGTATTTATAGGAAAAATACAAACAGTTTGTCCTACGTACACTTTTACTCCAGACATGACACCCCCATTAAGAAGCCATATTTTCTTCAATGTTTCTCCGCGCTCTTAGGATCGCCAGTCCGGAATACATTGATGCCGAATTAGAAAAAATCACCGGTATTGGAAGTGATCTGTGCTACCCACCTGCGTTTATGGAATCTTGTCTTGACAAAGCAAAACGAACCTTCTATCGCGTGAATAATAACACTCGCACTTTGTCAAAGAATATTTTAGTACTTCCATTTTTCCCAGGCTTTTTAGGCATTGCTAATGTACTTAAACTTTTGAATATTAATGTAGTATTTTCATATAACAATACTGTGAAAAATATCAGTAAAAAATAGCCCTACCAATAATTCAGGCACTATCTATAAAATTAGTTGTAAACAGTGTGATTCCTTTTACAGTGGTCAGACGGGAAAGGATTTGCACACGCGTGTAAAACAGCATCAATATTCCGTTAGAACGGGACAGTCGTCCAGTGCCATTTTCGTCCATTTGTCAGAGTTATCTCCGTGTGTGTATTGATTGGAATAATGCTTCAATTTTGTTTCACTCTAGCAACATTGTTAATAGAAATATTCTAGAGTCTGCTATTATTCAACTTACAAGTAATTTTAACATGAGCCAGGGTCTGTTTTCGCTTGATCCTGTTGTTTTGAATTCGTTCAGAACGGATTTAGACAAGAGGGGCAAAGTGCTAAAACTTTGGTAGTTTTCTCTTATAAATTTGTATGTTCCTCTTACAGTAAATTTTTATTTTTAAATTTATTTATATTTATTTTTTTATATTTTTTTTTTGTGGCCTATATATAAGTCAGGTATTATCTATAAAATTGGTTGTAAACAATCCGTTTGATCCTGTTGTTTCGAATTCGTTCAGAACGGATTTAGACAAGAAGGGCAAAGTGCTAAAATTGGTAGTTTTTCATTATGAACCTAAAATTGATAGATAGATAGATAGATAGATAGAATAACCTTTATTAATAATAATAATAAACTAAATACATTTTTTCAATTTACAATGACATGAATAATTGTGAAGCTGGACTATTTATTTTATTTAATTTGGCCTTTAAGCTTTAGGCTTTACTGGGCTCTTATTAAAAATAAGCAGCTAGTTGTTAATAATTAATAATAATAAATAAATAAGTAAATAAGTATTATTAATAGTTAAAACATGTATTACAATATTAAACAATATTAATGGACAATATTAAACAATATTAGCGGACATTAATCCTAGATTTTTGTTAGTATGCCATTATTAATCGGGATTTCAGCTTGATTTTAAACAAATTTACATTCACAATATTTTTTATATCGGCATGCAAGTCATTCCATAATTTCAATCCAATGAAAATGGGTAGTTTTTGAGATGAAGACAATCTAAATTGAGGTATAACAAGCTTTGATTTATTTCTGGTCTGATACGAGTGGATTTCTTGATGAGTTACAAAATATCTATTTACCCATTGCAAATTAATGATTTTGTTCTTACACTTGTAAATAAAAATAAAATGTGCCAGTTTGGTTATATCGTTGAGCTTTAGTAGGTTTAGCTCTTTAAATAATGCACTAGAGTAATCAAGGAAATCAGCACCAGATAATAACCTTATTGCTCGTTTTTGGATGACAAAGATACCATTTAATGCGTTGTTAGCGTAGTTTCCCCAAACAAGGGTGCAGTATATTATATAAGGAAGAACGAGAGTATGATAAAGAGTCAATAAAATTTGTTTAGGGACTACAGTTCTAAGTTTAAACATTATAGCAACGCAAGCTCCTTGAAATCTTTTTCGCGATATAATTTACATGATCACTCCATCGCAAATTCTTATCTAGCATTACACCAAGAAATTTTGTTGCAGTACACTCCTTTATGGTGATTTCATTAACATTAAGTTCATCAAGATATACAGTACATTTCTTTTATTAGTAAAAATCATGAAATTTGTTTTACTGGTATTTAGGAAGAGTTTATTGGTGATCAACCATTTCATTACACTGATGAATTCTGAATGAAATATATTCTTAGCTGTATTAACATCTTTGCAAGAAAAAGAGACATTTGTATCATCTGCAAACATTATAAAGTTCAGTATATCAGATGAACATGGAAGGTCATTTAGATATAATAAAAATAACAGTGGACCCAGAACTGAGCCCTGTGGCACACCATGTTTGACAAGCGCTTTAGTTGAGCACACCTTATTTACTGATACAAAATTATATCTATTGGACAAATAACTTTTAAACCAATCACTGATTGCTCCTCTAAAGCCGTAACAATATAATTTATTAAATAGTTTTTCCTTATAAATTTGTATGCGCCTCCCACAATTTTTATTTCTCTATTTATTATTTTTTGACTTATATATAGTCTTGAATTTTTTATTTACTTCAATGTTCCTTATAGTTGTTAGTGGGGTAAATAACATCCCCTTAAGCACATAATTTACACACATCAGCTTAAGTAAGATTTAATTGCATCTTTAACTGGTGACTCATCTACCTTGAGAAAGCCCCCTTTAGACAACCAGATGCAAGGTTAGGCCGTCATGCTCTACATTGATTAAAATTAGAATTAGGTTTATTTGGTGTTACGTCGTTCAAGCGAGACAGTATTTAACTCTGTGTAATCTGCACGTTGCACTCAAGTGAAGGAATGAGACGTTCTCTTACACTCTCATCCGTACATAACAAGGTACACCCGGTTCATCTGGTATTGTACTGAGACAAACACCTGGCCTTCTTTGAAGACTTCAACTTTGACTGTTGTGGCGGTCCTGAGAAACGGTCATTTAAGTCTCTGACGATATCTTAGGATGTAGCATAACGCCCTGGGTTCGTGTTACTATTGCGCTGTAGTATTACGGCTTTCCACTACAAGCCGGGGGCATAGTGCCGACCTGAGTTACCCCTTGCCTTTCACACCCCTCACAGTTTCTAAGAATCATCACTCGGGGATCTTTCTTGTCAATACTTTAAAATTTGGCACCAAGTTTTAAAGTATCTCTAATAAAGGTCCCTTTTGTGATTCTTAGAAACTGTGAGGGGTATGGGGAAGTTCGGAGAAAATGATATATGAAGATAGCTAATAAAAATAAATAAACGAGATTTGTCTGCGCTGAGAGACACTGACTGAGGGGCATTGTGGTGGGATGGCTGGAGGGACCCGCGAATGTAAACATCACCAAACTACGGTTAACTCCATGTCACGATCACGGATAAGTGCACGATGGTGACAGTAGGTCATGTTAACTCAATTGACGACAGTGAATCACGGATAACTGCATGAATAAAATGTGTGTATATGCCACGATGCATTTCCGCGCGTCGTTCTCTCTTCACACGAAGGTCAAGCTGGTGGTCCCTGCCTCTAGGACTGGCTTGGTGGAGGAGTGAGCCACTCTCTTGCGCTCTCCACCGCACATAGTCATGTATACCCGGCTCATCTGGCCCAATATGCAGTCTGTTTAATTTCTTCATTTCTACCATATCTCAAGAGTTGAAATTTCTCGGTGTTAAATGCCCTATTGTTGTCTTCTGACCATTTGTTAGTGTCCCCCCTCTGCTCGGCCTCTCTTCACACGGAGGTCAAGCTGATGGCCCCGTCTCTAGGCCTGGCTTCTCTTCTCTTGAAGACTTCAACTTTGATTCTCTGTAACGTTTCTGAGGTCCTTAGGAGGCTGGTTAAAAGTCTTGACCCCCTGACAACCAAGCTATTTTCCTTCAGTGTTGGGGAGGTTCCCTTGTCAGGTCTTTAGTTTGGGAACACTACATATTCTGCCTTTCCTATTGTCCAGCGTTGTTTGGATGGTGATTGGCTTTAGTTTGAGGTTTGGTACCACTCGCCAATTTTTTCTTTGTCTTTGATAATTTCGTCCGCAGTATTGTCTTTGGTCACGCTGAGACACTGACTGAGGCGCATTGTGGTGGTATGGCGGGAGGGACCCGCGAATGTAAACACCTTCAAGTCACGGTTAACTCCATGTCACGATCACGGATAAGTGCACAATGGTTACAATTAGTAAGTCATGTTAATTCATTTGACGACAGTGAATCACGGATAACTGCATTAATAAAAATGTGTGTGTGTGCCACGTTGCGTTTCCGTGCGTCGTTCTCTCTTTACACGAGGGTCAAGCCAGTGGTCCCTGCCTCTAGGACTGGCTCGGAGGAGCGTGCTGCACTCTCACACTCTCCGCCACACATGACCGCTTGGTGGGGCAGGGATTTGCTCTCTTGCGCTCTCCACCGTACATCGTACATAGCCAATATATATATATATATATATATATATATATATATATATATAGATAGATGAATAGACAGACAGGTAGATAGATAGACAGTTAGATGGATAGGTTAAAAATATCCGCGTTTGACACTCGATTTTGAACCTTAAACAATAGAGACTGAGCAGGTGAAAATGAGTGTATTCGTTTAATTATACGATGAAAAAGGACTTAGTAGATATTTTATATATATATATATATATATATATATATATATATATATATATATATATATATATATATATATATATATATCGAAGCATTTCATAATTCTTTATTGCTGGATAGAACCCAATCTTCTACGTTTTTAAATGTTTTTGTGACAATACGCTGTATTAGACGGAGTGTGAATAAAATGTGTTTAGTTCGTGAAAATGAATGTCTGGTTGGGGTGGTAGATAAATGGGTACCCTAGATATCCTGGTGGTTAAGATGCTGGATACTGCTCGTAGGTTGAGAGATCGAGTCCGGACGATGACATTGTAATTTCTGCCCCGCCCGTGCTAGTGCGTAGTTCGGATTCAACATTAAACTGTAGGTCTAAGGCGGAGTGACAAGCTTGACCTTCGTCAGAATGAACAATTCGGGGAATGCTAATTAAAGGTTACCAATAAAGTAGAACTTTCTTAATGCATGAAGGATGGGATATTGGGATAGGGGGTAATAATGTAATAAGTTTTAGGAGATGTCGCATGGTTTTTATATGAAGCTTAACAATGATAAATTTCAACTGTTACGGTACGGAAAAAGGGAGGAGCTAAAATTCCATGGAATAGAAAAGAAAATCCCCGATGACCCGGGTATACCTGTGAGATGAAAGGTAAAAGAAGTCAACTCACTACTTCACCAGGCCAACTCGAGAGTAAGGGGGATAAGTTTGACGTTCGTGAAATCACTGCACGTAATAATAATAATAATAATAATACATGAGTTAGGACAAATGTATGCAGCATTTGGGTTGAGCTCTGCGTCTGACCGGTTCTCTGATACAAACCCATTAAGTTGATTTCTGATAATTATCATTTTTATCAGTGATTTCAAATAACTAGTGTGTGTGTGTGTGTGTGTGTGTGGGTGTGTGCCGTCTTCAGTGTTTTGACTCTCTCTCTCTCTCTCTCTCTCTGTATATATATATATATATATATATATATATATATTTGATTCAATTCCAATTGTTGAGTACTCCCGATGTGTGTGTGTGTGTGGGGGGGGCTTATCGATGTTTATTTAAATTGAAAACATGAATTGTTAAGAAGTTATTTTTTAGATTTTTTAAGGCAGATCATATCTTCCGTTTATAGTGATGATAATAAGGTGAAAAAAATAAATATTAATCTCATAGAATATTTATGTTGTTTATATGTAAGGAGAAGCAGAGCGAGACATCATGGGTATTCCCCCGCTGCTATATAGGTCAAACGCTTTCCGATGTACCCTTGCATGTATCTGCCTCCGTTCCTTCACGTCTCACGTAAAGTAACGTAGATGCGAAGACATTTTAGTGTAAATGTATTTTACTTTGGTTTCTATAAAAATTAACAGTTAATTAACTTTGAATTGTCGGGATTTTCTCTATAAAAGTGTATAGAAAGGATTGCTGAATGTTATTCTATGAGAATAATTTAATGTTTTTATCATAGTACAGGGCTATTCAAACTGATTCACCTGATTTCAAATGAGAATATTTTTTAATGTTACAAATACAGAGTGATTTGTGATACATCAACCAAAAGAAAAACTGTCCAGATTTTGTCTCTCACCTCATAAATGCTCTATGTGACTTCCCCTAGTTACACGAGCAACGTCGATACGATAGTCGAATTCCTCCCATACTCGCTCCAGCATGTCCGTTGTCACTGACTCTACGGCAGTAACAATGCGAGTTCGGAGCTCATCCAAAGATGTGGGCAACGGTGGCACGTACACAGTATCCTTAACGTACCCCCAAAGGAAGAAGTCGCACGGTGTAAGATCCGACTACACTGTGACTACCGATTTACAGCTCTAAAACTGCAACACACAAAACGCCTTCTGCTGTGCGGACGCCATTTTCACACTGACTGTTTGTTGCTAGGCTAGGCCACGGCGTGACTTTGGAGCCCTCTCGCGGTGATCTTGTAAAACTCGGAGATTTCCTCTTTCATGTGGTGTATGCCCAGTTGATGCACGGTTGATAGGTACGGAAGTATTCTCAGTTGAAATCGGATGAATCATTTTGAATAGCCCTGTATATCTACTGCGTATTATTAAATCTGTTTTCATATGGGAAATTTAATATATAGATTTCTCAAATCAAAAGAATGAATATTAGGATGGCTGAAAAAAATTGTACGAAAACGAGAACCGCATTCGGGTCTGTGCTCGAGACCCGCAATTGCAACCGGCGCGCGATAAAGGCTCATCCTTCCGCATGTTGTTAGAATAATGTGCAGTGTAGAGAGCCCTGTGTATTTCTTTTATTATTAGATGCGTAGCACACCCAGCTTCCGCACAATTGGTCGGTAGATAAAATGGGTATTCTAGTAAGTACTTTTCGTAATAGAAAATTACAAAATTTCCTTTTCCTCTTTTTACTTAATTTTCAAGAGAAAATTAAAATTTGAGTAATAAAACAGTAATACCTTTGGTTAGCTTCCGCCAGAATTGTTAATTCTGACGAAGGTCAAGCTTTTCACTCCACCTTAGACCTACAGTTTAATGTGGAATCCGAACCACGCCCCATCAGCAACCCAGCGTCTTAACCACTAGGCCACCTAGGGTACCCATTTATCTACCAACCACTTTTCTTTATTGTGTGGAAGGATGAACAGCTGGGTTTTGCTGCGCGCCGGCTGCCGTCGGGTCTCGAACCCGGGGCCGATGGATTCGTAGTCAGCGACGCTAACCACTACACCACCGAGGCGCATAGTAATCAACAAAGTGAATATAGTCTTACTATTTTAACAGCTTACCAGCCAATGGCATTTCACTGATTTTGTTTAGCTTATGCCAAATGATTTATTCAGTTTCAGGAAAGACCTTTGAGTATTAAAGGGTTAATTAAAGTGTTGAATAAAGAAGAAAGACCCTCAGGATGGCCCTACCTTTAAGGTCTTTGCAAAGACTACGCAACTCTTTAAAGATTTGTAGCTTGAAATACAAAATGACACCTTTACTATATCCTGATACAAACTTCAAATTAAATAACTTCTTAAGAAGCTGCACCATGGGAAAATGTTATGAATATAAGGATCCAGCTCCTGTATTTTTTGATAGTCATGGTCAAGATATTTTTTAAAAACTCACAGGCTGTAATATAGAAAAAAATTTAAAAATAGACACCTTGGAAACCCAGATGCTGGGGAAGAATATAAATTTTTGACAAAGGAAGATATGGAAGAGCATGTTGACAAAAGCATGAAAGAGGCAAGTAGATTGCTGCAAATGCCTCTTGTAATGAGAGAGAGAGAGCCAATAACTGAAGTTTTATCATATGATCCAGCCATTCAAGGCAGTGAGGATAGTAAAATAGTTATTACTGACATCACTTACGGTGTATCTGATAAGACCCGCATTATAGTGGTCAGGGAACCAGATGGAACACTAAGACAGGCGATGTGGGAAGAGAGAGACAGAATGAATTACCAGGCCGATATCACAAAGTTCGTCCATCATTCCAAGATGAAAATTTAAAGGATGTATTAGATCGCCGAGAATATACCTTTATACTTGTGTTTGCTTGTGCTCACTTCGAGCCTGACGATCCATTGTACCACAAGGTGACGGGAGAGACGTACGAGCACATTAGGAACAGTTCAAAATACGATGAACTTTATTCTACGGGGCATTACGGACCGATGTGCTTTTACTTTATGTGGAATAAGAAAATGAATAATCTTCTTCTACATTATATTCGTGAAGAAAGGTTAGAAGAGGCTGTGGATTTGGTACCCGGTCGATTCGCCGACGGACGTTTTGCCGACAGACATTTTGCCGACGGACGTTTCGCCGAACGGACGATTCGCCGATGGCTGTTTCGCCGAACGGACGATTCGTCGAACGGACGATTCGCCGAATGGACTGTCATTAATATTTCTATGACAAAATACACACGTTGCCTATCTTAACCTGGACACTCAATTCAAAAGACAAGAGTGTTTTAGCACTTGATGAACTTATTTTTATATTATATTACATTTCATTTGGAAGACATGAACCCACTTGGGTGAAGGGGTCTGTCAAGTTTATTCAAGGTTATTCAGTTGAACTCCAAATCTAAATTCTATAACTCTTTATTCGGAGCTATTAAAGAATAGGGACCCCAGCCTTCTTCAGTTAGGCTTATAAGGCTAACTAACGAAAATATCACAACCTAACCTAACCAATCATTAGGTTAACTGTACGCCCTTGACGATTGGTTAGGTTAGGTCATGATATTTTCGTTAGTTAGCCTTATAAAGCTAACTAAAGAAGGCTGGGGTCCCTATTCTTCAATAGCTCCGAATAAAGAGTTATAGAATTTAGATTTGGAGTTCAACTGAATAACCTTGAATAAACTTGACAGACCCCTTCACCCAAGTGGGTTCATGTCTTCCAAATGAAATGTAATATAATATAAAAATAAGTTCATCAAGTGCTAAAACACTCTTGTCTTTTGAATTGAGTGTCCAGGTTAAGATAGGCAACGTGTGTATTTTGTCATAGAAATATTAATGACAGTCCATTCGGCGAATCGTCCGTTCGGCGAAACAGCCGTCGGCGAATCGTCCGTTCGGCGAAACGTCCGTCGGCGAATCGACCGGCCACGAAAGAAATACATCACTACTTAAGTTGCTTACCAACTCCAAATGGATTGCTCTGGTGGTGGCACATGTGAAAAGACATATAACCTTTGTTAAACTCCCCTTGCTCATACACATAGACTGCACCTGCGAAGTCTACTCCCACTACATCAAATGGGGCAGTATAGACACACCGTTCTCTTGGAATGGGAGCCACTTTTTCATAATAAGGCTTTGCACTCCAACGCTTGCAAACCACACATTTATGCAAGACCTTTTTTACTACTTGTCTAATTTTGGGAATCCAAAACTGTTGTCTGATCTCTATTATCACTTCTCTAACTCCAGCATGTAACAACTTATGATAAGTATCCAGGATCAAAAGGTCCACAGAGTGCCCCCCAGAAGGTAGCAAAATTGGATGTATTTTCTCCTCTGGAAGCCCAGAAAACTGTAGTCTACCTCCTACTCTCAATAAATCCTGATCCAAAAACACATCCAAACCCTTGAGAGCAGAATGTGTTGGTAGAACCTGTAATGGACGGCTGGTGAGCAATTCCCTCTCTTCACCAAATTTTTCCTTCTGCACATATACCACCCAGTATTTCCTGGCTTGCTGAATCTCCTTACTGTTCAGAATTCTTTCCCTTCTTGTTTCTCCCTTAATATGGTTGGTAAATCTATATACCCATGCTGTCACTCTTAACAACCTTTTCAGACTGCTAATGTCCTCAAGCCTCAGTATGGGGTCCTGCTGCATAACTTGACAACTGTTCACAGTGCATTTTCTCACCTCACTCACCCATGCTTCTTCAGCCTGGCATTCTCCTACAATAGGCTGATTAGAAGGCCAGTTTTCACTTCCAAGTTTTAGCCACTCTGGCCCATTCCACCACAAACTCGACCGTGCAAGATCTTTCACTGAAATTCCTCGTGTTGGTAAATCAGCTGGGTTTTGGGTGACTGGACAATGCTTCCATTGCTTGGGATCTGTGTGCGCTTGAATTTCCTCCACCCTATTGGCAATAAATGGTTTCCATTTCCTTGCCTGGCTTCTTAACCAGTGCCAAACTATAGTGGAGTCTGTCCAATAATAGCTTGGAATTTCATAGAGGGCCAAAGACTTTTGCACTGTAACTGCAAGCCGACTAGCAATAACTGCACCCATCAATTCCAACCTTGGAACAGAAAGCCTTTTCAAAGGTGCTACTCTGCTCTTTGCAGCAACCAACCTGCAACTTACTTCCTCTTCAAATGTGCCTCTTATATAAATACAAGTTGCATAGGCTTCCTCACTTGCATCATAAAAGATGTGCAGCTCCAAATTGTCTGGACTACTGTTCAACTCTCCAAAGTACCATCTTGGGATTTCAATGTCTCCAAGATGTGCCAATTCTTTGAACCAATATTTCCACCTTACCACCATATGGTACCACAACCAAGTCCAATTTCCCAGAGGCTCTGAAACCAAATTTTTTACTTTATCACAAATGGAGCCAGGAATCCAAGAGGATCAAAGACCTTTGAAGCCAAACTAAGAGCTGTACGTTTTGTCCACCTTGTCTCATTCTCAGCCAGCTCTACTAAAGATTTCCCATTGAAGGTAAACAAATCCTCTCCTTGCTGCCAAACAATGCCTAGCACTTTTGCGTCTATTGCCCACAACTCCTTAATACCAGAATCCTCAATACTTTCTGCTGCATCAGGAACTACACAGGACTGACTCATAAACTCTTGTAATTGAGAATGATTGGTCTGCCATTTTCAAAGCTCCATGCCAGCCTCCCTCATTATAGCTCTAGCCTCCATGAATATCTGTTTAGCTATTTCTGTATTATCCACGGAACACAGCAAATCATCAACATAAAAATTTTTCCTTGTGTTCACTAGTGTTAGGATAGACTTCAGAATATTTCTTAAAATGGTACTGCATAGTAGCTGCCAACAGAAATGGACTAGAGCTGAGGCCAAACAACACTGACTTCATTCTATATGCTTGAACCTTAGGTTCATTTTCCAACAAGTCTTTCGTATCCACCCACAGATACCTTACTGCATCTCTGTCCTCTGGTTTTAACTTTATCCGCAAAAAGGCTTGCTTCACATCTGCAGTCAATGCTACTCAACCAAACCTGAATCTCAGTAACAAGGAAAATAAATCTGCATTTAAATTTGGCACAGCATCCAAACAGTCATTCAAGGACACACCACCTTTGTCCTTGGCTGAGCCATCAAAAACTACCCTCAGTTTGGTGGTAGTTTTGTCTCGCTGTACCACTGCATGGTGTGGCAGATAATGTGCCTCCTGGCTCACCAGCTCACCTTGCACCCTTTCAGCATAGCCCTCCCTTACATAGCTTAGGATGGCCTCATTGTATTCAATTAACAACTCCTCATTTTTTCTTAGCCTGTACAATGAAGTCTCCAACCTCCGATTAGCTAGCTGAAGGCTTGAACCGGGTTTGCAAGAATCCTTCCAAGGGAGGCCAACTTCATAGCAACCATCTCTAAACCCAATCCCTTTTTCAAATTGCTCTAAAACATCACTGTTCACTGTACTTGCCTGTTTGTCCTTTATGCCAATGGATTCAAGTTCCCAAAACGCTTTCAAATGCCTTTCCAAACCATGGCTGTTTTCCTCAATCTTAACAAAAAGATCTTTAACCTCCATTTCATTGCAATAGCTACCATGTAGCATCCAGCCTAGCTTACTTTCAATAGCTACCGGGCCTCGAGATGTGCGGACAATATTACCAGTGATGAAGTCCCAATAATAGTCAGCTCCAATCAAAAGACTAATATCTTCTGTTCTTTCAAACTTATTATTGCCCAAACTAGTTCCTTTAACTTGCAATTCTTGGACACATGCCATATCTAAACAAGTAGTGACTGGAGCACAAAGTTCCTCAATCTCTACAGCTTGGACCTTGATAGTGGGACTTTGTGGTAACAACCCCTTAACCAGAACTTCTACCTTCTTAACTTTGGTTCGGTTTTGAACGGAACCCCCAAACCCAGAAATTCTTAAATTTTCCCTCTTAAGTTCTTTAAACTTCAATTTTCTGGAAATTCTGGTCTTAATAAAGCTACACTGGCTACCACTATCAAACAACACTCTTACAATAGCGTCTCCATCATTCCCAATTAATAAGGCTGCAGGTGTTTGCAATAATCCCCCTTTACTTTTACTCCCTTTCATAGCAGTAGCATGTGCCACTGATGTCTCTACTTCTGGGGTAGGCCTACTAGGAGTGTTTTCACACAATTTTTTGCACAAAATTTTAAACTTACAAAACCTTGCTCTGTGACCTTTCAAAAAACATTTAAAACATGCTGTGGACTTAGTTACCCTGTCCTTTCTCTCCTCAAACGGTAAAGCCTCAGCCACTTCACATTTATATGACTTGTGGTTGTCTTCGCAAAATATGCATTCCTTGATTCCCTTTAATTTATTCTCAGAGGATGCATGTAGAGCTGACACTGTACCTGGGCTATTCCTTTTTGTAGAAACCTTGGTGCTGTGCCTGCCTTTGTCCCCTTGTTTAACATCCCACTGTGCAAACTCAATTTCCTCTCGTCTTGCTAATTCTGTGCCTAAAAGACTTAACATCTGCTGAAGGGGGATGTACACATGTTCTGTAGAGTGTCCCCTACTTAATTCAAGCAAAATTGAGCTAGGCAATTTAGACTCCAGTATAGTGACCAACATTATACCATACCTTTCCATTCCTACACCCAAGTTGTCCAGGGACCTAGTTCTAACTTCAAATTCATCATATAACTGCCGTAACTCCTTGACACTATTGAGATTATTAACAGGAGGTATAGCTAAAAGTTCACTGAGGTGGCTTTTAATTAAGATCTCTGGCTTACCAAATCATTGCTTTACTATATCCCAAGCAACATTATAATTGGCCTCTGTTAATGCTAATCCTGCTATTGTCTTTGCTGCCTCCCCTTCCAAGAGGGACTGCAAATAATTAAACTTCTCCACCGCACTTAACACTTGACTAGAATGAACTGCTGATTGAAAACTGTCTGCCCATCCTTGCCATTCCTGAATACTCCCAGAAAATGTTTTGAGTACAAGCCTCGGTAATTGAACTGCAGATCTGTTAACCTTAACTTCACAAACACCATTTGTTGAGGGTTGTGTTTCATTATTAGACCTGGTCTCTAACTGTACTGAGCTGCTAAACTCTTTTGCTCGGTGGCATACTTTAATTATATCATCAATAATCTCTTCAAAGTAAATTATGTTATTTTCTATTTCATCCTCTTCTATAAGAGCCTCAATTTTAACATTTACTTCACTTAGAGCAACCTTTTTAGTTTCTAATATGAAAAGCTGCGCAGTCACTAAGCTTAAATCCTCTTGCTCTATGGCAGAATCTATAGTGGCAATGACTTTTGTAATTAGACCTTTGTAGGCGCTTCTCTTTTTTTTAAACTTGTTCAATTCAGCTGCACTCATCTTCAATGCAAACAACAATTGGGCTCAATGCCAAATAAGCTGAATTGGCAAAAATACTTAACCAAACTGATCAAACGCAAATTTTGTTTTTTTCAAATAAACTGAATTGCTGGGTGGGGTACTGACCAACCACCAGTATGGAATACCAAATTTTTCACCCAAGTAACTGGCGCATCGAAGTCTACAACCTTTGCCTACGAATAATAAACCAAAATTAACCAAACCGGTAAAAATGTAGGCCAAAAACAACGACAGAAGAGTGGCCAAGTTTCGCAATCGGGCGACCAAACTTTCTACCCTGGGACCTTAACTCAATTATGCTCAACCCGTCTAGGCCTAACTTGGGCTACAATTTGCACAATCAGAACTTTGCCGAAAAATAGTCACTGACTCAGTCTTGGGCTAGAATCCGGTTCAAGAACCATGTTGCCCAAGCTCTGAAGGGCCAGTTCAACCTACAGCCTAAGTTAAGCTAGAATTAAAAACTTACGGACTTGGAGGTCCTATTAGGTCCTACCTCAGGGTTGCTGACTCGATATGGGCCTACCTTAGGCCTCAGTTGCATGAATTTAAGATAAAAAACAAAAGGGGCACTATTTATGGTCTTCTTTCTAAACCTTGCAACAACAACACAACCTGCACTATTGCACGATGCAACAATCTTGTATCTAAACAACCAAACTGAATTGCAAGAGAGCTCTCTATAAGACCACACCCTGTAAGTACGGCATTCCACAAACGAGTAGAAAAGACGCGCAGCGCCCCAAAAAATGATGCCACAAGAGTACCCAAACAATGATGCCACAAGAGCCCAAAAATGCTAACTCTAAATTAAGTGAATTTTTCACTAACCTTACAATTATGAGATGGATATATACACACCTTAACTTAATATATACAAGCAATGCTACATCAATCAGCTTAGTCATCATATCGCCTTGGGACAACAATGGTTCTTCCTCTTCTAGATTTTCTAACAGACAGGAACGAACGAACGATTCGAGTTCTCCATTTAAACCGGGCCACCGGCCACCAGAAATAAGCTCTCCCCAGCTTTCATTTTCGTTGCGCCCATGTGTTCACCCTGAAGTTCCTCCACTAAATTCGACCTGCCTTCATTCAGAATTATTACTCTGTGACCCATAAGAGACAGCCATTTTGAATTGAGAGTCAAGACTGACGTTGATGAAAAGGCTGTAATTCACTCTTAACCTTAGTAGACCAACCAACTGAGCAGTCTGTACTGGTCTGTACTGGTCTATCTGTACTGCAGTCACTGGAGCGGAGTCCAAATACTACACCAAGTGAACCCATTCTGTAGGTATAGGTACGCATTCATTTGGATTTTCTAAAGGCAACCTACTTAGAACATCAGTCGTACCCAGACGTTTGCCTGACCGATGTACTAAGTCAAATTTATAGGCGTGTAGAATCAGTGCCCATCGTTGAACCCTACCCGAGGCCATACTGGAATATTTTTAGTAGGTGAAAATAAACTTAAATGAGGCTTATGGTCAGTGATTAATTTAAATTCATGACCCCCAAAGATAAAAATTAAATTTCTTTACTGCAAATACTTAAGCTCAGGCTTCGCATTCAAGTTGTGCATATCGCCTTTCAGTCTCATTTAGTGTTCTAGAAGCGAAACAGATAGGCTTATCTATACAGTCAATGTGGTGAGATAGCACTGCACCAATTCCATAAGAAATGCTATCTGCTGAAACTACAAGAGGAAGTTTAGGATCGTAATGCACTTGGAGAGTGGACTTTAGTAGTACGTCCTTTGAAGCCTCAAATGCTTCCTTTTGGGTTTTCTCCCATCTCCACTGTTCCCCAGATCGTAATACTTATTTAGGGGTTCAAGAAAAGTCGATGCATTAGGCAAAAATTTCCTATAAAAGCTTAGTAGACCTAAATAAGCTTGTAACTGCATGATGTGTTGTGGAGTTGATGCATTTTTTATTGCTTCTAGTTTACCCACCGTTGGATGAATGCCCGAGGCATCTATGCCCAAGTACAAAACCTCATTTGTGACCCAAGAACACTTTTCTTTTTTTAGCTTAAGTCCAGCGTCCGGGAGTCTTTTTAAAACTGTTGTTAATCTAGTTAGGTGTTCTCTTTTAGATGAACCTGAAATGGGGACATCATCTAGAAAACAAAGTACATCCGGAATGTGACCTAGAACTTCGTCCATTGTTCTCTGAAAAATACCCGGAGCCGATGCTATTCCATAGCATAGCCTATTGTACCTATACAGGCTTCGATGCGTATTTATGATAGTTAGCTCTTTAGAATTTTAATTTAAACTTAGTTGAGCATAGGCTTGTGACATATCTAGTTTTGTAAAATATTTACCCTCAGCAAGAGAGCTAAATAATTCATCAGGCTTGGATACAGGGTAGCAATCTAGAATGGCTGCTCTATTTGTTGTTAAACGGTAATCCCCACATAAACACACTGACTTATAGTACAGGAACCACCAGAGCAGCCCACCAAGCGTGTAGGACTGGTTCGATAATTCTATCTTTGAGCAGTCTATCAATTTCTAAATCTACCTTCTCCCGCAACGCATGTGCAATTGGACGAGCCTTGCAAAATTTTGGAGTTACATTAGGGTTCAGCTCTATACAAACCAGATGGTCTTTTAGTTTGCCTACTTTAGGCCCGAAGAGAGAAGAAAACTCCGTTAACAACGAATCTATGTCAGACGGATATGTGAGTGTATGCGCATCTGCACGACCCCTTGGCAAAATTTTGTCAATAAGCACTTTCAAAGCATCGATCCAATCACCGCCTAGTAGAGTAGGCACTTGCTCATCCACCACTAAAAGAGTTAAAGGCTGAGATAAATTTTTCTTGCTAAGTGTAACCGTGATTTAGGCTTATCCACAAGTAGATATTTGTATGTTATCATATTTTTTTAGTATTGTTTAAGATTTGTGTAGTTTAGGTGTATTTTTTAAAGTTTTGTGGAAAGCTGTTTTAGACATGACAGTTCGGGTAGCACCTGTATCTAGTTCTAGAGGAACTGTAATTCCATTTAGACCTACTTCTATAATATATGGACCCGTGCTATCACCATTCTGGTGCTCATAAAATAGGTATTCCGCTCCATTGTTCGAAGTATTTCCATTTGGAGGATTATCACTAGAAATGTTAAAATTAGAATTTTCACCCTTTTGTTTCTATGAAAAACAAACTTTAGCTATGTGGCCTATTTTACTACAATTTCGGCAAACTGCTTCTTTAAAAGAACAGTCCTTCTTCCAGTGGTGTCTTCCACATCCAGTACATGGTTTGGAAGGCTTTTCATCCTGTTTAGCGCTAGAATTAGTAGGTTTAGTAGTATTTGCAGCATACTTTTTATTTGTTTGCCTAGTAGGCTCATTAGGTCTGCCAGTCGTAGAAGATTTAAAGCTATTTACTTGTTGGGCTTTACTGGTGTAACTGTCAAAAGTTCTAACATCTTTAGCAGCTGCTTCTCTAGCCGCAGCTACTTCAACAGGCTGACTAAAAGTTAGGTCCTGTATAGCTAATAGGGTTCTCTGGGTATTCTCCGCTTTGAGACCCATTCAGTGGCGGACCTACATTTTTGGGACCCTGAAGCTTGAACTGTTATGGGGGCCCCTTCGCAACCAGTAACAATAGGGCAACATCCAACAAGGTTCAAAGGGCCTTGCTGCCCTTGCAAGGACCTCGAGGCCCAAATGGCGGAGAACGGGATGGTGGGGTGGTGTCCTTGAAAATGGGCCATACAGTGAGCCCCTTCCCACCAGCAACGAGGTCTGGGTAACCGCTGTTATCTTCTTCAATGGGGTTGTTCTATGGCAAATCACCACAAATTTTTTAAAAATTTAACCACTACATCTCAGATTTTGATTAAAATTGCTGTACTGCACCAACGAAGGATTCGAGGATCCAGCTGCCAAAATGTAGACTATGAATAGATTCTGGCGAGCTCAGCGAGCCCATACAGCTGGGGGTTCGGGCGCTGCAAGCCCCGAGAAAATTTTGAAATTTGACCAATTACAGGGGCATTTTGAGGCCATATGAAATGGGTATTAGAGCATATTCTAAGGTCAATATTAAGTACTTCAACCCATTGGCTTATGATTCTATCACTAAAATAGCCTTATTTTAATAACAAACACTTAAAAAACTCCATCGATTTTGTTGAAAAATTCACTCATTAAAAAAAAAATTGCTTCAGGGCCCCTCCTGGATTAGGGGCCCTGAAGCTTAAGCTTCATTAGTTTCGTAGTAGATCCGCCACTGGACCCATTACAAACCTATCTCTTAGCAATTCATCTGATTTGTCCCCAAAATTACAAATACGAGCGTAGGCTTTTATACCAGCAACAAATTCTGCAATGCTTTCATTAGCAGTCTGATACTTAGAATAAAATTTAAAACGTTCATAAATGAGAACCACTTGTGGTTTGTAGTGATTGTTTTGGGCTGGAACCAATTCAGTGTAGGTGCAAATTTCCGTTGCTTTAGAAGCAACTAGGTCTTTGGCGAAGCTGAAAGTTTTAAGGCTTATTATAATTAGGAAATCAGGTACTTTCTTACCATCTGGAATAAAATTAGCCTAGAAAAATAACTTCACCCTAGTGGCATAAGATTTGAAGTCCTCTTTCGAGTCTCGTAGGGCTTTAAATTGCAAATCACCGAAATGCTAAGAACAAGACCAATTTAGGCCAAATAACATGAATTAGGTTAAGTAGGGTTTAAATTTAATGAAGTTACTGCCCAGTTGTGGGTGAACAGGAAATTGTATTAGAGTTAATACTCAATAGGAATTAATATTAGAGGTAGGTCGGAGAGACCTAAATGTTAGCAAGGTAGCTTACCGACGAAAGCCAACCAAATCAAACGATCCACACTAGGCTAGGCCACATCCACTTTTCCAAACAAACAGAATCCCATCCTCATCGCCAAAGGTACTTACAGGTGCTTTGTTTTTTAACTTCTTTCGGGCCTATCATTTGCGCCAGCATCAACAAACCTCGACCAACCCAGTCGTACTTTACAAATTTAGAAACTATAGACATTACCCCTAACTGACATAATAATTAGATAACTTAACCGAATCACCAACTCGTTATTTTAGATTAGACACCAAATAGGATTTAGAATCAACGATTGCTGCAGATATAAACATACATGCTGCTTAGGTCAGCCCATCAACCGAACAGGCGGCGTCTTAGTGTTTATGTTTTTGTGTTTTCATTTATTTTCCTTTTAGTGACTTTTCCATTCAGTGACTTTTAGTCTATATATATATATATATTTTTTTTTTTTTTAACTGCAAACAACACAGTATAATTAATGTAAAGAACGACGCTTGTGTAGATGAACGTTCCGCACAAGATGAGGAGGGAGAACGAACAAATGAAAAATGAGGTAACCACCCGGGAATCGAACCCGGGATTCTGCTCGTATGTAGGAGAATTACGACTTCTGATTAATCGAGGTCCATGGTGTAGTGGATAGCAGTAGTATAGCCGCAAAAGGTTAGAGTGCAGGAATGTTGCAAGTGATTACGTAATGTTGCAAAGGGGGGGGGGTGTTGAAAAGGGGTGGGGGTGTTGCAAAAAAAATCCCCCAAAAGGGACCTTTGTTGCCAACCGGGGTTGCAAGGGGCATGTAACTTGGAGGCGGAGTTCTCCCCCAAGCTATTCCCCCCAAAGGGCCAGAAAGGAGGAGAGAAAGGAGGAGAGGTGTTCACCTGGCAGGAGCCAAGTGCATATTAAGACTTCAGCCGAGTAGACGTTGTCTTATAGGCTCATAATCAGCCAGTTGGCTTAGAAGGCGTAAATGGCTTGAGTTGCCAGATAGCGCCATGTATTCAGTTTGTGCTATATATTTAATTCTAATCGAAGACTGAGTTGCCAGATACCAATATATACATTATTATATACGCCTAATCAGCCAGTTGGCTTAGAAGGCGTAAATGGCTAGAGTTGCCAGATACCACTTTTTAGCATTGCCAGATACCATTGTATACATTTAGAATTCCGCTAGTAGGTTTAGAAGGCGTAACATGTTATAATTAGAATTAAGTAAAACAACATTGCATCATTCTTTTTATTATAAATATATAGAAAATAAATATACATTTCAATAATAAGAAATATATACACACACACAATTATGGAGATATATAGAAAATAAATATACATTTCAATAATAATTGAGGAATATGCATATAATCAAAAAATATATACACACACAATTATGGAGATATATAGAAATAAATATACATTTCAATAATAATTGAGGAATATGCGTATAATCAAAAAAATATATACACACAATTATGGAGATATATAGAAATAAATATACATTTCAATAATAATAGAAATATGCATATAATCATAACAGTACAGGAGAAATATCAAGCAAAATATATAATTACATTTCACTTTTTTTTCAAAATACTAAACTCGCACTTAATCGAGTTTACAATTACATCATTATTGCTCTGCATTACGCAGTATACGCGGTTTAATAATATTTCACCGCTTAAAGTATAGGGAAACCTGTATTCGATATGAAGGGCTTTCATATCGTTCAGTACTATTTTTGTTCCCACTTTACAACCGGTTGGTAAATCATCTTTAAATACGTCTAGAATACAATCAAAAGCACGCACAAAGAGTTCATCGTTAGCTACATTATTAAACACAAGTTTATAAACACGCTTTTCCAATCGAGGGTTTATTTCTACCGACTCGAGCTTTTCAATCGTGAACTCACTCAACAGAGCGGCAATTGAAATAATCTTCTAAATCGTTACAACTGCGCGTTATATAAAGAAATAGTTCTTCAGGGTGAACGGTGTAGGTGAGCTCAGCCTTGTACCGATCAATTGCTTTGTACCAAAGTTCATGGTATTTCAAAGAGTCTAAACTTTTTAAATAAACGTCCAGCTCTAGACCATTCTCACCAGCCCTACACTCGGTAAACCCGTCGAGCAGAGCAGTGTATGCGTATTCAAGTACTGTATCAAAATAAAGCATTCCGTAACACGCGCGTCTAATATAGGTTTCAGCTTGCGGAATCCGACGATTTCAAACATTCTGTCGAGGATGAAACGGTTTCGCGTAGGAACAAGAGCGTTATTATCAGAAGCATTCTTCCACATCAGCCGTATATCAATGCACGGCCGATCGTTATTTATACACAGCGTACATACAACGGCGTATGAGTGTGCGTCACTAATCTGCTCTCTTCTTGTACCTACGTTAGCAGGTATTTTATAACGATCTTCACTCCACTTCTCAACTATCACGAAGATTCTATTCATCTCCTCGACACTTAAATAAACCCGTTTGTTTGTTTGTCTACATTCCGTGTCCAGTATATAGCTAACGGTACCGGATTTACGCCTGAACACGCGCAACGATTTCGTCACGGACACATCGTACGAGGCGTTGAGAATGCTGCTCAAAGGAAGTTCCATCGTATTCGAGGAGCGCACGTCCACTCGGTTCAAGCTCTGAGATAACTATGAGCCGTGTGAGGCACGCAGGTAGGCAGGAACGGTTCGACGGGCGGCTGACTCGATGATACGTGAATGGGCTTGTTCGTATGATCCGCGAGTCGCACCGAATTGTTGTACATATTTGTTTTCCCGGTACAAGAATTAATTTCATCACTACCAGCCTACGCACCAGACAGTTTACCTCAGGATAAGAACTAGGCACATTTTATGTTTTACTAAACATCTTCACACTCCGGCGCACTATTTGAGAGGAACATATGCTCATATTTTTCCTTTCTGACCATCAAACGATACTCGTCTCTAAAGTCTGTTAAAAACTCACGCAGGGCACTAGCCAGAACCTCACTACGAACCTCATCATGATATACATTAATATAGTAATAAAAATACTTAAGATTGTCCATGATCACGAGATTCACATTTTCATTCGTACGGTATGAATAATCGACATGGTGTAGCATGACGTAATACCACTTGTCACACCACCCATCTGCAAGACTCATTATCCATACTTGCTGCTTCTCTTCTTCACGCGTTGTTTCTTTTACTTCACGGTATATGTGAGACTTTATAAAGTTTAGCTCTACAGCATACTTCAGCAAATCGTCTGTGCAACGAAAGCCTTCAACGGTCTCACCAGAACATCCGTAGAGTATTTGTACATCTTGCAACTTCGCACAATCCAATGTGGGTTTAAAAGAGGCATAGGAGGGAGGAATAGGAAGTTTTTCAGAATCCACCACATCCTGGCACTTTGCTGAATACCATTTCATAAACGTTGTACAAGCAATATTAAAGGCAGCCATTTGAATACACGTCTGATCTTTTCTTCTGAATACACGTCTAATCTCTCGGGCTTACTGCAGTCGACTGACCACGCAGGGACTCCCAGATAGTAGCATGACTCACGGTCTTACAGTGGGCGGAGCTTAGAACTTTCACCTGCGTACACACACACACACACACACACAAACAAAGGAGAAAGTGAAACGCTAATTGAAACATGATTTATTTAATAAACGAGATATTCAAGTTATATATATATATTTACAAATACGATTTAATAAACGAGATATTCAGGTTATATATATATTTACAAATACGTGTAATAAATCAATAGATACATCAAAGATTATATACAAGACAAATACGTGTCAGTTAACAATAGAAGCATCAAACGTTATGGTATCCAAAGGGTACGGTATCATAGGTACCAGGTGACTGGTAACGTTTCCTATAGGTGTTACGGCACACCTTCGTACCCCTAAGTTCCTTCACGCCCCCCAGCTTCTGCGCCCGAAAATTGTGGGTGCCTACAATTAGTTGGGGAGGTCGTTCGCCCTCATCATCGTCCAAACACACTAGATCCTTCAAAGATTCAAAGTTAACAACCCGCCGATTCGCATGGTTGAGCGTAATACCCTTTGCCTTCACGATATATTTCATATCCTCCCCCACCCTGACCCGTACCCCATAAGTTTTAGGTCCTGTTGAGACAAAAGAGTCGGCGTATGCGTTGTCCCCATACTCATCCTTGATCTCATCAGTGAGCTCGCCGAGGAACTCCCCAATAGCGGGCATGTATTCACTCTCCCTCTCTGTGAATATCACGCTATCTGTATCGGCATACAATACTCTCCGCCCAAGAGAATGCAATAGACCCCAAAATTTTATACGGGCGTAGGGTGTTGTGAAGCTGGCCACAGGTATGTTTGTAACCCTTGAGGTATCTGTGGCCAATTCAGTGTTGTTGTACTTTATTATGTAAGTATTACCTACATTCACGATCTCCATGACCTACAGTGCCCGCGAAAAGTATCCGATCACCCTTAAAATTTGTATTTTTTACATAAAAAACAATGTTTAAATGTATACTAACCTTATATTAGTATTTTGTCATCTGTCCTTTGGTTTGGATGACTTGTTCTAGACGTTTTGGCATGGATTTAATCAAGTTTTGACAAACTTCCACTGATATTTCCTTGCACCATACCTTTTTGATGGCCTCTTGTAATTTTTCGACTGAGCCAGTGTCGTGGCATTCAACCTTATTTTTTATTATTAGCCACAGATTTTCTATCGGATTGAGATCTGGACTATTACCAGGCCAATCCAAAATATCAAATTTATTGTCAGTAATCCATTTTGTCACTATTTTGGCCCTGTGACATGGTGCACCATCATGCATGTATGTTTTTGTCCTTTGGATTGCCATTGCCATTAGAAGTTTATCCTGTAGCATTGCTAAATACCGTGCACCATTCATAGTTGTGTTCTTCGGAAGAAAATATAAGTTTCCACGCCCATAGTAACCGAAACAACCCCAAACCATCACACTTGGAGGGTGTTTCATTGTCTTTAGGGTGTATTTAGGGTCCATCCTATTTGAGCCAATAGGCCGGTGAACCTTTTTTGGACAACTTCTGAATGTCAAAAATGTCGACTCATCGCTAAATAAAACCTTCTTCCAGTCATCAACAGTCCAATGAATGTATTTTTTACAAAATGCGACACGTTTTTTACGCATTTTTTCATTAATGAACGGTTTCTTAGCAGCATGGCGAGATGGTAATCCGAGTTCTTTTTGGAGCCGCTCCTGGATAGTTCGTTCAGAAACACCAGATAACAAATTATTCATATTAAATTTTATTTCTTTCGCAGTTATTGTTGGGTTTTTTCAATACTAAACGTTTCATAAGTTTGTCTGTTTGCGAATTTGTTTTTCTCGGTCTGCCAGATCGTTTTTTAGGGACTGGCGTGGTTAGGCCACCATTGTTCTCAGCCCGTGAAACCCATAAATTAACGGTACTTTGGGATATGTTTAATTCCTTAGCTATCTGTCTCTGTGATTTCCCACATGCATGCAAAGCAACAATAGCACCTCGACAATCACTCTTAAGTTGTTTTTTAGCACACATTATATATAAATTTTATTTACACCACTTTCTGTAAAAAAAAAAAAAATATCAAGAAATTTACACAAACAGTGAAATCTGACAAATTTGAGACACAGCCACCCGCAACGAAGGCTACCAGAACACTAATTTGAGAATGCGTTGGATAGCTCTCATATCAGCGAGCAACCTCAAAGTTACCAGATGTCGCTAGAACAAATAGAAAGTGAATTACGTGTGTCTGAATATCAAGGGAAAATATTGTATTTTCTTGAGTGATCGGATACTTTTCGCGGGCACTGTATTTATCGGGAGCATTGGCATAATCCCAGACATCACTATAACTTTGTGCCAAATGAATGTTCCCTTTGCCGGTATTCTGCGCAAATTTTCCCCATAGACTGTTTAGACACAACTTTGCACTAAAGCGCTTGCCAGGGTTCTTTGCAATTTGGACACGATTAAGTTGTATACCTTCGCGGTCGCGGTAACGTTGAATATAGGCAGACTTTTCATCTTCGGTATCAACTCCTCGCGGATACCCTGATGCCTCAACCTTATCCTTCAAAAAGGCGTTTATATATGGTGTGAAGAGGTTGGGTAGCTTCTGAAACCTCCACACCTCAAGTATCTTCAGTATTCTATAACCATGGCGTACGGCTAGGGCCAGCTCAGGACTTGTATATACGCCTCTGATCTTACGCTGGTGGGGTGTATGGTTACAATCGCCGTTATCCTCTTCCGCGCACTTCACGCACAGGGGAAACATGAGCTTGTCGTCGATGACGACAGGTAAGATTGGCATCCATAAATTGCGTGGGGGGAGTACGTCTACGAAAGAGAGCCCAAAGTAACGATCATTCAAATTTCTTGAAAATTCATTGATGGATGGCAAGTTAGGTCCCACCAGTTTCTCAGGAGCGCCCACGGGGTACGGATTGTTCTTCATCACGTATGGGTATAAAGAACAGAAATCGTAGTAATGGAGCTTCACACCCTCCGTAGGTGGAAAGTATAGTCTGAATGGATTTGTACGTCCTCCAAACAAGCTATCACCACATTTGAGAGGATCCAGCACCATTGAACGCTTGATCGTGTTTATTTCCTCACGGTACACCTAGTCTGTCTCCATCCGTGCATCATATTCATGCTCCCACAAGACTTTGTGAGTGAACTGTGATCCTATAAGTTGATCGCGGGTGCGGGTCCGTGCAAGACAGTCGGCAGGAGATCTACCGTGGATATCTCGGGCGATTCCGCACTCAGGACGGGGGCATCCATGCCACCAGCAACCGTTAAAGGAGTACACAGTCTTCACACCAGTGACACGGTTTTCACTTAACCCATCAACCCCAAAAACACGTCCATTAATCTTAATAGGTACTTCACCCGTGTTGCGGGCGTGCTTTATGTATACACCTGTCTGTTGCTGTAGGTGTATGAGCCAGTAAATAGCCTTGTGTCCGTAACTGCGGGGGTTGTTTCGGTGAATAATGGCTAAGGTGTCTTTAGGCATGAAGTTATTCTTGAACACCGTAAAACATAATGATGCGATGGTGGTTGCGACTTGCAGCGGATCGCATTTGAAACGGGCTATGTACATCCTTCTAAAGGCCTGGAAACATACTCTAAGCACGCGCACATCATTCACGCAATAACGCTCACATTCATCAGCTATATTATAAGGGTTACTTTCATTAAAACTGTTGTAGTATCGATCAAAGTCTTCACGTTCATCCATACAGTCAAAATAATGTTTGGGTGGTGGTGGGCCTACGTAGTTTAAAGTCTCGCCTGGGTAGCTTTGCTAATTTACAAGGTGTGAATAATAAAGTGTCTTTAAATTGTACATTGCCTCTTATTTGCATCTGTATTAATTTGTTGGCTCTTTTCAATGGATCACCTGTAAATATCTCAGAGGATTCGTGTTCAAGCAACTCCTTATAAAGGAACTGCGTGTCAAACTTTGCCCCGTTATGGGCGAGAATATACACAGTCATTTTTTTGAACTTGTCGGCTAACTTGACAATATAGGACACAAATAGTTTCACAGGACTATCGCGGACATTCGTTTTAAAAAAAAACGTTTGTCCGTTTACCGCATATGGGGCACTCGTCACATTCGTTACCCATACACTCATCACAGATGGTCTAGCTCACAAGTAAATGTGGAATTACCTCTTTGGTTTCAGCGTTCGTATATGTTTCTATATCGTAGTATACAGTTATACAAGGGTTATTTTTAGGCTTAGCATCTTTCATATAACATACATGCTTTACTCCATCCGCCTTATATTCCTCCTGGCATGTAGGACAGTGAATTACGTCACACTTGTGCTTAAATTTTCCCCAATTATCCATTGTGTGAACCATACCACATTCACAGATTCTCATTTTCCTGCACGTGCCAATTGATTTATGGAAATCAAAACAGCTATTATTGAAAAATGTGCGTCTACACACATCACAGTCTCTCTTCTCAGCGTCAACTACACGGCTTTCACATTTGGTGCTTTTACACTGCTCACATACCATGTGACATTCTTTACAATGTCTCACAATATCATCCGCAAACTTGAGGCACCCCTTACACAAATCATGATGTCTCCCATATTTTCGACTTTTGTCATAACTCGCGTAAAGCCACCTTATATTACGGATGGGGAGATACGTTGTCCCTGACAATCCTAAAATAAGGAGGGGTCTTGTACGATCTCTCACACAGCTTTTAAAAACATACACAGTCCTACAACGATCATCCAACCCAAATACAACTATACGGACATTCATTTCCTGTTCTACCCTTCTCAACTCTTCAGGACCCATATTACAGTCAAATTCAAGTTCACAGTCTACAGCTAGTTTACGGGCACGCTCCACGACCGTAGGCAACCAAATTTTGGGGGCCTGTGTATTTTGTACAGTAAACATATGTGCTAAGAGTACTGCTATAAAGCCGCAACCACGATCGACGTTTATATGCTTTCGGTAAATAGTCGGAGAATTGAAGTTAAGAGTATACGGTATGGCACTATGACCGGCAACACGGAATACACGATCAATATTTACCGTGAAGTTGTCCATATTAAAGGCTATACTACTTTGGGCGGCTTGCATTATACGTCCTCATATATCGGGTGGCCACAAAAAAACTTTACTTAATTCAAAGTTTAATAACTGCAACAATTCAAAACTTATGCGATTGAGCTTTGGCACACATTAACAGATGGTTATAATCTATAATTGCTGGAATTTTCAAATATGTAGATTCTATAGTTTTGTTACAGTGAACAATTTAAAAGCATCTGTCTAAAAATAGCATGCCGAAGAAAATGAATTTGAACTTAAAATTTACTTAAACAAATGGTCAATGTGACCACCTCCCTGTTGGTAAACTGCCCTCAATCGCTTCTTCCACGAGGAGATGCACTTTCGAACCTTATCTAAGGTGATATCCTCCCATGCTCTACTGATTTTCTCCTTAAGTTCATCTTCGGTGAATTTGTCTTTCTGGCTGCCGTAAACCTTCACCATGAGGGAATCCCATACTGAATAGTCCATCGGATTACAGTCGGGAGACTGAGGCGGCCATTCATCCTTTTTGATGAAATTAGGGGTCTCTTGCTCTAGATGATTTTGGGTCGCTCGGCTTGTATGGGCGGGTGCCCCATCTTGCTGGAAAATGTAGGCCTCATCAGGATACAGCTGACGACAATCAGGAAGTAACCCATTATCTAACAGGTTGATGTAGCGCTCAGAGTTAACTTTAGTTTCGTTTGTGGCAATAAAATGAATTCGTGTTTTCCCCTTCCATGAAATTCCCGCCGATACCATTACTTTTCTGTTGAATCGTGAGGTTTCATGATAAAGCCTGGAGGGAGGAATGTCCTTTTTCCTTGAACCATAAACCCTGTCATTTTGCCTGTTCTTGGCCACCTCCAACGTGAAATCCTTTTCGTCTGTAAACACAACTTTTTGCACGTCTTCAGCTGAGTAGCGTTCATATAGGGATTTACAGCGGGTCTTTCTACGCTGTCTTACATTCTGATCACGCCGAGAAACTCGAATTCTCTTGTAGGCCTTCAATTTCAAACGTTTTACAATCCCTTGTACAGAGGAGCGAGAAATCCCAAGGTCGTACGCAATCTGTCTCTGGGAGCGATGAGTTCCTGGTGTATTCTCCTGGGATTGAATCAGTTCCTCCACGGCAGCCTTATTTTCTTCTGTTGAAACACTTTTGGGCCTGCCGCTGCCGGGTTTTCTAGCTGTTGATCCAGTATCCTTTATCTTTCTTATTAAGTTATAAACACTTTGACGAGTCCAGTTCTTTGCGGGGAATTCTCGGACAATCCTATTTCCATTCCAACCTTTTTCCTTGACACATGCTTCTATGATGGCTTTATCACTTTTACTTAACGTCATGCTGGCGGGGTTTTAGCGGAAAAATAAAAGAAAGCAAATTCACATTAGGTTTAGCCTACGCCAGCGCGCGTGTCATACTACGCTACATTAGGTTTAGCCTACGCTAGTGCACGTACGTGTCAGATGCACACCAGGCATGCTATTTTTAGACATGCTTTTAAATTGTTCACTGTAACAAAACTATAGAACCTACATATTTGAAAATTCCAGCAATTATAGATTATATGCATCTGTTAATGTGTGCAAAATCTCAATCGCATAAGTTTTGAATTGTTGCAGTTATTAAACTTTCAATTAAGTAAAGTTTTTTTTTAGCCACCCGATATATTCTACATCTTCAGCCGCCAAACGTCTAAATGGCACTATCACCCAATAATCGTCTACATCACCGTCATCTGACCCGAATCCAAAGGACAGACTCGTCCTGACTTCACGCTCGTCGCGATTCTGAAGAGCAAACTCTACAATACGCTGTACAACCCGGCGTAGCCCGCGCTCAATTCCATTGCTATACATGGCTCTAGGGTCGACCCTGACTCTATACCGATTTCTAGTCAAGGCTGGGGTGGGGGCTGCGGAGCGCACCAATTCGATCGTTATATCATCCTCAACAGAACGGGGGGCAACTGTGGCGGATGAATTAGGGGGTATATTAGCGGAAGGTGCTGATGGGGGGCCTGTTGCTTAGGAGGTTGATGGTTGGGGATCTATTATTGTAGACTTAACAGAACGGGGGGCAACTGTGGCGGATGAATAAGGGGATATATTAGCGGTGCAACAGGCGCGTATTTCGGTCGCCTTATACCTGACGTGGTGTTCTCATACCTCCGCTTTGGACGTGCTACCGGTATCGCTGGTGAGGATTCGTTGGCAGGGGAGGAGATCACAACTACACTGTCGTCGAGGTCATCCGTAATGTCAATGATGGGATGCTCTACCTCATCGTCATTCACAGTTCTGTGGGAGAATAAAGCAAAATATAAGGAACAGCACTCAAAATTTGTAATATTTTGTAAATGACCCACTTAGGAGTGTGACGTGTTAGAAATGGACTCTGTAGAAAAATTCAGATTCACGAGCCCATCCACATGTATTATATCTGGACCTACAGGATGTGGTAAAACTGTGTTTATGCTTAAAATCATTAAAGATAAGGGGAAGATGTTCTCGAAATTTGTGCATAAAGTTATATGGTGCTATTCGACGTATCAATCAGTGTTCAACGAGTACCAAGATGATATTTTGTTCCACAAAGGCGTATATGACGTTAATTCGTTAAAGGGAAATGAACATACAATCATTGTAATTGACGATCTCATGTTGGAGATGGATAAAACGTTTGTCGAGACATTTACAGTATTCTCCCACCATCTTAACATAAGCGTGTTCTTCATCAATCAGAATCTATTTTTCAAAAATAGATACATGCGCGATGTGTCGTTAAATACGCAATATCTAGTCTTATTCGCGCAACGTAGAGATGTATCACAAATTGGGGTATTAGCCAATCAAATGTTCCCGAATCAGCGTAAGGAGTTTTTGGAAGTTTATAAAGAAGCTACAAGCACGCGTTACGGATATTTGCTTTGCGACCTTCATCCGCGAAACACGTTTAGAGTGCTTCTGCGAACGAATATATTTCCAAACGGGCCTGAAACGGTGTATATTCCAGAATGACAAAGAGACTAAAGAAATACCGTGAATTAATAAAAATCTATCATCGACTGCCCCGGGCAATGCAGCAGATGTTTATTAAAAATATCGACGCCGACTTTTTAAAATGCATCTGTGAAATCTGTCTTAACGTTATAAATTGCAATGTATCAATGAAAACCCCTCAGAAGGCTCGCCTACGCCGCTACAAGAACATAATACGTGCACTCGCTCGTAAAAGTCAAACTGTAGCGAAGAAAAAACGAATTATTGTACAAACAGGAGGGTCATTTCTCCCCATCTTATTTTCAGTTTTGGGTCCTTTACTGACTAGATTAATATAATGAAGAAAGTGGTAGTGATTCCTAGTGATGTAAAAAAAACGGTTTTTTTATTTTTTGTTGTTTTTTTTGTTTTTTTGTCGTTTTTTTTGTTTTTTTTCTGTTTTTTTTTTTTTTTTTTTTTTTTTTTAATAATTAATATAGATATTGCCAATTTAATTATAAGGTATACTTTTGCAATGATATATATTATAAAAATAAATAAATAAATAATAAAATAGGCCATATGGTACCAGTATAGAATGTCCTTTTCAGCCTATTTACAGAAAAAACTGGCCTCTTTCTTGCACTGAAAGTCTTGTATCTTGAGATCCATTAAACTTGCGAGAACACTGGCTGGGAGCTGACTGCCCATTGTCCAACCTTTCCAGGACTCTCCCATCCATTCCTCGGATTTTGAATCTCCCACTTAACTATCCTTTAGACCCGCGATGACATATTCCCCCCCCACGAGACCATCCATATATATATACATACACATACACCCATATACATATATACCAATATATACATAAATACTTATATACACATTTATATCTATTGTATACCCCATACACATGCATACATCCAGAATTCCAGATACATACGCATGCATACTCACATATATACCTACACAAACTCATACACCTCTATTTCGCCCTTTCATTACCTCCGAGATCATTTAGCACATACAGTAATATCCATACAGCCAAAAGAAACCAATTAAGCACAGACAGAGCAGCAAAGCTAGTATTTATATCCCAAAATGCAAAATTCCAAGAAAGTGAAGTAAAACATGGTGCTACATTGGCTTCGTCAACATCCAAATCTGCAATAAATACCAGTACCTGTGATATTGAAACTATTTGCTTTAATCAATCTAGTGATAATGATTCTTCAATGGAAATAGAACCAGATAATGAAAGTTAAACAGCATTAGGTTAACACAAAGGTTAAAGAAAGAGATGAATATTTATATTTTTTTATTTTCTATTTGGAATATATATATATATATATATATATATATATATATATATATATATATATATATATATATATATATATACACACACTGGTATTCTTGCCAATCACAATTATATCTATTGTTTTATACCAGTATTATGGATATTATACCAGTACCTGTGATATTGAAACTAGCATATATGCTCTACCCAATCTAGTGATGATTCTTCCATGGAAATGAAGGTTAACCAACATTAGGTTAACAAAAAGGTTCAAAAAAAGGTGAATATTTTTTTTTTCGATCTGGAATATATATACTGGTACTCTTGCCAATCACAATTATGTATATTGTTTGAAATGAGGAAGAATGTTTTATGTTCTAGTTAAAAAATATAGGTATATACATATAAAAAATGAGGGTTTGTTTTTCCTTTCTATTATATACTTTTTGTGTGATTCAGTTTTTCTAAAAGATGACTATATACATATACTAGGTATAACCGTATAAGCATGGTAGTATAGTAAATTATAGGTAATACTAATATACTTATTAGATTAAAGGAAGAAAAATATGGAATAAGTTTAAAACAATAAAAAACAAAAAAAAACAAAAAAACAGACTATCTTCGTTTTAAACAAAAAAAACGACAAAAAAAACAAAAAAAACGACACAATAAAAAACGACTCACATCACTAGTGATTCCCCACGAGGGTGTACGCTTCACTGCAAAGGAATACAGACACGGATCTAGATCCCCGTAAAAACAGACTTAAAAGAATGGAAAGCGAATTGCTAGCCCTATTAAACAGTGAAAAAACACCTGATGAGAAAAGGATCTTATACCAAGAAGCTCTGCAGAAATTTCTTCACGAGTACGAAAATTATAAGAGCCCTACAGAGATTCCTGTAGTTATTAGGCACAGCATGGGGGACGATGGACATGGCGACATAGGATCTGTGCCCGACGATACAGCTGACCAACCAAAAAGATTAGCCACACAACATATCGAACATGTATTAAAAAGCACCCTCCCACATACATTGATGAGTAAAGGCTTAAGTCTTTATAATCTATTGAATGAGGATCCAGCCATACAATGGACCGATACAGGCGAGATCATTGTGGAAGGATCAAAGGTACAGGGATCGAATATCGTAGACATTGTCCATGATCTGGTGAGAAAGTGGGATAGGCCATCACCATCAGGATGGAAGCATATTAAAGCAAGACTACAACAAATAAATGTCCCTAAAACGTTGATAGGAAATCTGAACAGGTTAAAAGACTTGGAACATGCAACGCATGTGACACAATTGAAGGCGCCGTCACCCCCGGCGGTAACACCTTTGAAGAGGAGCAAGAAGAGGTTAAACCAACCCTACCCACGTGCCTCTAAAATACGCAAATGGCTAACGTATTAACTAAACGCTATTATGACATTTCTACCCCAGCCTCTTACGGCGGCGTAGATAGACTGTACAGAAGTGTTTACGGAGTAGGAAAAAAAGATGTTGAAAGATTTTTGAGGGAGCAGGACGCTTATACGCTTCATAAGCCTGTGAGAAAAAGTTTAAAACAGCCAAGACAACGGCTTCCTCGATTGATTCTATTTGGCAAGCAGATTTAACAGACATGCAAAGATATTCTGTGTATAACGATGGTTACCGCTACATTCTATTCATAATAGACGTATTCTCTAGATATCTGTGGCTAGTTCCTCTGAAAAATAAATCACCTGAAACAGTTGCTAAAGCCACCAAAACGCTAATGTTAAAAGAAAACAGGGTTCCTGGCTATTTTTGTACGGATATGGGGAAGGAATTTATAGGCCGTGCTTTTCAAAACATGTTGACAGAGTTTAATATCAGCTATTACACAACCAATTCTATACATAAGGCTTCTTTAGCTAAAAGAGTTCAGCGCACCATAAAGGAACGCATGCACCGTTATTTTACACATAAAAACACATACAGATTTCTAGACATTCTGGAATCATTGGCATCATCCTACAACCGCTCACACCATCGCACGATTGGGACAACACCTAACGAAGTTTTAGAAAGAGGTACGCTCCCGAGGAGAGATGGAACACCAACACCACACTCGGCGCGCTTCAAAATTAATGATTATGTAAGGCTGTCGCGTTCGGGGAACAAATTCGCAAAGGGTTTTGAGCAAGGATGGACACGCGAGATTTTTAAAGTTAGGGCTATGAGACCTAAAGGTGAGATAATGATGTATTACATTGAAGGTTTGAATGGGGAAGAAATCTCAGGAGGTTTTTACCGCGAGGAAATGCAGAAAGTTGCGTTTAATTTAGGAAAAAATGTGTTTAAAATTGAGAAAATTTTAGGAAGCAAAGGTTCAGGAAAGAGAAAAATGTACCTGGTGAAATGGCTAGGGTACCCAGAAAGCTTCAACACCTATATAAAAGCTGATGCAATAATGAAGCTTAAATAGTGTGCAACATGGCTCCTAACCATTTCTACGTCACACTCCCGTCCTCCTCGTCCCTGTCTGTACACCCTAACAACACACTAGCCAACTTTGTAACAGAGCTCCACGGGCACATTGAATTGGGTCGTGATTCGTATGAGGTGGGGATATGCGAAATTCAGCTGGACACCATCTTTTTAAATATTGAACATAAAGAAACCGTTTTTACGATTCTTAGAGACATTGACGAGTGTGAAAAAGCTGGGTAGCTATGGATAAAACTATGCGTATCGCTCGGACTAAACTTGCACGGTATTACAGTACAGAAGTAAGACTAGGACCGGGTCAATATGGTTCGGCCGAGGATGTTGTGAGAGGCTTAAACGTAAGTTTAAGAAACTCAAACCTTACGAATGATTTAGTATACGAAATCGTAAACAACCCTGCACATACACTAATCCTAAAATCAAAGACTAACAGACGTATTAAAGACCATAGAAAGTTCAAAATTCTAACCAATGGCCGATATAGCGCAGTCTTCCAAAGAGACACATTTCATGAGACAGCATGACTTGTCCAGATTAATGTATCAATTGAAGATGGAGAAATTGGCTGAAAGGTCCCCAGACATGTGCTATATTTACAGTAATATAGTGGAGCACCAGTTTGTTGGGGATACCCAGGCACGCCTGCTGCGCATTGCTCACATCCCCAACCATAGAGGAAGGAGTTTGAGTATTACATATGACAGACCCCATTATGTACGATTGAGGGTGAAAACTTCCCATTCGGTAACGGGAGCTTAACAGTGAAGCTACACTTTCGACGCACTGAGTTATAATGGATAGAAAGCCTTTCACCGTCTATCGAGGGGTGAGATACCAGCGCGGTAGTGGACTTGGATCCATTTTTTCATCCATACTACTTACGGCTGTTCCTTTGCTGAAGAGGGGTGCCAGATACCTTGGAAGGAAAGCGCTACAATCAGGCCTTAACACTGCAGAAGACATATTGGCCGGGGCTAAACCTAAAGAAGCTCTAAAAAAACATTTAAAGCGTACACGGGACGGAATCATCAAAGATGCAAAGAGAAAAATGCGTGGTGGCGGGAAGAAGAAGAAGAGGGCTCCCCGGAAGAAGAAGGGGTCACGTGGTATTAAACGTAAAAGGCTATCAAAAAAGAAGTGCTGTAAGCGAATGAAACCTATGGTTGACCACTTTTTTGACTGATATAAGCTAAGGACATTGATCTCATGAATCATAGTTTGTTTACCACTTGTCGAGAGGGAGTCACTATTTCGCCATGGCACGCTTCATCCACCCATGTAGTTCACAATGCTGTAAATCGGAGCTGTCCCTTTTTGAGCTGCCTCCAACCCAAGTTTCTATTGAGCACAGTGACTTTATTACAATTAACCCTTTAAACACAATTAGTTCCCCGAGTCCACCTATAGAATTCGTGATACCCAGCTCAGGCCCTTACTTTTTGGATCCAAGCTGTGTGCACACGTACGCTAAGCTACGTATAGCCCATTCTGATGGAACGGTCTGCGATGACAAATGCTGTATACCCTGAAACAAACTTTCTGCACTCCATATTCAACCAGTGTGACGTATATTTAAATCAGACCAACATATCGGCAGGCACGGGGTACTATCATCTACGAGCCTATCTGGAAAATGTCCTCAACTTTTCCAAAGAAGCGAAGGCTACCTTTTTAAGTGCCGAGGGATATTATCAAACTAAAGATGAAAATAGTATAAAGGACAAATTTAAAAATTCTAAAAAGAAAATATACGAGTGTTTTGGACGGTTGCACACAGATTTCACTTTCCAGGAGAAGTTGCTTGTCAACGGGGTGGATATGAAAATAAAGCTCACCCGCACGAGTCCTGAGATCTGCTTAAATCTGGATGCTGATCAAGAAGAGGGTGCAAAGCCCGTTGTGGTTCACATTATGGACACATACCTCCGCGTACGGCGAGTGAAATTAAGTTCACCAAAACAACTAGAAATTGAGAAAAATTTACTAAACGCTACAGTGAAATATCCTATTAACAGAGTGCAATCAAACTATATACGGTTCCTGCAGGGTTGGCATCGAAGCAGATAGAAAACATTGCCCTGGGAAATCTTCCTAAAAGGATATTAATCGGCATGCAGGACCATGCTTCGGTGAATGGAAAATATAAAAAGAGTGCCTTTAAATTCGAGAATTTCGGACTTAAAAATATAACTCTATACGTTAATGGCACTGCTTTGGGTGGAACAATGGGTACGGACTATTCATCAGACGCTGTGTTACCTCTTTGTGCCAGAGCCTATAGTAATCTGACCCATATTGCAGGTGATTGTGATGAGCTTGGTAATGGGGTAACGCAGGAAGAATTCATTGATCAATTTAACCTTTATCCGTTTGACATTACACCTGACTTATCTGCTAGCGTAAATACCCATTTAACCCACAGCAGAGCGGAAACATCTCAGTGCGGCTGGAATTCGCCAAGCCTATAGACGCTCCTATTAGTGTACTAGTATATCTCGAATCGCAAGCCCTAATAGAAGTAGATAGATTTAGGAGCGTTATCACTGACTTTTAAAATGGATGCTAATACACTTCAGAAAGTAATGGAACGAGTCACACGTTCCAAATTTATCGGCGTGTTTGCGAAGAATGAAACATTGAGTTTGCCAAGTACGCGAGAATGCGGTAGTCTTATTGTGAACACAGATGTCATCGGTAATGAAGGGATTCATTGGATCGCTGTCTATTTTAAAAATAGACAGCGCCTGTACTATTTTGATTCACTCGGTACTCAACCCTGGAGTGACCCTATTATTGTAAAATTTCTCGCTCAGTTACATATTCCCGAAGTTGTATGGAACCCGTTTCGTGTACAAGGATATTTTAGTAATGTTTGCGGAATGTACTGCGTCTCATTTCTCATGCATATGTCATGTGATAAAGAATTTATAAATTTTTTAAATTTATTTGACCCGTGTCACACTCGCCGAAACGATGAAATGGTATGCAGACAGATAAAAATCCGTTTTCCAATTGTACGTACTCGTTGTATAGTATAATGTTTTTGTTCGTGTATTTGTAACGGTATATTCTGTAGTTGGTTATTGTACTGATTTCTTTCATTTAATAAATTTATGAAAATATATTGTGTCTTCTTACCCCAAAAAGATCGAAAAACACTTACATTATTTCGGTGTGACATTGCTTACTGATGACAGTATATCCTCCGTATTCATGACACGAGATTCTTCAAAAGATTGTATTACACGTGTCAAATCCTCATCGGACCTTAAAGGAATAATGTTCATTCTTTTAAAACATATACAGAGTACACAGACAGATCCCCATTATGTGAAGATATCTTTGGTTCATTTAAGAGGAATAACATTTAAAACGATTGCCATAAAAAATTTCGATTTTAGCATAATGGCGATGAGGTAAATCCAAATAACATTGATTGCCATAAAAAATTTCGATTTTAGCATAATGGCGATAAGAGGTAAAACCAAATAACATTTAAAACGATTGCCATAAAAAATTTCGATTTTTGGTGAGTATCTAAATGAAGTATTTGACGAGATACTACAACCCTCCATATATATATATATATATATATATATATATATATATATATATATAAATCGAATTATAGACACTTACATTTCTATGGTAGTCCCTTGCGTCGGATTGTAAGGAGCGTCACTGCAAATATCTTCAACGGTTTGCGTTGGAAATAATTCATCACGGTCAATCGCGTTAAAAAGATTAATTGCAGTTAATGCTGCAGTGTCACTTTCTTCATACAATTCCGGGGAGACGTACAGGTCCATGGTGGAGGATGTGTGACATTGCTGACTGATCAGTATATCCTCCGTATTCATGACACGAGATTCTTCAAAAGATTGTATAACACGTGTCAAATCCTCATCGGACCTTAAAGAAATAATGTTCATTCTTTTAAAACATATACAGAGTATACAGACAGATCCCCATTATGTGAAGATATCTTTGGTTCATTTAAGAGGAATAACATTTAAAACGATTTCCATAAAAAAATTCGATTTTAGCATAATGGGGATAAGAGGTAAAACCAAATAACATTTAAAACGATTGCCATAAAAAAATTTCGATTTTTGGCGAGTATCTAAATGAAGTATTTGACGAGATACTACAACCCTCCATATATATATATATAAAATCGAATTATAGACACTTACATTTCTATGGTAGTCCCTTGCGTCGGATTGTAAGGAGCGTCACTGCAAATATCTTCAACGGTTTGCGTTGGAAATAATTCATCACGGTCAATCGCGTTAAAAAGATTAATTGCAGTTAATGCTGCAGTGTCACCTTCTTCATACAAATCCGGGGAGACGTACAGGTCCATGGTGGAGGGAATGATTATTCACTGACGCGAAAATAGCTACTGTTACTCACAACTGAAATATATCTCCTTTTATATGCACAATCGCCAAGCTCCGCCCCAAAAGACCAGATGTTCGTAGTGATTGGTTGCCAGTGTAGCTGGGTGGAGCTATGATGTGTACCAATCCGCTATAACGGGGCCGGACGACTAATGACATCTTTATATTTTCTCAAAGAAATATATCCTAATTATATTTTTAAAAAAGCATTCGGTTTCCGCGTTAAACTGTGGGTCTAAGGCGGAGTGAAAACCTTAACCGTTGTTACAATTCGAGCTAGTTGTTGTTGTTATTATTATTAAAGAGAAAATCATGCATTAACATGCTTTTCGGTCATACTACTGCCCGGATCAAATGATCCTGTTATTTTAAATCTGGTTCAATAATCCTGTTATGTTGAAATGTGGAAGAGTAAGCAACGACCCCCATCGACGAGATTTATTTCTGAATCCACGTTAAACTGGAGGTCTAAGGTCGGGTGAAAAGCTTACCAATTCAGCGAGAAAGAGTTAATTAATTATTATTGCTACATAGAAAAAATCGTGCATTACGATGTTTTTAGGTCATACTACTGCCTCGGATCAAATGATCCTGTTATTTTAAATCCGGTTCAATAATCCTGTCATGTTGAAATGTGGAAGAGTAAGCAACGACCCCCATCGATGAGATGTATTTCTGAATCCACGTTACACTGGAGGTCTAACGTCGGGTGAAAAGCTTACCAATTCGGCGAGAAAGAGTTAATTATTATTGCTACATAGAAAAAATCGTGCATTACGATGTTTTGTAAAAACAAAACTCTCTCTCTCTCTTTATATATATATAATATATATATATATATATATATATATATATATATATAGAAAGAAAAGAGCATTCGGTTTCCACGTTAAACTGTGGGTCTAAGGCGGAGTGAAAAGCTTTCCAATTCGGCGAGAAAGAGTTAATTATTATTACTACTGTTACAAATTACAGTAGTAATAATAATTATATATATATATATATATATATATATATATATATATATATATATATATATATATAAATTATTAGAATTGGAGTGAACGGTGGTTTTTGCTCGAATAGATTGGAAGAAGGATTAACCCGCGATTAAAAAGGCCTCTAGGGAGACGATTCGAATTGACACAGTCTCACTTTCCTCATGTGTGTGTGTGTGCGCACACGAGTTGTTTATTCGTTTATTATATATATATATATATATATATATATATATATATATATATATATATATACACACAGATGGGGTGGGGGGTTTGGGGGAACGAGGGAGGAGGATCGTGTGTATTGAATTGCCGTATGTTTCAGATTTCTTCGTAAGCGCATTGAGAATGTGTTTCATTGTAGAAGTAATAACATTATTATTATTATTAAGATTTGGAGTGAAGGGAGACTTATCAAGAGCGGCCTGGAAAAAAGGTCTCTCGACAAGCAGGTGTTCTTCGAATTGACCCAGTCCTTTCCTCGTGTGTGTGTGTGTGTGTGTGTGTGTGTGTGTGCACGAGTTGTTCATACACAAACACAGATGGGGAACGGGCAAAAGATACAAGCATGTTCCTTTATTTATTAATGAACAAAAATCTCTCTCTCTCTCTCTCTCTCTCTCTCTCTATATATATATATATATATATACAGGGTGTCCCGTAAGTCTGGACCCATAGGGAAAAATAATAAAATTACAAAATAGTCCAAAAATTTATTTATAATATATTTTTTTATTATTTTTATTATTATTTTTATTATTTTTTTATTATGATCTTACTCCGCTGGAGTTTTATTTGTGGGGCCACTTGAAAGCCAAAGTGTACGAGGTCAAACTTCAGAACATTTTCCACCTTAAAGCACGCATTGTGGAGGCGTGTCAAGAAATTTCTGCGACTGTGATTCAGAAAGTGCTGTCGCAGTGGAGATTGCGTCTTCAACTATGTGTGCGACACAACGGCGGACACTTTGAACAGATTATGTAATAAATTTTTGGACTATTTTGTAATTTTATTATTTTTCCCTATGGGTCCAGACTTACGGGACACCCTGTATATATATATATATAATTGTGGGTATATCTAAGAAATGGAGTCAAGAGAGGTTTTGGTCGAGGTGACTGAAGAAAGGCAAAATTATGGTCAGAAAAAAAAAGCCTCTGGCGGTGATTCGATTTGGCCCAGATTGTCGGTATCCCTTTCCTCGTGTGCGTGTGTGTGTGTGTGTGTGTGTGTGCGTGTGTGTGTGTGTGTGTGTGTGTGTGTATAGATTTGAGAATACGATCGTGTGTTTTGGTTTTAATTCGGTGAAACGAGATACTACAACCCTCCATATATATAAATTCGAATTATAGACACTTACAGAAATCCTTTCCTCGTGAAAGGAAAAACAACGCTTAATGATTAATTTCGGTACTTGTGGGTTATCTGTCGCCACTTTTTAATATACCTATTGGTTATCTGTTTCCACTTTTTACTTGTGGGTCATTTATTTTTTAGTTAGGTTAGGTTAGGTTAGGTTAGTGTGTGGTTAGGTTAGGTTAGGTTAGTGTGAGGTTAGGTTAGATTAGGTTAGGTTAGGTTAGGTTAGAAGGAATAGTGGTTGAGATCGATGAGAGCCTGTTCACGAGGCGTAAAAACAATGCCGGACGCATTTTACCACAACAATGGATGTTCGGAGGAATTTGCCGTGAAACAAACGACTGCTTCATCGTTCAAGTTCCCAACCGCTCTGCTGCAACTCTCTTGGCTGCCATTGTGGAAAACATCGCCGAAGGTTCCATTATCTACTCCGACAGCTGGCGAGGATATAAGACCACCGACCTCCAGGAGGCTGGCTTCCAACATTTCAAGGTTAATCATCGATACAATTTCGTTGATGCAGATACGGAGTCCACACTCAAAATATCGAACGCTTGTGGGGATCAGCAAAGTGGAGGAACAAGCGTCACCGAGGAACGGCCCGACACCATCTTAAGACCTACCTGGCCGAGTTCATGTGGAGGAGCAAGCTACCCGCTAGTGTCGACCCATTCGACGGCATCCTGGAGGCCATCGCCGCGTTCATGCCACCCGAATAATATGATTAATGTTTGTTATTTTGAGAAATAAAAATAATTTAAGAAAAAAATAGTATATTTTTGTAAAAATGGCAACATGATAACACATCTGTATTTGTGAAAAAGTTGGAAAATTAAATTAAAAAGTGGCGACAGATAACCCACAAGTACCTTAATTTCTTATATTGAATAATTAAAAGGAGAAAATTCATTTTGTATACATTATTTAGCGTCATTTGGTTTAAATTAATATACGTTTGGCATTTTTTCTGATTTTCATTCATGTACAGATGCGTGTGCGTGTGTGCACGAGTTGTTCATTCAAACACAGATGGGGGATTGGGGGGAATGGTCGAACGTGCTTTTTGAATTGTTTCGCAAATTTTCTTTTCCGTTCGTTTTTCCCACTGATATTCGTGACTTAAATATTTATAATAAAAATTAAGTGTGTAAAGGTTTAAATTATTTATTTAATGAACAGAATTTAATTGGATTCATCGATTAACTACCGTAATATATTGTGGTATTTTGAATAATATATGGTTTAATTTAATAAATATTGCTATCTGGCAACTCAGCCGAATACATGGCGCTATCTGGCAACATGGCGGATTAGAGGTTTATAAAAGACCGAGAGACGACTGACGGAATCATTCAAGCTCGGCTCCCAGCCGAGCAAGGACCTCTGGTCCTTTCTCTTTCTGGCCCTTTGGGAAAACCCCTTAGAGGCCTCTTAGGTTAGGTAAACGAAAATAGCTTGGGGGAGAACTCCGCCTCCAAGTTGCATGCCTTGCAATCAAAGGCAACTACTCTCTCTCTCTCTCCTTCAGGTGTACCCCTCCCCCCCTTGGCTCAGCCAACTGGCTGATTAGGAGCCTATAAGACAACGCCTACTCGGCTGAAGTCTTAATATGCACTTGGCTCCTGCCAGGTGAACACCTCTCCTCCTTTCTCTCCTTTCTGGCCTTTTGGGGGGAATAGCTTGGGGGAGAACTCCGCCTCCAAGTTGCATGCCCCTTGCAACCCCGGTTGGCAAAAAATGCCTCTTTGGCGGGATTTTTTTTTTGCAACACCCCCACCCCTCTTTGCAACATTACGTAATCACTTGCAACATTCCTGCACTCTAACCTTTTGCGGCTATACTACTGATAGCATATCTGACCGGCAATCGGAAGATCCCGGGTTCGATTCCCGGGTGGTTACCTCATTTTTCATTTGTTCGTTCTCCCTCCTCATCTTGTGCGGAACGTTCTTCTACACAAGCGTCGTTCTTTACATATATATATATATATATATATATATATATATATATATGATACACAGACCGTGCATGAAACAAGGAACTCTTCTGGGATAATTAAATCCACTATAGTCCGAATAAGTAATGGTAAATGACAAATACCATAGTTTTTCTTTTTCATGATGCAAGCCCGACGTGGGCAACGGGTCTCTCGCAAAGAGGTCCCATAAATATAGCTTCCCTCACCAGCTATCTGCAAATATATATATACCGCCTGCCAAAAAAAAGGGTTCACTCTAAAAGCAGCCATGAAATCAACATGTATCAACCAATCAATGAAACTCATACAGAGCAAAACTATGTAAACAATGTATATGTACACCAATTTTCACATTATTATATTCAAAATTAATGATTTAATGAGGATTGTTTTTGTTCAACAAATTTTGTTGGTGAACATCGCTCCAGTTTTGAATTCTGGGAGTCCACAAAGGCAATAAAACTTTGGTAATAAATTTTTATTCTCATTTTAGTTATAAAATACATCATAAGATTTATAAAATATAGGAAATGCCTCCATTAAAAAACCATGAAAATAAAAAAAGGATTTTGAATTTCGAAACAGAACTTAAATCCTAAGTTTACAAAAGAAATCAAATTAACATTTTACTCTTTTCGAATTCCTATTAAAAAATTGTTCAATGTGTTTCTTCTGTTTCAACAATTTTCTTCAATCTTGGATGAAATTCAGCAATGGTTCGATCGATCTGCTCCTGTGGTATCTCTTCCTACTTCTCCACAAGAAGCTGACGTAAATAATCAACATTTCTCACGCTGCTCCTGTAAACTCTCTGTGCCAAATTTTCCCAGATTCCATAGTCAACAGGGTCCAAGTCAGGACTGTTAAGTGGCCAATTTTGGGGTTCAAGTAATTCTGGGACATTATTTTTTAAGTGTTCCACAGTTGCTATTGCTGTATGGGACGTTGCTCCGTCTTGCTGAAAAAGATGATAACCACCGTTGGCCAGATTTTGCATTTCGGGAAGTATGTTTCGCAGCAAAGTATTTCGATAGTACTCGGCATTGACTTTTACACCAGGCTCAATAAAATGAATGGATGTATTTCCTAACTTTGATATGCCAACTGACACCATGACACTAGCTAAGAAATGACTTCTGGTTGCAAAAAGTCTGCTCTCAGGTATTTCATTCTTACATTGGACGTGCGAGTAAACTCTGTCATTTTGACTGGTCCGAGGTGGCTCCACAGTGAATCTCTTTTCGTCAGTGAAAAAAAGCTTTTGAAAGTTTATCACATGTTACTCGCCGTAAGATTTGGTTTGATCTTTGAACTCGTTTCTGCTCATCAGTTTGAGTAATTTTTTGCCCGTGCACTCTTTTGAAAGGTTTTAGTTGAAGATCTTGTTTAATTAATTATGCGTCTCACACTAGTTTCTGATAATTGTAACTCTTTTGATATGCGAGCTGGGGTCATATGGGTTCCTGGCTGGTTTTCCTGACTTAATATACGTTCTTCGACGTCGTCAATATTGTCTCGTACGAGAACAGTTTTTGGTCGCCCATTTCCGTCTCTTCTTCTGATATCCCCAGTCTCGTCAATTTTCTTTAGAAGCTTTCCCAAACCACCAAGAGTCCATCCTTTGTTGGGGAATTCGGAGAGTAGTTTCGTTCGTCCATACCCCTTTTCTAGTCTATAATGCTTAATTATAATCTTATCTTCCTCTGAAAATGGCATATTCACTATATTTTATAACCCTGCATAAAAATATCGTATATTAGAATTTACAAAAGTGAAAATGGAAATAAAGGATTCTTGATTAGTTTGTCGAGCATCAGTTGTAATATTATTAGAGAAATATTTAATAAATCGTTATTTTTGATAGCTTCGAACTAAAATTTGGTTTACAGGTTGATGTTTTATGTATCTTTTACGTGTATAAGTTTCATACTGATTGTTTGAAAAATGTTGATTCCATCGATGTTTTTCGAGTGAACCCTTTTTTTGGCAGACGGTATATATATATATATATATATATATATATATATTATATATATATATTATATACCGTCTGCCAAAAAATAGGGTTCACACTAAAAACATCCTTGGAATCAACATTTTCCAAACAATCAATATACTTATACACGTAAAATATATATATATATATATATATATTATATATATATATATATATATATATATATATATATATATATATCCCGGTTTATGCACATTCGGTTTATGCCTTTTCAGAATTATGCGGTTGACGAATTCCTGCCACTTTCAGTTTTATGTGTATCCTGCTTTCAGAGTATACGATTAATTTTCAGCCAATTTTCGGTTATGAAGTTTTTCACTTTTATGTGCATCCTGCTTTCAGAGTATACGATTAATTTTCAGCCAACTTTTCGGTTATGAAGTTGCCAACAATGTTTAAAAACATTGTCATTAATCAAATAAATGATTGTAGTTTGGTTTATATTTTTACTAGTTTTACATTAGTTTGGTATTTACGTATTATACTTGACTTGAATAATTTTCTTTTAAAAACATGAAAATTTTATTTTCGAAAAGAAAACTTGTTCACAGTACAGAAACTTCGCGAGTTCTTTCAAAAACTTAACTCGGCTCTCAATATTCTATCCGGAGAGGACTTTGATTTCGCGAGAATCAGCAAGGTCCGACGAGTAGTCGAAAGCCGAAGTTGATGTAGCTTGCTACCAAATCATGTTCAACGACAAAGTCCGAAACGCGAAGCAACTTACCTTGGACCAGTTTCTTGTGGAACATAATCCGAAGGACCCTAAGCCATCAACATCTGTCATTTACGTTCCCTCGTCATCCGCGTAAGAAGTTTCTTCAGATGACGAATAAATCCTCCATTTAGTGTCCTTTGTAGATAGACTTTGTAAATACTTCGTTACATACATACTGTTAAGGAATTAGGAATTAAGAAGACATCTTCACTCAATCAAACCCTCCCTGTAATGATCGACTGAATATGTATAAGGTAAGATTAAACATAGTGTTTTTGTACAATTATTGGTTTTGCTGGTTGCTTTATTTACCCATTTACCTGAATTTAATCTTGCATTATATATAAACATCTATTTTATACTCGTATTTTAGCTCTGTAGTTAGAGTAATATGTCTTCAGTGATTGGTCTGGGAACCTAACAAAATTTATAACGGGTTTCTATGGGATTATCGCTTTCGATTTATGCTATTTCACTTTATGCGCCAATTTGTGTGTGTGTATATATATATATATATATATATATATATATATATATATATATATATACTGTATATGTGAAAAAACTATAGGGCTATGGGTTGATTGCCTGATATCCTCATCCGTTGGAAATTTCCAGCAGATTACAGTGGAGAGTTAACGACAAAGGCCCTACGTTTTTTTCGTTAGAGAGTTATGTGTATGTAAGTCTTTAAAGGACCTCTATGTTTACTTGCCTTCGGTATTTGCGCTGCCTAATGGTAAAGAAAGGAATTGCCTTACCTTATTATTTCGTTGGGCCTCGCTTCTGTTACGATGTAGGGCGCGACGATGTTTTTCGATAGGGCCGCGGTACGATGGAGTTACACAATGAGTTGATTTGATGTAACTAATATAGGCAGTCACTGTATTTAAATACCTGAAGGAATAGACCTATCCTTTTTATAGTTATTAGGTTTTATATTAAGAGGATTTCACTCAGAACTTATAGGAAGATAAAGTACATCTTCCTTGCTTAAAGCATCGCTGTAACATAAGCAAGCTCCGAGTGAGCCGCTAATAATAAATCGTTAGGAATCCGCTGATTCTTCAAAGTTCGTTGACTCTTCTCATGATGTAATTTTCATGAGTCAGCAATGGAAAATTTTGAACACGAAATAATAAATTTTTCTTGTGGTTGGGTGGGCCCAATGCCTCCATATTGGGTTCTATGCATGTATGGCAATTATTTTCATTCCCAATAGGCAATATCGCCAATCCCGAGGCAATTTTGTAGGTATTTAATTCAATTAATTAATAATTTATATTTAATTATGAAATAAAGGTACCACATACGATACCATGTTGTAAGCGTGTATAGTTTTTCCATATACCTGGGGGGGGGGGGAGAAAAATTTGTATGTTATAGATTAAATTTTTTGACAAACTGTGTGTTTTAAACCATGTGAAATGGATTAAAAAGAATGAAGTAGGAATTATGTCAATCAGTTTGACTCCCTGTAGGTATAGGAAATTTATGGAATTAAAGTAAAGTTATTAAGCATTTTAACTTTGCTCATTATTTGGGTAAGTTTTATATAGGTCACCAGTTTTTAAATGCTGGTTTACTAATGTTGTTTTGAAGTTTTGTTATGTTTTGTTTTGTTAACGATTTATGTTTTGAAGTGACTTCTACGTTGGTGAGTTAATTGAAATGTACTGTACCTCCATGTTGTGTTGTTTGGTTAAAAGAGTTTGTACTGTATTCAAACCTCCTACCACTTCAGACTAGTCAATACCCTTAGTTTTAGTAGAGTAAATGTTACTCCTCCACAGGTAGATCTGGAGGGCTTGGGGCTTTGAATCCTGTACTGTTTTTGTGTTGTTTGGTCTCTGGCCAAGGGAGGCCATAAGACCGTTGTTGTTTGGCCCATGGCCAAGGGCGGCCATAAGACCCTTGTTGTTTGGCCCATGGCCAAAGGCGGCCATAAGACCCTTGTTGTTTGGCCCATGGCCAAAGGCGGCCATAAGACCCTTGTTGTTTGGCCCATGGCCAAAGGCGGCCATAAGACCCTTGTTGTTTGGCCCATGGCCAAAGGAGGCCATACAGTAAGACCCTTGTTGTTTGGCCCATGGCCAAAGGACGCCATAAGACCCTTGTTGTTTGGCCCATAGCCAAAGGAGGCCATAAGGCCCTTGTTGTTTGGCCCATGGCCAAAGGAGGCCATAAGACCCTTGTTGTTTGGCCCATGGCCAAAGAAGGCCATAAGACCCTTGTTGTTTGGCCCATGGCCAAAGGAGGCTGCCATAAGACCCTTGTTGTTTGGCCCATGGCCAAAGGAGGCCATAAGACCCTTGTTGTTTGGCCCATGGCCAAAGGAGGCTGCCATAAGACCCTTGTTGTTTGGCCCATGGCCAAAGAAGGCCATAAGACCCTTGTTGTTTGACCCATGGCCAAAGGAGGCCATAAGACCCTTGTTGTTTGGCCCATAGCCAAAGTAGGCCATAAGACCCTTGTTGTTTGGCCCATGGCCAAATGAAGCCATAAGACCGTTGTTGTTTGGCCCATGGCCAATAGGGTGTACTATTTTTGGGTCATTTTCAAAAAGTCAAGGTCCAGGAGTCTAATGTTGTGCCAAATGATGTCCTAAACACGAATTTTACAGGCATTTTCTAATCCGACAAATTTTGAATCCCCCCACCCCCCCTTGAAATTTTGCGCATCCCCTTTTCCTAAAAAAACCATATATCTCAAACACTATCAACTTTATCGAAAAATGTTATAGAACAAAAATGATTTAGAATCAAAAGTTCTATTAGAAAAGTTCATCAAAATAGAAATTTACTTAATTTTGAAAATTTTCATTTATTTTTTAAAAATTTAAATTAAAAAAATTTTTTGCTTGCAGTGCCTTCTTCTTAAATAAGGTGTTACCGCCACCTTTGAAGCATCACCCCAATGCAGCTTCGCGGCGATGGGCTTTGTATTTGCTAGTTATAATGCAAATCATAATTAGTTTTTATTATAACTAGCCTATACAAAGTGAGGACAACCTCAAAACTATATATATAAAATAAAGCTAAAAATTAACACTTTATCTATAGTTGTGAGGTCCCATCGTTTTTTTTTTCCTTTATTCAACACTTTCCTCAAAAAAATAAAAAGAAACAAGTTTCCTAATTAGAAATCATTGATATAAGAGCTTTTTAAACATAAAAATAAGAAAAGACAATTTATGGTATATTTAATAACAAAAAAAATCAGCCTCTTCTAAATTAAAACAATCTCTGCAAATAAAAATACCTAATCTATCTGTTAATGAACTATTCTTTACTGAGTTTCATTCTTTTAAGAGTCTCTTTACTAGGATCAGGAATTAGTCTTCTATTCTCTTCCACAATTTGCAAAAGACCTTGAAATTCTTCTTCATTTTGACATTTGTCATGAAAGTCTTGAACCAGCTTGATTCCTCTTTTAGCGATATCATTGACTACTCTAATAGATGAAAGAATGTTTTTTAGTTTGTTGTAGTCATCGACCTCTTCCCATGTTGATGCTGGTTTCTTTATCCATGAGTCTGGTTTTGACCCACAGCATTGAAATAAATGCCATGAAATTGGACCTACTAGCTGATGAAGCTTTGTGTCTTCCTTTAAAATGGGGAAAACAGGTTGCCCACATACATAATTTTCTGGAACTGGATATTTGTTTAAGGATTTTGCGATCTTATCTTTTTCATCATTACTTAGCGATCCAAAGAAACTCAAAGGGACCACTTCCTCCGTCAAATACCAGTAATGATTGGCAAAAGATTTCAAAGCAGCATTTGCAACTTCCCTATCTTCCTTCTTGTAATTCACCAAATCATGATAAAACTTCAGATCATTAGCTGGACTATCTAGTGAATTAGAACATAAAAGCCAGTATTTTCCATAAATTAATGCATTAAATAGACACATTCTCTTTAATTTCTTAATCAATGATTCATCATGAATGCTTGGTGGGCAAAAGCATACATTTTATTTGTATACAAAATCATTGCCATCCACCTGGCACGGTGCATTGCACCAGGTTTCCGCCAATGACTGTTTTCTCTGGAAACCTCTCCTAAAAGCATTAAAGTTGGTTCAGCAACTTCCTTATAGTCATCACGTGGAAAGCAGTCAGATTTTCTTAAACATTGGGTCATAAATTCTACACATTCTTCCTTTAGGCCTCTTTGATACCTTGATTTAACATCAAGAACATTGTATGTAGATTTCGTATTAATTTTCTTCCATTTAGACTCAATTCTTTGAATAACTCAAACTCAGGAGATTTACTTGGGCCAAAAATGGTTTCATACACAGCACACAAAACTCTTTCAGCCACATGATGGCGGCATGCTAACCAAATCAATTTCTTTTGCAAAAGTTCTTCAAGTAACTTACAGGAACCTTTCATCCATCCTGAATTGGATGCAGTGGTATCAAATGATATTCCAAAGACATTTTGCTTCAAGTTCCATTTTTCAATACTTTGAAATACAGAAGTGGCTTGAGACAATCCAGTGGAATCATCTATTATAGAAACTGATAAAAGTTTTTCTACATTTGGGTATCCAGTAACAAGTATTGCAAGGCGGTCTTCTTGTTCTGAACATGATTTAGTAAGCAGCTTGCTATCCCAATGTACTAGGCAGTGATCAGGAGGAGTAAAATCCTTGATGCAAGTTTCATATTTTCGTTTTCTTGTCTTTCGAGCGGCTCTTGCAGATGTGGTCCTGGAGAGAGACAGTTTTTCAATATCCTTGCCACACCTAATGGCTACTGCAGCAGCAAAAACAGTCCGTTGTCCAATAGAGAGATTAAGTCTGTCTGCAGTGGAGGAAACCAATGGCGAGGCAAGAATATTTTTGGGGCTGGAAGCATTTGAAGGTCCTGCTGTAGGTTCTGTCGGAAACTCTTCATAGCTGTCTGTCTCAGAACTGGTCGTGCTAGAAAGAAGGGTCTCTGATGTTCTGGCTGTAGCACTCACTTGCTTCACTGATTTATGTTTCTCTTTGCGTTTCTTCTCTTTCTCTAATCTAATGTACTTGCGCTGTACTTTTGATGCATAATCTGCATCTAGCAAACCTAAACATGTTTCTCGTTTTGTTCTTTGATCTTCTAAGAATGAAATATCATATGCTTTCTGAGGCTCAGTTCTCATGCGGTCTTTTTGGATTAATTCAACGGCATTTTGAGAAGAGATGTCAAAAAGGGAATCCATAATTTTCATGAAATTAGAGAGTTCATTTCAAAGCTTGCTCTTTTTTTGTGCTTGATTAAATTATTATGCATTTCTTCTAGATTTAACAGCATCTTCCTGCCTTTAGGGTTTTTACTAATATCTATAGTAGGACTGCATGCTTTTTGCCATATTATTAGTAGCTTCTGTAGAACTTCATTAACAGTAGAATCTTTTGTAACTTTTGGACCCTTATACTGCATTCTCCGTAAATAAATAAAATGGCTTAGAACATCTTTATTGGATGGTAAAACAATTTTAGATGAACTCATAATATCAGCCTGCAAGCGACCAAGAATAAAGTCATGCTGTTTTGTAGCTGTTTGACTCATTTTTATTTATTTTTCAAATAAAGCAGTCTGAAAAGAAACAATAAGAGTAAAAACAATGCTTGTTTATTAAAATTCAATGTAAAAAAGGATTTTTAAATTTGGATTATACTCACAATATACTCATAAATAATGTAACTTAAGCACCTTATTTTATATTAATAAATAAGGTGCTCTTGGACAAAAGAAAATGAAAATTTTCAAAATTACGTAAATTTCTATCTTAATGAACTTTTCTAATAGAACGTTTGATTCTAAATAATTTTTATTCTATAACATTTTTCGATAAAGTTGATAGTTTTTTAGATATATGGGGTTTTTAGGAAAAGGGGATGGGCAAAATTTCAAGGGGGGTGGGGGGGATTCAAAATTTGTTGGATTAGAAAATGCTTGTTAAATTCGTGTTTAGGACATCATTTGGCACAACACTAGACTCCTGGACCTTGACTTTTTGAAAATGACCCAAAAATGGTACACCCTAATGGCCAAAGGAGGCCATAAGACCGTTGTTGTTTGGTCCATGGTCAAAGGAGGCCATAAGACCCTTTTGTTTTGGCCCATGGCCAAGGGAGACCATAAGCAGTGATGGGCAGTATCTAGATACATGTATCGCCGATACGTATCGATCGATACTTTTGTATCGGTATCGGTATCGCTTTAGCTACTTGACAAAAGTATCGATTTAGCGGTATCGCTAAGGTCAATTTTCTTAAATGTATCGAAAAAAATCGATACTTCGATACATCGATACATTAATAAGAATTTTTAAATATTTAAATAGATGTTATAATATGACACTACTGAGTTATATTTATGAATATACATAAATAATATTATTAAATATTTATTTAATGACAGTACTACTCTACTGGTCACGTCACACAGTACGGCGCAACGTTTAAACACGTTTGTACTTGTGTTATTGAGATTAATTAACCATAATATAGAAACGCTCATAATATAGAAACGCTCATATAATATAGAAACGCTCATTGGTGTTGCAACACTATTGGCCACGCCCACTCGGTGTTGAGTTTAAACAGGTTCATACTTGTAACGCAGCGATTCCTCAGCGAGCAGACCCCCTAGCAACAACTAGGTGATGCTGCATCTGACGGAAGTGCAGATGATTTCTTCTGTTATGAATCTGCTTCCACTAACGTCTCTGCAACCCAAGATTCCACTGAGATGGAAGTTTTACAGTATCTGGGTGACGGAAGTCATTCTCTCCAATCTCTGAGGCAGTACCCAGGAATTCTACGGGTATTTTTGAAGGGTAATAGTAATTACTTTTAATTGTTAGTGTAATATTTTCAGTCATTCATGTATCCTACAAAATTAAAACATACTTTCATTAAATAAAGCAATTGTTTTTATTTACATCTATAAAACCCATTAAAATGTTGTTGATTTTACTTACAGTGCGTACAAATTACTAGTATAAGCAATAATATCTAATACCTACATATTAAATGAATAATTATAAAAATGTACCGGCGATGCATGTATCGGTATCGGTATCGCTTAAGACATCTAGAAAGTATCGGCGTATCGGTATCGCCTAAGACGTTCTTCATGTATCGGTATCGCTTTAGCGATTTTCATGTATCGATGCCCATCACTGACCATAAGACCCTTGTTGTAGTTTGGTCTCTGGCCAAGGGAGGCCACAATACCTTTGTAATAGTTTGGTCTCTGGCCAAGGGAAGCCACAAGACCCTTGTTGAATAGTTTGGGCTATGACCAAGGGAGGCCATCATCCCCTTGTTGAATAGTTTGGGCTATGGCCAAAGGTAAGCCATCAGCCCCTTGTTGAATAGTTTGGGCTATGGCCAAGGCAGGCCATCAGCCCCTTGAAATAGTAGTTTGGGCTTTGGCCAAAGTAGGCCATAAAACCCTTTACAGTAGAGTAGTTTGGGCTATGGCCAAAGGTAGGCCATAAAACCCTTTAGAGTAGTTTGGGTTTGTATGTGCCACTGTCTAATCATATAATTTTTGGCACAAAATTATGTGCACAGAACTAGAGCGCAGCAATAAAAGCTTTTACTCTCCGGTCCTTGGTTATGTTCAGACAGGTTGTTGTGTTTGTGACATGTAAAGAGTACAGTGTGTGTGTGTGTGTATATATTTTTTTTGCATTCCTCTGAATCCAGTTGGTCTTCAAAACTTGGATTCACCACTCCAGTGAAGTCAATACCCGTAGTTATGATTGAGTAAATGTTATGTGTCCTACAGGTAGGTCTTGAAGGTTTGGGGTTTTGAAGGAATCCAATCTGTTTGCAAGGAATGTATGTGTCTGTTGATGAAATATGTTGAGTAATTCTTCTTTAAAAGAAGAATTGGATGCTTGGAGTTGTATGTATATATATATATTTATATACTGTATGTATGTGTGTAAATGTATATTTTGTTGTTGGGTTTTATTTTTGAGTTTTGTGTTAGGTTAACCAATTTGGCTGAGCAAAGATCCTCAAATGTTCCATTTGAGACCCGTATATCAAGCCTTGTCTATTTTATGCCTATATGTGAAATAAGACTTAGAATAGGTTGCGCCGATATGTCAAATAGGACTTAGAATAGGTTGCGCCTATATGTCAAATAGGACTTAAAATAGGTTACGCCTATATGTCAAATAGGACTTAGAATAGGTTGCGCCTATATGTCAAATAAATAGGACTTAGAATAGGTTGCGCCTATATGTTAAATAAATAGGACTTAGAATAGGTTGCGCCTATATGTCAAATAGGACTTAGAATGTGTTAGCCTATATGTCAAATAGGACTTAGAATGTGTGTGTTAGGTGGGTGTAGGTTTGAATTCCTGCAATTGCTTTAGGTCTTTGTGATGTTAAAGTTCTGAGTTGAATTTTTTGATGTTACAGTTCTGAGTTGAATATTTTGATGTTAATGAGTCTTATGAGTAAGTTAAATTGCTGAAATAGATTTTATAACCTACACCACAGGTTGAATTAAAAATTTACAATGTTTTTAATTAGTATAGGCCTTGAGTGTAAAGAGTAGGGCCTACTTTGTGAGGTAGGCTTCTTGTATATTTAAATTGCAAATTGTAGTTTGAAGTAGGCCTTTAGTGTATGAGTATATTAGGCCTATTAGTTAATGTAAAGTAAAGTGGGCCTACTATATCTGCTTATGTTGTGGGCCTACTGTATATGCTTATGTTGTGGGCCTACTATATATGCTTGGGTTGGAATTGGCCTATTTTATAGGACCTAAAATGAGTTAAGCCTGTTAAATGAACAAGGCTTTGTTTTGAGTTTGAAGAGTAGGACCTAGTAAATAGGCTTAATGTGAAGTGGGCCTACTAAATAGGTTTAGGTTGAAATTGGCCTATTTTTATAGGACCTAAATGAGTTAAGCCTGTTAAATGAACAAGGCTTTGTTTTCGGTTAGTGTAAAGGTAAAGGGATCGGTTCCCCACACGAGCCATCATGTGAAAAAACTATAGGGGGATTATGGTTGAAATTGGCTTCAACCTTCGCCGATTTGAAATTCTCCTGTAGTTATTGTATAGAGAGTTAATGACAAAAGCCTACATGTTTTCGTTAGAGAGTTATATATATGTAGGTCTTTAAAGGACCTCCATGTTTATTTGCCTTCGGTATTTGCGCTGCCTAATGATAAAGGAATTGCCTTACCTTATTTCGTTGGGCCTCGCTTCTGTTTCGATGTAGAGCGCGACGATGTTTTTCGATGTAGGTCCGCGGTACGATGGAGTTACACAATGAGTTGATTTGATGTAACTAATATAGGCAGTCACTGTATTTAAATACCTGAAGGAATAGGCCTATCCTTTTTATAGTTATTAGGTTTTATATTAAGATTTCACTCAGAACTTATAGGAAGAGAAAGTACATTTTCCTTACTTAAAGCATCGCTGTAACATAAGAAAGCTCCGAGCGAGCCGCTAATAATAAATCGTTAGGAATCTGTTGATTCTTCAAAGTTCGTTGACTCTTCTCATGATGTAATTTTCATGAGTCAGCAATGGAAAATTTTGAACACGAAATAATAAATTTGGTTTTCTTGTTGTTATGCAGGCCCGATGCCTACATATGGGTTCTATGTATGTATGGCAATTATTTTCATTCCCAATAGGCTATGTCGCCAATCCCGAGGCAATTTTGTAGATATTTAATTCAATTAATTAATAATTTATATTTAATTATGAAATAAAGGTACCACATACGATACCATGTTGTAAGCATGTATAGTTTTTTTCCATAATATATATATATATATATGAAATGAAATGAAAAGGTTTATTGGCAGACTGTAGTCCATATGACAAATATTATTAATACAATGACAGTTCATATACTAAGGATAGAAATATATACAATTGATTAGAAATAATACTGCACTGTCGAAGTTAAGTGGAGCTACAGCAGACGTTTTCGTACCAAGAAGTCCATAGCTTAGAGGATAAATGGCAGGACTCATGGATAGCTTGGATGATCGGGTTGGTTGATTTTTTAGTTCTTTGCATTAGACTGTGTTGAGCACGTCTTGTTACCTCTGGGAAGCTCGGGACATTGCGGGTAGCAAACATTTGCGAAGCTAAGCATCTCGGGGGTAATTCATGTAAGAGTCTAAAAGACCTGTTGTACAGCAAATTTAGAGTTCTGCCAGAACCTTTTTTATAATTCACCTACACTTGCTGGCCGTATATATTACTGCAGAAAGTACGAAAGAGTGTGTCTTTAGCTTCACTTGTACAGAAACAAAAGTTCCTTATGGTCATATTCGCTTTAGCACACAGGCTTCGAGATTGTTTTCTTATATCCGAGTCATCACTCAAGGAGCTGGTAATAGTTTTACCCAAATACTTAAACTCTTGTACTTCCTCAATTACTTCACTATTCATTTTAAACCTTATATCAGCTGGCTGATTACAACTTTCAGGATGAAATTGCATAACCTTAGTTTTTGTAACATTAAAAAGAATATCATGTTTCTGCGAATACACTTCGCAGACTTTAACAGAGGGACTTATTAACACCATATCATCGGCATAAAGTAAGTTATTTATCCTTGTGTTATCTATACAACAACCCACTGTTGCCTCATTTAGTGAAGCAATTAATCCGTCAATATACACATTAAACAGCGTAGGGGAGAGCAAGGAGCCGTGTCTCACCCCGCAAGAGGAGCCAAAACCCTCGGGTAGTACATTACCCCACCTAACAGTGAAAGATTGGTGGGAATACCAAAATTTCAATAAATTTAATATCTAATATACAGGGTGTACATAAAGTCAGGATCTATTTTTGTGAAATAATTATTTTTTTCTATTTTTCTTTTCAGAAGCCCTTAGAATGAATATAGAAGAGCGTGTGGCAATAGTAATTTGGCGAATCGAGGGAAAGAAATACAATGACATCAGAGGGAAGTTTAGAAGGAGATTTCATAAGCCGGGGCCAATAGATTTCATAAGCCGGGGCCAATAGACAAGACAATACGAAAATTGGTGAACAAATTTAAACGAACGGGATCTGTAAATAGTGAAGCAAGATCAGGACGACCGTGTATGTCAGATCTTACCGTGAATGCAGTACGCGGAATTATCACTGAGGAACCACGTACGTCCGTTCGTGCTGCATCACACAGACTCGGCCTCCCGACGTCATCTGTGCACAAAATTCTGAAAGTTAATTTGCAGAAGAAAAGCTATCATTTGCAGGTTTTACATGATTTACATGAGGAAGATTTCCCTCGACGAAGTGCTGTGTGTGCTGATCTCGTAGAACAAATCTGGAGTGATAATTTAATGGACAACATTCTCTTTAGTGATGAAGCCACTTTCCATACGTGTGGAAAAGTAAATCGCCATAACTGTCGAATTTGGGCAGATGAAAGACCGAATGATTTCGTCCAAAATTGGGAAAGAGACTCACCTAAAGTTAATGTCTGGATGGGTTTAACAAAATCTAAGGTTTATGGTCCTTTTTTCTTTGCTGAAGCTACAGTTACGGGGCTTATTTATCTGGACATGTTGCAGCAATTCCTTGAACCTCAGCTGATTGGAGATAGGATTGTTAGTACCGTCGTCTATCAACATGATGGTGCTCCTTGTCACTATGCCAAAATTGTTCAGGATTATCTAAATGGACGTTTTCCAAATCGCTGGATCGGACGCGGAAGCAACAGACCTTGACCAGCGAGATCACCAGATTTAACCCCTTTAGATTTCTTTGCATGGGGCTTTATCAAATCGCACGTCTATCAGACGAAGATTACGAGTCTTGAAAACTTACGTACACGTATACGAACTGCTGCAGATAACATAACCCCGCAAATGCTCCAGAATGTGTTTAGAAATGCTGCGGAACGATTTGAGCTGTGCAGGGATACTGATGGGCGTCACGTCGAATCCTACTCTTAATTATTTAATAAATGTTACCACTTTATCATTTTATGATTGAATTCCATATAATTTCCAAGTGTTTCACAAAAATAGATCCTGACTTTATGTACACCCTGTATATGATGAATAAAACCACGAAGGAAAGGAAACACAGAATGGTGCTCAAGCGCTTTCGTCTAATGACATCCTCAGGAACACTGAAGTAAATAAAGAGTTCGAGACTATATATAGGTCACAAAATAAATAAATATATATATATATATATATATAAATTGTGGGAGGAGCATACAAATTTGTAAGGAAAACTATCAATTTTAGCACTTTGTCCTTCTTGTCTAAATCCGTTCTGAACGAATTCAACACAAGATCAAATGGATTGTTTACAACCAATTTTATAGATAATGCCTGAATGATATTTAGATCACAAAAAATAAAAAGAAATATAAAAATAAGTTGAAAAATAAAAATTGTAAGAGGAGCATACAAATTTATAAGTGAAAACTATCAAAGTTTTAGCACTCTGCCCTTCTTGTCTAAATCCATTCTGAACGAATTCAAAACAACAGGATCAAGTGGAAAAAGACCTTGGTTCGTCTCTGCGAAACTTAATATTTATCACACACACACATAGGGTTGCCTGACATCCTGTATATATGGAATTGTCCCTTATTTCATTGCCTTGTCCCGTTGTCCCGGCATATTGTCCCGTATATATATATACAGACTATAGTCTGCCAATAAACCTTTTCATTTTCATTTCATATATACGTATACTGTATATGACAAAAACATGTCATCAGTTATTATATCCATCCTAAGGTATATGTTAAGCTGCACCTCTCTTCATTTCATTATAACCATGTTAAAGGGAGTGAAGTCAGAATTCTTTAAATTGTTATATAGAAAATTTCATTAAATTATTGAAGACAATATTCCTCTGCTATTTGCTTCACGTGCTCCTTATAGGGCGACAGTACTAAGTGGCAGCAAAATAGGCTATTTCCCAAAGCGAATAGAGGAAAGTTGTTCCAAGTAATATTGGACTAAATATGCATTTTTCATACTGAATGAGGTTTACGTTGAAGCTGCTGAGGAATTTTCTCAAAATCAGGCTAGGATTAAAGCTCCTTTTAAATGTATTACACTCGCAAGACTTTTGTACCATGGATGAGAGTTTGAGCATAAGCCTATAAGCTACTGAAGCGTAGGGTAGACTGAGGGTTAAGAAGTCATTTGGTAGCCTACATTGGCGAAGAAAATGGAAGGATTTTAAGCGGTACCTTCATTAATTTAAGTAATTATTTTTTGCAGGATCTAAATTTCTCTAGACCTAACCTCAGCCAAGGCAAGGCTACCAGATTATGCTATGGTTAAGGCTAGGCCTAAGTTAAACTTAAATGCAGCGTACTTATTATCATAAACGATTAGCCAATAGGCCAAGCCAGTTTCAGCCGAATGTAATTAGCCTAGTCTAGGCTAATAAGTGATGATGTTTGGGTAGGGTATGTCAGGTCATAATTAGGCCAATGGTTAGACTTAAAGCCCAATGTAGGGTATTGTTATTACCATTCGCTACTTAGGTTATTTAGCAATATTTAACTTTGGGCTGAGGTCAAATTTAAACTGTGACTAGCCTGTTGACAAGCCTGCTGTTAGGCCTAGTAAAACCAAATTAGAGGTTGAGATTGTAACTAATCTTTGATTATGCAAGGATTAATCTACACACTATTCATTGACATTAAATTGTTTACTTCCATCATTGTGGAAGACCAGTATGGAAGACTTGGCAGAAGAATATGTATTCCAGGTGGTAATATTTCTAAAGTCAATGAGGTAGTGAAGTTGCCTATAACCTGAGGTAATATTATAGTTCATGTAGGTATAAAAGACTTAACAAGCAAGGATAATGATGGTAGAGTGAAGTTAAACAGAGATACAGGGAATTGATAGAACTTTGAAACATAGGCAGAGTAAGTGCTATGTAGTGGGCATTTTACCAAGGATGGGGGTAAGCATGGAGTTTACAAGTAGAATTGTAGCCTTAAATGATAAAGTTAGGATGCTATGTAGTGAAGGGGTTCAGTTCATAGATTTGTGGGATAATTTTTATGAAAGGAGGGAGCTTTACAGTAAGAATGGATTAATCTTAGTGGAAGGGGAACTGCTTTGTATGGGAGGCTTCTGAGGAAAATGCAAGTTCTTTGTGGTTTTGAAAGATAACTTTAGATCAATAAGGGGAATAAGGCATCAGGGTATTGGTAAAGTAAACACTGTTAGTCTTAAATACAGATTATGTCAGGAATAGGCATATCAACTATTTAGCCAAAGGTAGGGAATCGGTTAAAACTGAGGGGTTGAAGTGTTTTTATATAAATGTACGTAGTCTTAGGAATAAGAAAAATGAATTGAGGTACCTGTATGATTAGTGAAAATCTGGATATAGTCTGCATTAGTGAGACTTGGATTAGCAAGGTAACATTCAATGATACTAGAGCAGAGTATGAGTTAAATAGTTATACAATGTATATTTACCAGAGAATAGATAGGTATGGGGGAGGTTTGGTCTTATACATTAAGAATGATTTAACTTCAGTTCAGAAAGATAGTATTAAATTAGACAATAGGGTAGAATCAATATGGGTAGATATCTGTGTTTCAGGCAGAGAGTATATTTGGATAGGTGCATTTTACAGACCTCCAAACTAAACATAGGAAGTTGATGATAGTATTTAAGAAATAAATAAAGGTTGTAGTGTTAGAACATTAATTATGGGAGATTTCAACCTGCCTCATATAGACTGGAGCCTTTTAGAAGGAAATAATAGGGAAGGTAACTTCTTAATTGACTGCTATAATGACCATTTCCTAACAATTTGTAGACAAACCAACTAGGGATCAAGCAATCTTAGATCTAGTTCTTTCTATTGATCATGAACTTATTCAGGAACTTGCAGTAGGAGAGTAATTGGGAGATAGGTAGTGACCATTGGATCAGACATTTTAAGATAGAATTAAATAGGGATCTGGCCAACAACAATGACCATCAAGTCCCTCACTTCTCAAAGGGTGACTATAGTAGATTTAGGGAGTTGTCAGGCTCAGTAAAGTGGGATAATGAATTTGCCAATAAAAATGCTATTGAGATGTGGTCTAGATTTAAAGAAATTTGAGAGGATGTATAATGTAGGTGTATTCCTTTCGGAAGTGTTAGAAATAACAAGATTAGGAAACCTTTGTGGTGGAATAGGGAAATAGCTAAAGTGATTAAAAATAAAAAAAGGGCCATTTCAGGGAATTTAAAGGCAGTGATAATATTTTAGACTTGGCTAATTATAGGCAGTTAAGAAATAAGCTAAATAGTTCGATTAGGATGAGTAAAAGGCATAGTGAAATAAATTTAGCTAGAAATAGTAATGAAGATCCAAAGAAATTCTTTAGTTGTTTTTATAGATATAATAATAAAAAGTATAATAGGATTGACCCAATAGAACGTGATGATAGGATGTTTGAAAAAAATTAGGATATTGTTAGTATTTTTTAATGATTATTTTAGCTCTATTTTTACTGAAGAAAATTTAAATAACTTTGATTTTAATTCTTTAGATCCTGTAAATTCAGACATTCTTGATCATATTCATATAAGGAAGGATGATGTTAGGCAAGTGATTCATACATTGAAGTCAAATAAGGCTGCTGGACCTGATAATATATTTGCTAGGATTCTCAGAGAAGGGGAAGAAAGCTTATTTGAGGCACTAACTATTTTGGGAGCAAGTGTGGTTTGTCCCCCTGTGGTGCCTAGTATAGTTTGCATTCCCCTATATTATCCTAGTGTAGTTTGCATTCCCCTATATTATCCTAGTGTAGTTTGCATTCCCCTATATTATCCTAGTATAGTTTGCATTCCCCTATATTATCCTAGTGTAGTTTGCATTCCCCTATATTATCCTAGTGTAGTTTGCATTCCCTATATTATCCTAGTGTAGTTTGCATTCCCCTATATTATCCTAGTGTAGTTTGCATTCCCCTATATTATCCTAGTGTAGTTTGCATTCCCCTATATTATCCTAGTGTAGTTTGCATTCCCCTATATTATCCTAGTGTAGTTTGCATTCCCCTATATTATCCTAGTGTAGTTTGCATCCCCCTATATTATCCTAGTGTAGTTTGCATCCCCTATATTATCCTAGTGTAGTTTGCATTCCCCTATATTATCCTAGTGTAGTTTGCATTCCCCTATATTATCCTAGTGTAGTTTGCATTCCCCTATTATTCCTAGTGTAGTTTGCATTCCCTATATTATCCTAGTGTAGTTTGCATTCCCCTATATTATCCTAGTGTAGTTTGCATTCCCCTATATATCCTAGTGTAGTTTGCATTCCCCTATATTATCCTAGTGTAGTTTGCATTCCCCTATATATCCTAGTGTAGTTTGCATTCCCTATATTATCCTAGTGTAGTTTGCATTCCCCTATATTATCCTAGTGTAGTTTGCATTCCCCTATATTATCCTAGTGTAGTTTGCATTCCCCTATAATATCCTAGTGTAGTTTGCATTCCCCTATATTATCCTAGTGTAGTTTGCATTCCCCTATATTATCCTAGTGTAGTTTGCATTCCCCTATATTATCCTAGTGTAGTTTGCATTCCCCTATATTATCCTAGTGTAGTTTGCTTCCCCAACTTTGTCCGTGTATACAGTACCTAATCAAGTAAAACGCTAAAACTAACCAAAATATTATGACAACTAACAAATTGTCAATATATATATATATATATATATATATATATATATATATATATATATATATATATATATATTGACAATTGGTTAGGTTGTCATAATATTTTTGTTAGTTTTATTTGATGGATTCATTTAAAAAAGTCTCCTAAAGATCCTAGTCTAGTTTATGTTCCCCAACTTGACCTAGTGTAGTTTGTCCCCCCTTTTGTGTCAAGGGGATGTAAACTACACTTGCTCCCTATTTTGTTTGCTTGGTCAATTAATTGTGCAGAAGTACCAGATGAATGGAAAAAAGCTAATGTAGTACCCATTTACAAAAAGGGTAGTAAGAAGGAGGTAGGAAATTATAGGCCTGTTAGCTTGACATCATTGGTAGGAAAGATACTAGAAAGAATTATAAAGAATAATATTCAAGATCATTTGGAGAACTTTAATCTTATTTCAAATTCATAACATGGATTTAGATCAGGAAGGTCTTGTTTGTCTAATCTCTTAGACTTTTTAGAATTTGTAACTGATCAGGTAGATAATTAATAGAAATGATGTAGATGTTATTTATTTGGATTTTAGTAAAGCATTTGACAAGGTTCCACATAGGAGACTTCTATTTAAATTAAGAGCTCATGGTATATTGGGGTCAGTTTTAAATTAGGTAGAAAAATGGTTAGAAGACAGAGAACAGAAGGTAATTCTAAATGGTCATGAATCTGGGTGGCAAAAAGTGAAAAGTAGAGTACTACAAGGATCAGTTTTGGGTCCATTACTCTTTATTTTATATCTAAATGATTTAGAGAAAGGAGTAGTTTGTAAAATTTCTAAATTTGCAGATGATACAAAAGTAGTTGCTCCAATTACTAATATAGAAAATTCAGAGGAAGTGTAGTTTATGTCCCCTTGAAGTAAAATGGGGGACAAACTACACTAGGTCAAAGTTGGGGAATGTAAAGTACACTAGGATCTTTAGGAGACATTTTTAAAATGAATCCATCAAATAAAATGTTAAAACTAATGAAAATATTATGACAACCTAACCCATCATCAATTTATATACAGTAAAACCTCATTAATCCAAACCCTGTTTATCCAAATTACGCGTTTATCCAAAAAACTTTAAGCGAGATGTCTAAGTTAAATATAAGTGGTGGTTCGACACATGCAACCATTACCATAGAGACACCATAAAGCGCAGATGTCAAGAAAATTCAGATGTAGATAAAAACAATAAACTTTGATTAGCTTCCGCCTGAATTGTTCATTCTGACGAAGGTCAAGCTTTTCTCTCCACCTTAGACCTACAGTTTAATGTAGAATCCGAACTGTGGATGCCCCATCAGCAGTCCAGCATCTTAACCACTAGGCCACCTTGGATACCCATTTATCTACCAACCACTTTCTTTTTTATTGTGTGGAAGGATGAACAGCTGGGTTTTGCTGCATGCCACCTGCTGTTGGGTCTCGAACCCGGGGCCGATGGGTTTGTAGTCAGTGACGCTAACCACTACATCACCGAGGCGCAATGATCAGTAAACTGAAACTGCTGTTTACTACTTTTAAATGTTCAAGAATTTATAAATAAAATGTGTACATTAATTTATTTTAAGAGTTTTAAAGTTTGTCAATTGACTTTAAGTGTTGCACTAACCGTAAATAAAGTTAGTTTCTTACTTTTCAATGTTGTGCTATCAATAAACTACATTTGTAAATGCTACTGCTTGTTCCTCTGTATACTTTTAGTATGTATTTTTTAGCCTCAGTTATCCAAAAAATTTTGATAATCTGGAACACCCTCAGTCCCGAGGCATTTGGAAAAATGGATAATATATATATATATATATATATATATATATATATAAATATATTATATATATATATATATATATATATAAATAAATAAATATATAAATTGATGATTGGTTAGGGTGTCATAATATTTTCTTTAGTTTTAACATTTTATTTGATTAGGTATACATGGACAAAGTTGGGGAACACAAACTACACTAGGCTAATGTAGGGGAATGTAAACTACACTAGGATAATGTAGGGGAATGTAAACTATTCTAGGCACCACAGGGGGACATAAACTGCAAAAAGATCTTGATAGATTAGTTGTTTGGGCTAGTAAATGGCAGATGGAATGCAATGTTAAAAAATGCAGTGTCATGCATTTTGGTAGAAATAATGAAAACTTTAGTTATGAGATGCAAGGGAACTGGTCGGAGGATGTTAGAAAGGAAAAGAATCTTGGCATTATAGTTTGTAGTGATCTAAAATTTTCTAAGCAGTGTTTAGAGGCTTGGAAAAAAGCAAATAAAACATTAGATATTATTAAGAGGAATGTTAATTACAAGAGTAAGGAAGTAATCTGTAAATTATATAATTCTTATGTTAGGCCTCACGTAGAATACTGCATTCAAGCTTGGTCCCCTCACTTTAGACATGATATGGATATGCTTGAAGGTGTGCAATGTCGGGCAACCAAGCTTAACCCTAACCTAAGAAGATTGGAATATAGGGATAGATTAAAGGAATTAAGTATGTTTAGTTTTGAGAGATGATGTATGAGGGGAGATATGATACACATGTTCAAAATGTTTTCAGGTTTGGACAGTTTAGATGTACTTAACTTTTTCTCACTAGATATTGATGGAATAACTCGTGGGCATAAGAAAATTAGAAAACAGACTTGTCGACTTGATCTACAAAAATAGTTCTTCAGTCATAGAGTAGTAGATTTTTGGAATGACTTGCCATATGATGTAGTAAACAGTAGCTCATTAGTTAATTTTAAGAAAAATTTAGACACTTTCATCAGTGAAACAGATAGTTTGTAGATTGTATATAAGTGTATATTCTTTGCTTCAGTTATATAGGCTATTATGGTGGTAGTAAATAGTTGTATATTAATTAGCTGACTTGAGTTTGACATCTTCCAAGATTTTATTATTATTAAAAAATGTAGCTCATGACTTGGATTACCTCACTAGACCCGGGTGGCTTCATGTTTTCCAAATGAAATGTAATGTAATTTCTTTTTAAGAAGTACAAATGTATAGCTACTACATTTAATTTTTTGCATTATTTAGAACCCACAATCCAGACTGCAAAATCTGCTTGCATTTCCTAATGCATTATACATTACCCAAGGATGAGTTTTAACTGAAATTATGCACTGTTGACGCAGTGGATGAGAATTTCGATCAAAGAACTCATCTGTGACGTGTTGCATGACAAATTTAGCAGCATCTTCAGAGGCTTACAATTGATTGAAACTGCCAATATTTTTCATTCATTTCAAGAATTTTTCCAAAGCATGTTAGCATGAACATTTGAGGGGTTCCATGTCTTAAGGTACCTAAGCGGCAAAATTAAAATTTGCCAGAAATCATCTCCAAAGTTCAGCAATATTCTGGCAATAGTATCTCTGTTATTAATTGAGCTAGAACGTTAATTTTTGGCTAAACTAGAGTTCTAAGTGCTAATGAAGATGATGATAAGTTTTTGGAATAGATTTTCATATTTTATATTTTATATATATTTTTTTTAATTTTCTTGATTTTCTTAGTATGCCAAACTTTGAGTGCGATTTCTGGCATAGAATGAGGTGAAGAAAGTAGTTGGCTTCATAAGGTTTTCAACCATACTTCTAATGTCGTAAGGTCATTATAACCCAAACCACGTGATAGAGGAAGGATGAAAATAGTGATATCCATCAAAAACACATTTTCACCTGTGGTGGCATTTAGGTACCTTAAGACCCGCGACCCCTCATTTGAAATATGATGAATTTTTTATACCATATATTGCATGCAACTTGCAATTTGGAAAGCAGAAATTTTTGTAAAGATCAGAGCTAGTTGAGAATCTGCTTAATATATAGTAAAATACATGACCCAAGATACTAATCAAATCTATACTTTTCCAGTGTAATTTAGTATATTTTGTTTAAATCTGACCCTGTGCAAATTTAATTTAGGTTAGGTTTTGGCAATTTTGCATAAGAAATGGTCAAATTTGACCTAAAACAAACTTAAATTACAGTAGAAAAGTACCGTATAGATTTGACTAGAATCTTGTCATGTTTTTATTGCATAATTATCAAGAATCTTGCAGATTGTGCAGTCTGGCCCTCAGTTGTGTTTCAAGATAAGGTAAATGTAGAGAAAACCCTGGGGTAATGATTTTTTAATAAGAAGTGGTATTTCTAGAGGTACCTTTGCTTGAGTCCAGTGGTGATATTTAATTCTTGGAGAAATGGCTAGTTTTTGAGATATAGGCCATTTCTACCCTAACAATGTGGATCACACGAAAGTGGGCAGGGCTTTGAAGAAGAGGGAAATTAACGGGTAAAACACAAAAAAAAATGGTAATAAACACATTAAACTAACCTAAGCTAATCTAACCTAACATCATGTACTTCTGAACTGCTTGAACAAATGAGAGATTGCAGCTATCACATGCCATGCTAACAAAGCAACAATTGATGCGCATCTAGCTAATTGTCAAGAAACAAATGTGCTGTTTGGCTGCAGAATGTAAGATTTTTTCATTGGACATAAAATTAAAAATTGAATAACTTCAAAACTAGCCATTTCCCCAAAAAATTGGCTACAGTCCATATTGCGCCCC